>OX451217.1:67701807-68301807 GCA_949628195.1 Phasia obesa | reverse complement strand
AAATACTAGACAAAAGCAGACTCTCTGTGAACGCTATCGATTTATAAAACACTAGCTGTGCCCACACGCGATGTGTCGTTCGATTTTGCTTTGAAAGTAATGCACACAAATTTTAAGACTGTTACTTTTATAGTGCTTTATGTATACGTATTTACTTTATATAAAGGTACCCATCCCTGGAAAGCTCTGTAAAAGGTGTTTAAAATATTTTAATAACAATGTAATTCCGCAAAGTAAAAATACAAATTAAATACAAATTTTATTCAATTGGCTATTTGGCAGTAAGTAATTCATATTTTGTCATTATTTTAAAACAGCGCCATCTGTTGCGCAACCGTGTTTAAAATATCCCGCTTTATTTTCTTTAAATCGGTAAAATTACGTACGTGCTTTCACTGCTTTTTTCACTTTCTCTTGGAAATAAGATATTTTTCGGAATAAAATTATCCAATATTGGAGTAAAGACACAAGGTTCCTACTCACAAATGTTTATTAAATCCATTCAGTTGTTTTTACATGATGCGAACACAGAAAAATACACAGGCAGACAGACTATTTTAATATATGTATAGATTTCTTTTCCGTACCCAAAGGGTAAAAACGTAACCCTATTGTTTTCGCTAAAATGTCTGTCCGACTGTCATTGCCTTCTATCTCTGGAAGGTATATAACTGTGGCCGCTATAGCAACAAATACTAAACCTTATACACAAGTATAAACAATAAATCTAAAAGCCAAAGGGTGTTCCGATAGCGAAGTGATTTGTATGTATATGTTCTAAGTTTTGAACCATAACAAGTATACTCTTGAAAATTTTACAGAAGGAGTATTACTATGGCCACTATAGCCTCAAATATTAAAACTTATAAGGTATTCACAAAGTGATGTGATGAACTGTAGGAGGCAACCACTTAAAATTTGCACACAGCAATAAAAGGTATGTTCGCTATATAAAAAAGTATAAAAAGTGAACTTAAAAGGGTGTACCGATAGTGACATGATTTGCATGTATATGTCATAATTTAAGTAATTAAGCAATAAGTAGACTCTTGAAATTTTTACAGATGTGTTGCCACGGCCGCTATAACAATTACTAAATCTTAAAGGGTGTTCCGACAATGACATGTTTTTAACGTATATTGCCTTATTTTTTTAAATCGTATTAGGCAGACTCTTGATGTATTCATAGAAAGTGTATTACCACGGCTGCTATTACACATAATAAAATTAAAGGGTGTTCCGACAGTAATATGATTTTCGTATATATGGCCTTATTGTTTTAACCGTAATAGGTAGACTTTTGAAATTTTTACAGAATATCTGTAGCCACCACCGCTATAATCTATACACATAATAAAACAGTAACTCCGCAAAAATATCTTATTTCCAAGAGAAACTGGAGAAAAATCAGTGAAAGTACTTCGATTTTTTACCGATTTAAGGGTACTGTATCTTTAAGGCATCTTTGAGTTTTGAAAGCGGTATATTTTAAGCAATATTGCGCAAAAGATGGCGCTGTTCTAAAACAATGTGTAACTAATTTACTGTCTGTCTTTTACAGAGCTTTAAAATAATTTTCAGAATTTTCTATAAATTTTAGAATTTTCTCCAGGGATGGAGGGATGGAGGGATGGATTTTTATATAAAGTAAATACGTAAGATTCTTAAAATTTGGTAAGGATTACTTTCAAAACAAAATCGAACAAAACATTGTCCGGACGCACACATCGTGTGTGAGTTTCAAAAATATCTCCGATTTAGAACCATTTTTCGATAACTTTAATTATTTTTAATTTAAGAAAAATTATATTAAAAAATTAAAAAAAAAATTAAAAATAATACAATAGGCCTCCAATTTACAAATTTATTATGCTTTTATAGTTACAAACTTATTGTGTGTCAGATACTACCGACATACATGATTGTAACATCCCAGCAAAAAATTAGGCATTACACACTGTGTAATTTTTTAAGTCATGGCAAAAAACCATATACGGACATCACTACGTCATAAAAGACCAAAAAAAAGAGACGCCTGTCTCCCAGTTTTTCCCAAAGTACTCCAGGTTTTTTTTATGGGCCCTCAAAGATGTGGGGCCTCGATGTCATTTTTGCAAAAAAATGATCATTTACTCAAGCTCATATTTTGCAAACCGTTTGAAATTTTGATATACTCTCTGAGGCAAAGTTATAGCCCTTGTCATAAAGAACAAAAATTGTTAACATATAAAATCAAAAAAACTTCACCTTCAAGGTCAAAATCGCAAAAAACTTTAAAAAATTCAATTTTTTTTACCTTTTTTCCCCTGTTCAGGTCCATAGGTAGCAAACCGTTCAAAATTCAAGGAAACAATCAACTACAAAAATGAACCAACAATTTTTGTTCTTTATGACAAGAGCTACAACTTTGCCTTAGAGAGTATATAAAAATTTCAAACGGTTTGCAAAATATGAGCTTGAGTAAATGATCATTTTTTTGCAAAATCGACATTGAGGCCCCACATCTTTGAGGGCCCATAAAAAAAACCTGGAGGACTTTGGGCAAAACTGGGAGACAGGGGTCTTTTTTGTTGGTCTTTTATCACGTAGTGGTGTCCGTATATGGTTATTTTTTTCCGTGTTGCACTTTGTTACCTAAAGAAGTACTTGCCACTTACTTTTGTGATTACTGTTACAAAACACACCACTTCAAAAAAAGGAATTAGTAATTGAAGTAGTTTTTATAGTTTTAAAGAGAATGTCTGGTAAATATGTATTTACGAAATAAATCATTATTTGAAATAATTTTTATAAATTTCTTACCTAACTACTCTATTATTTAAAGCTAAGAAAAAAGTATTTGCTTTACAATTTATTGCGTAATGTACATTGCATAATCAATTCTGAAGATGTGGTTCTTTTAATCTCACGCCTTATTAAAATCATTAAGTTGGTAACACAGTTAGGAAGTCCTTCCAACAAAACTGCTTAATGCCACACTCGATTGCCATTATTAAAATTTTTTGCTGGGATATTGTGCTTGAACAAACTCATGCAAAAAAAAATTTCCAAAATGTTGCAACTAACACAAAATTGATAAATAATAAAAAAAATAATTTAAATAAATAGTTCTTTAATGTGATTGTTCAGCAAGCGAGTTAGTCAGACAGGCAGCTAAATAATAACACAGGCGTTATTTCATTCATACATTCAATATCTCCAGAAACACAAAAGAGCCCCAGCCACATGCAAAAGCTGTTTGCAACAACAACAATAAATGCATTTTCATTTTTCACTATTTAATTGACGCCGCTCATTTTATGACATAATCACAGTTCAAGCAACAAAAATATGTTTTTTTGCAGTTTTTGTCCCAACTTCCTGTGCACAAATGAATTTGAAAGATTGTGGGTTTTAGATGTTTTCCCTTGGATTGTTGTCTGTCGGTTTTTTTTCATATACATACTCGTAGACTTACTTAAAGACAGTTAGCCGGATGGACGGACACACTGTGCAACAAACAGTGCAGTGCAGCTGACTATTTTCTTACATTTCTTACTTTCCTTAAGGTTTAGTTTAGTTTATTATTTTTTTTTTTTTTAATTTAGAAAAATAAATGAATTGGTTTCATTAGTTAAATAAAAAATACATTTTCTACTCCATCTCTAACTTTTCCGTGGCATTTTTTTTTAATGATGTGAATAGATTTCGATAAAAACTGTTTTCTTTTGCCATGTTTCAAGGATGCTTGAGAGCAACTGTTAAATCTGTCTGTTGGAGAGATTATTTAAGGGTTTTCAAGTGGCGTTACCTAAGTTATCTGAAAATACTACATTTTAGTTTTTGTCGTTATTGAAGCAAAAATTGTTGGTAGGAGATTATGAAGAGATTTTTTATATAATTGTCTTGAGTTGGAGTCTGAGTCTTTAAAAAAGTCTTTAATTAAAACATCGATTGAAATGAAAAATATATTAAATTGTAATTAAAACATCTTTAAAAGTCTTTAGAAATATAAAAACGTTTGATAAATATTTTGAACAAAAAAAGTTACTCTCTTAAAGTTATTGGAGAAAATATTCGGAAATTTATTTGGTGTAATATTTTTTGTAGACTAATTGCAGACCAATTTCGTGTGTAGAAAAAGTTATCGATAAAAAATTTCGCTTATGTTCGATAAAGCTTTAAATTAGAGTTAATTTCCGCTAAAATTAATATTGCAAATAACTTTCTTTAGATGTTATAATTTTACATATTTAAAATGCTTTAATATCTCAGTCAACAGTGAAAAAAATACACGAAATTACAAAAAGGTGTAATCAGTTTTGTATCTATTATCTCATTCATTTTAGGTGATGGCACTTAACTTTGTTTGATGAAAATGTAGTTGAGGATTTGCTAAATTAATTCGTTATCAATTTTTTTTTTCGAAAAGTTTTGATTTCTTTTACTACACAGTAGGGCGAAATCAAAATATTTTGGAAATAACTCAGCAAATTTGTAAAGGGCTAGGTGAATTGATCCAAAAATTGGCATGAGCATAGCAGAGGATGAAGTAAGCTAAGTTTCGGGGATGGGTAAAATACACTTGCCTGGCGTGGCACTATGTGGTCTCAAGAGCTTGACATTTCTTCAATTTTCAAGTTAAAATTATACTTGGTCTTCAAAGTCTAGTTAATACCTATAAAATGGTGGTCTATAATCTGTAAATTTTGTTCCAAAATGAGCGATTTATAAGTATTTTAAAATTAAATTTTCTGATTTTACGATACCTACAGTGAGGTGCACAAATGAGTACAAGCTTGTACTTTGAGCACTTTTTATGTCATAAAAATAAAAATAGTATTAGGTATTTAACAAAAAAGTGTAAAATTCAAAACTTAAAGCATCAATTTCTAAGCAAAAAAATAAATAAAAGGAAAACAACTCGAATGTACTCAGTTTTGCAGCGTTGAAAAATCTTGCGGAATACGAATATTTTTAATACTTAGTCCAAAGTACTTTATTTTGTAAAACATCATTTACGCGATTTGGCATACTCTCCATCAATTTCTGTACAAATTCTTTTGGAATATTCTTCCATCTTGGATCCGCTGTCAAAGCTCGTTTAAATTGGTAGGGGCTGATTGGTGTCCCAACCGTCTCTTGACGATTGACCACAAATTCTCAATCTGATTGAGGTCGGGACTTTGTGTTGGCCACTGCATTAATTGAAAATTTTTTGTGTGTTTTGGATCACCATCCTGCTGAAAAATTACTCCTTCTGCAGGATAGGCGCTCTTATCTACAAAATCGGGAAGATGAGTCTGCAAAATCCTCGAATAGTCTTTTTTCTTCATTATATTATCAATTTTTACTAGTGGTTGAAGGTCCCACCACGTAAAGCAACCCCATATCATGACATTTCCTCCACTATGCTTCACAGCTTACTTCAAATGAATTTGGATTGGTTTGAGCAGATCACACGTTTCCAGTCGTCCACTGTCCAAGTGTTGTGCTCTTTGGCAAATTTTAACCGTGCTTTTACATTTTGTTCCGACAATGCAGGTTTTTGTTTTTTTACTGCTGCAATATAACCAATGTCGCGAAGGGCTCTACATGCCGTCCACCGACTAACGGAATTTCCGATTGCTAGCGAAGCATCTTTTGGTGTTAAAAACTTATCTCTTTTCATTTCTCTTATCATTAGACTTGCGTCCGCATTAGTTAGAAGTTTTTTACGACGTCTAACTTGAGGCTTGGAAACAACGAAACACCGTTTTTGCACTCTTATGACCACTTTAAGCTCTTTTGCAATTTCCGGGTAGAACAGCCTTTTTGAGCCATGGCCCGGATGCTCTCCTCGGTGGATTTTGAAAGTTTCTTCATTATTTTTTATTTATTTGATTTTTGTTCAAAAATATGCACAATTTTTTTACCACAGGCGATTTAAATAATGTCAAGCTTATGTCTCCTTAAAAAAAACTAATAAAAAGCAACAAGATTGATAAATAACGGTACTTTTTCATTTCTCTTCTTAAAATTCTTCATAAAATCCAGAGGTGCAAAATTGAGTACATAAGAGTTATTTTGGTTTTTTCCTTGGTGCTTGATGCATTTTGTTACAAAAATGTATTTTGTTACTTAATAAACAACATTAAAAATTTTTGGATTTGCTTAATTACTTTTATATTTATGAAACAAAAAGTGCTCAAAATACAAACATGTACTCATTTGTGCACCTCACTGTAGGTCCAGTTTTTTTGAAATATTTGAAACAACTTTCAGCAAATTTGTTTACATTTTTTCCTATAGTTAGCGACCGAAATTTAAAATATTGTGGAAAATTTTCAAGATTATATAATTGCTGAGTTAAATCGATAGACGATTTTCAAATAAAAAAGTCCAAAATTATTGAATTTTTGTGTATTTTAGCCTAAAAATGACCTTTAAACTTATTTTTAGTAAAAAAAAAAAACCTTAAGCTAACAATATGTACGTAGGTTTTGTTGTAAGCATCATCTATTTAACCAATCAAACCCCCTTCGCTGTCACCAACTGACGATTGATAATTGAATACAAGTTTTCTCGTATTCCTTTATCTGGGTTTGGTTGGTTAAATAGATGATGCTTACAACTAAAACACTACCCTAAGTAGATTAGATACAAGTAGTGCTGATGACGGACGTGGCTGTCTAGAAAATGTGCATTCCGCTCCTGCTGGTGTCTAAAATTAAATTTTCCCAATTTTTCTTTAACAATATCACCTAATTTGTAATTTAATTAATTCTTTCTTAGAGAGAATAAAAACGAACTTAAGCTTGATTTAAAATTTCATCTGTATGTAAAATAAATAGTTCGACTAATTAAAATTTCAAATATTCAATATTAAAAATCGCAAAGCACCGCGGAATCATGTTTACCCAACAAAGTTACGTTTGATACTAGATTGGTGTTAACTAAAAACGAATGTTGGAAAAAACAAAAAGTAGCTTTTATTGCTAACCGAAGCACAGAGGGGTATTTTGCCAATCTAGCCGGACATTAGGCCAAAAATTAATTTTGAGAAATGTAAAAATTTAAGCTCGACAGAGATGCATCGCATAGTGAATTTTCAAGGCAAACGCATTGAGATTCGTTGTTTTGGGACACTGTTAAAGTCAGGAAAGTTGAGTAAATCGCATACGTTTTTATTGACTTTAAAGGATTTTGAGAGGTTTGCTATATATTTTTGGTGGATAAACGAATAAAGATTTTGTATTTTTTCTATGAAAGGGTTTATTAGTAGCTACTTATGCTAATTTTTAGAAATTTTTTTTTTTTTCATTTTTAATGATAAAAAATTTTGTTCAAAATTAAAAAATGTTTTTTTTTTATATTTTTGGTAAAAAAAAGTGAAAACCTTTTTAAGAGTGATCTCCATCGCGATCCTAAAAATGTTATATATCACTACAAAATTTACAATCTCTACTTTTAAACTGTAAAAAAACGTTGCGCGTTTTTGCGCCATTTTTTTGCGATTTTTTTTAAATTTTACCTTTTTATGTTTTTTCTTATCTTGCATAGGTAAATACGAGCAACAAACCCTTGTATATTCATCAAATGTTTTGGTTTTTAACAACTGAAGGTAGATGTTTTTGATTTAAATCATTGCATCTAACACTGTTATTACCTGTACAAAAAACAATTTAAATATCGAAAGAAATATAGACGTAGATGCCCTTTCTTTCGGACTATCTACTTTACACGCCATAATTCGCCTATTTGAGAGCATATTACACCTGTCATATAAACTGTCAGTGAAGAAATGGCAAATAAAATCTGATACAGACAAAGCCATTGTTAACGCGAGGAAAAAAATATACAAGAAAAATTTAGAAGTGAATTAGGGCTAGTAGTGGGTGTACCGAAAGCTGGATTTGGAAACACCAACGATGGTAACACTAGCAGACGATTTTTTTCCAATCCTGAATAAGCTGCAGAAATAACTGTACTTAACGCTGAAGAGGATTAAGATTCGGAGGAGTCTTTGAAGAATCCGACGAAGAAGAACCATGGCACTCATCATCACCTTAGGGCAAAGGAGAAGTTGTTTTAAATAAATTAATTGTTATAATTTAAAAAAAAATTTATTGTTACAATCATAAATAAGTTATTACTATGAATAAATAAATTATTTTCCGATAAATAAAATACTATAAAGTAACAAATTACAAAAATATTTTTTTAATAATATTCTTGGGAGGCGGGGATTGGTTAGGCATTGGAAAGCTTAAAAATAAATATTTTTAAGAAATTGTCAAAAAAATAAAACACATTTTTTTTCAAAGGGACGTTTTGGGGGTGGGATTGGAGGAATACCTTCCTCTACCCATAAAAATAAATTTTTATGGTTTTAAGAAGTATGTAATCTATTTCTTTTAATTATTGCATTATCTTTTCAAATAAATTTTTATTTCACCGGCGGGGATAAAAATGGCATTTAAGAATCTCTTGAGTCCAACTTTAAGTTTTTGAACATTCTTTGAGCTTAAAAGTTGTAATTGCTAAACAAAATGACGGGAAAATCAAAAAAAACTTGAATTTTTCAGAGGTAGGATTAATTCTTCTAAGGGGAACTTTTTTCTCCTTGATCCGATTTTTCCTATTTTATAGCATTGACAGCCTATGACCATAACAGATTTTTTTGCAAATTTTAATTAACCTAGGGGCAGTCAGTACATTTTTAGAGCCAATATAACTAAAAAGTAATGTCCGGCTAGATTGGCAAAATACCCCTATGTGCGAAGGTTGGCTAAGGAAACAACAAATATAAGGTGGTAAATATTAAAGTAAACATAATAAACAAAAGGGAAGCTTTAGGTAGAGTGGTAGTAGACTTCGTTCTCATCAACTGACGATTGATGATTGAATACAGTTTTCTCGTATTCCTTTATCTGAATTTGGTTGGTTAAATAGATGATGCTTACAACAAAACACTACCCTAAGTAGATTAGATACAAGAGTGCTGTCGTAGCTGTCTAGAAAATGTGCATTCCGCTCTGCTGGTGTCTGAAAATTAAATTTTCCCAATTTTTCTTTAATAATATCACCTAATTTGTTATTTAATTTACTCTTTCTTAGAGAAAATAAAAACGAACTTAAGCTTGATTTAAAATTTCATCTGTAATGACAAAATTTTAATTACTTTCTGCCAAATAGCCAATAGAATAAAAATTGATTTGTATTTTTACTTTGTGGAATCACATTGTTATTTAAATATTTTAAACACCTTTACAAAAAAATTTAAAATTTTAGAATTTTATCCAGGGATGGGTACCTTTGAATAAAGTTAATATGTAAGATTCTCAAAATTTAGTGTAGAGTTTGAAACTATGAAAGCAAAATCGTACAAAATATTGTCAGGACGCAAACAACGTGTATGGGCACAGCTAGTTTACAACACAACAAACAAAAAACTATAAGATAGGTTTCATGTACACACAAACATATTTGAATTTAATTCTATACTTTTGATTAGCCCAACAACAAAACAAAATAAAAATATACTGACGATAAAAATGTCATAAATAGACAGTGAGATGACTTGCTTGCTGATTAATATTAGTTGTAATAAATGCATATTACATGTAAATAAATTTTTATTTAATAAAAATGTAACCATCGGCCTTCACTGCGTAAAATGCCTTAATAAGAAAAATATCCCAATGAACATATTTTCATTTATAAAGCAAAATTATCTCTTAATAAAAAATATAGGTTATAACTATTTAAAGAATTTGTTAAACTGTTTTGTTTTTAACGTGCTATTTGAAGAAAAAATCGGATGCCTTAAAAAAAATATTTAAAAAAATTCCCCTAAAAAAATGTTCCCTTAAAAAATTCTTGTGGAGAAAAAGAATTTTTTAGACAAACTACAGACATAAAAAATTTGTATCCAAATGTCGTAAAGAATGTTGCTGAAGTAGTACTCTGTTTTCACTGTGGAAAAAACATTGAAATGTTTCTGGCAACATTTTATCCAAGCTGTGAAATAAAGCAAATGGACATTACTTTATGAGGAATTTTTCAAACAACAGCTGTTTCTAACTATTGTAAAACATTGTGATAAACTCAAAAGCAATGGAATAGGAAAATTCTTCCAAATCGCGAGATAACAATCACATTTTGAATGTCAAATTTTCCTTGTGAAATAAGAAATGTTGCTCATCATTTTGCACAAATTCGAACAGAGTACTAGGCTTTTATTAGAAAAAATTTTAAAGCTATATAAATAATGGAAATAATCACGTAATTATACTCAAATTTTGTTGTAGTGTATTTATTTTAATATTCACAAATTTTTCAAATTAATGCGAAAGCCCTTTGCAAACAATAAAAATAATAAAAATGTTACTAAACACGATCAGCTGTTTTCGAAATTAACTCAAATTTCAAATAACCCAGTATAAACACTTTCGATTTCGTTTGAAATTACTTAATTCCGTGGCAGACTCAACAGGCTATTACTGTGTTAAGTGAATGCCCTTAATAAAATACTATTTCTTGATATTTAATTTATAAGAAAAACTACAAATCTTAATTTTACAAAAGCATCCAATATGTATCTAAAAGTTTATTTGTAATTTATGAATAACAAAGTATGTAATAGATAAAGCAGATGATATTCGAAGGAATTAATAAAGAAAACGCCAAATAGTACATACATACAGTGAAGTGCACAAATGAGTACAAGTTTTTACTTTGAACACTTTTTATATCATAGAAATAAAAGTAATAAAGCAAATTCAAATTTTTTGTTGGTATATTAAGTATGAGGTATTTAACACAACAGTGTAAATTTCAGTACTTAAAGCATCAATAAAAAATAAATAAAACGGAAACAACAACCAATGTACTCAATTTTGCACCGTTGAAAAATAGTGCGGAATATGAAGATTTTTAATACTTAGTCCAAAGCGTAAGACATAATTTACGCGATTTGGCATACTTTCCACCAATTTCTGTACAATTTCTTTTGAAATATTCTTCCATTCATTTTGGATCCGCTTTCAAAGCTCGTCCAAATTTGTAGGGGCTGATAGGTACTCCCCAACCGTCTCTTCACGATTGACCACAATTTCTCAATCGGATTGAGGTCGGGACTTTGTGCTGGTCACTGCATTAACTGAAAATTTTGCTCACCAAGCCATTCTTTCGCGATTTTGGACGTGTGTTTTGGATCACCATCCTGCCGGAAAAATTACTTCTTCTGCAGGTTAGGCGCTCTTATCTACAGAATCGGGAAGATGACTCTGCAAAATCCTCAAATATTCTTCTTTCTTCATTATATCATCAATTTTTTGTAGTGGTTGAAGGTCCCACCACGTAAAGGAACCCCATACCATGACATTTCCTCCACTGTGCTTTAGAGTTTACTTCAAATGGCGCCTTTTAATTTTTTCACCAAAGCGGCGCCAATATTGTTTACCGTCGGATTGGAAACGGTTGAATTTGGATTGGTTGGGCAGATCACACATCCACTGTATAAGTTTTGGGCTCTTTGGCAAATTTTAACCGTGCTTTTACATTTTGTTCCGACAATGCAGGTTTTCGTTTTTTTACTGCTGCAATATAACCAATGTCGCGAAGGGCTCTACATGCCGTCCACCGACTAACGGAATTTCCGAAGCATCTTTTGGTGTTAAAAACTTATCTCTTTTCATTTCTCTTATCATTAGACGTGCGTCCGCATTAGTTAGAAGTTTTTAAGACCTCTAACATGAGGCTTGGAACAACGGAACACCTTATGACCACTGATTGACTCACTCTAAGTTCTTTTGCAATTTCCCAGGTAGAACAGCCTCTTTCAGTCATGGCCCGGATGCTCTCCTCGGTGGATTAGTGATTTTCGATTACACTTTTTTTAAATTTATTCCAAAAATTATTCAGTTAAAAATTCCCATATTAAGATGCATTTATTAAATTTATGTCGCCATGTTTAAAGGAAAATCTTCATAAGAAATTGAGCCACATAGAAGAAAACCTTTAAAATTATTTACAAACCTAAAACAAAACTTAAAGTGCCTAGTTTTTCTACTGAAGTGTAATGAAAAAAAAAAGGAAAAACGTCTGAAGAGGAAAGAGTAAATCGACTAGAATATTTCGCATTTTCTTTTGGTTTTTTTTTACGACTTTGTTAATAATAAAAAATGTTATGAATTGGGTGGTGGCGGTGTGGTGTGGTGTGGTCTGTCTGGGACAAGTATAGTGTATTTTAGATTGAGGTTGGATTTGCTTATGGGCGTGAATATACATGTGATATAATGAGAACTATGATGATGATGCTGATTATTTTACAAACTACAATTGCACTCTAATTAACGTCATTGCAACTGCGCCATAAAAATATGACGAAATTTAAAGAAAAACGACTTAATATTTAGGAGGGTGGTACCTAAAGAGAGGAAAAAATGAAAGTTGTAAAAAAACTAATTTTTTCTAATATTTATTTAAAAAAAATTTAGTGTAAACAATATACAAGTTGAGCATTGTAGTATTAATCAATAATGATAGAAATAAGAATACCCCATCCCGCAAAATATTTGTGCTAAAATAACGTCGCACAAATTACGTCATCTGGCGGAAATTACACAGATGGCGTAATCTTGTTGCTATCATTACACAGTGCAACAGTGAAAAAAATAAACGGACTTGATAGCATACCTTCGATTATACTACCCAGGGGTAGTAAAACCCTATATTTAGTTTGGCGAAATTGGTGACCAATTTTTATTTCTGAGCCTCGAAGGATTCTGAAAATCAGTGAGCCCTTTAAAATAGTTGTCATCAGTTTTTGTCTAATATCTCATTTATACTAGGTGATACCGCTTAACTTTTCTCGGCATTAATAAAGCTTAGGATTTGTTGAATAAATAACTCCTGCAGAATTTTTCAAGGCCCATAAGTAGGGTTTGGGATTTACCGGATTTTTTCACTTAACGGGAAACGGGAAAAATAATATTCGCATTCCTGGAAATTCCCGGGATTCCCGGGAAAACAGTTCTTAAAGAAAATAACTTTATTTACCGAAACTGTTTTTATAAATTCATAGTTTTATTAGTATTTAAAGTTTATAAAACTTAAAAACAGTTCAGGTGATAAAAATAGCATGATATAACAATTATTTATAAATTCTGAAAAAGTATTTCAATAATTATTTTGCTACAAAATATGATATTAGAACTGTTAGTGCTTTTAACAAATCACTGGATATTCTTTTCCTTGCTTTTGTTGCGAAAGTCTCTCTCTGTAGTTCCATTTCGTTAACAACACAACTGTTGGTTGACGGTTCTACAGATTCGAGTAGCTTGCTTGAATAATATGTTGAACAATTGGGCTGAATAAAGTTTTTTTACATTTTTGACACATTAGCAATTTCACCACTTTGTAAATACTAAATATCGCAAATATCATTAATTTATTTTTCTTTTCAACCATTGTTTTTGAAGAGTCGAATTAATAGCCAAAAGCTGCTCGTAGAGGGTCTGAATAAAAACATCTGCTATTAAAAAATTTGTGCCCATGGGGCTCAAGGCCTCTACTTCAACTTTAATGGGATTTAAAACGGTCACTAAATTTTCTATATCTGAACATATTCTTGAACGCACAACTCTGCGCAATTGAAATCTATCAGACTTTTTTTAATTGCGTTCTTCGATTAAACGATTGAATCATTTCAACCTTACTTATCTTGTTTTTACATCATGAATTAAACGCGACCATATTCTAGTTTCTTATATTTTTCGATACAGGCTATTTTTATAGGACTTTTTTCAAATAGCTTTACAATTTGTACTGCACGATCTATAACAAGGCATATTAATCAGGTAGCCTCACTACTGAGGGGAAATATAACATATTTGTAAGTTTTTTAAAAACATTACAATTTTAAAAAATGCTTGTTTTTTATTCAGCACAATAACGATCAAATATTTGTGTGATAGCAAAAGAAATGCTTATTTAAAAATAACCACAGAATTTTCGTTAAAGTGCTCATGATTTAAAATTTCCCGTTTCCCGGGAATTCCCGAACCCTACCCATACGTAAAAATTGCAGACAAAACTCACCAAACCCACCAAATTGAAGAATCGAAACTATACTGTCAAGTCCGTGTATTTTTATTTATTGTACTATGTTATTGGTAGTCATAGTCACTGCTTAGTTCGGTAGTTCTGCGACCACCCTCGTATCATAGTTTATAAATGAGTATTTACAATAAACATTTAGGAATCTTCTCTTACCTCAACTATATTGAATGTACGAACAATATTTGTTACGACGTAGTATTTTCTTTAATTTTTCTATTTTATAAAAAAAAACAGAAATAATTGAAAAAGGTTTGAGGAAAACAAAACAGAACACAGATGAGAACAGAGAGGTGCAAAAACGTAATCGAATCAACAACTATTTATGAATGAAATTGTTGTTTTACTTTTATTTTACAGAAAGAAAGAAAAAACACAATTTAAAAACGAAAAATCTAGTTCAAATAAAGTAAAAACGTAGTGCAAATGAAATCCAAATTATCATCCAATTGTCATTTAAAGATTTTGTTTACAAAATATTATGAAAAGAACAGAATGACTTGTTATTATTTTTCGTGATAATTTCACAATGGAAAATTTCACAATATTGCGTTAAAACTGAAATCCATACACAAGTACCCATACATATGTGTGCATGTATGTGTGTATGTATTTATGTGTGTATGTTTAAATACGTAACAATACGGGAAAAAAATTTTGAAATAAAATGTACGTATTTTTGAAAAAATCTTAATAAAATATATATGTATTTAAAAAATAAGAAATATTTGTGTTGCAGTTGTCCTTTCAACTACCCATTCATTTTGACACATGCCAGCATTACCCGCCAATGCTGTTTTTAACCGACTTCAAAAAAGAAGGAGGTTATCTATTCGTCTGAATGTTGCTTTTTTTTATGTATGTAACCGCAGAACTCAGCCATTTCTGAACAGATTTTAAAATTTCTTCCTTTATTTGAAAGGTTATGATTTCAGGTTGGTCCCATTTTAAAAACAGTTCATTATATTAAAAATTAAAGGGTGTCCCCATACAACATAAATGTTTTTTACGTGTATTAAGAACCGCAAAGGGCACCAAATTAAAATTTTAAAAAATTGCGTGTCGCTATAGCTCTCAACAGCAGAAATGAATAAAAAAATAAATTTAAAATTTAAAGGGTGTCCCCATAGGTGACATAATTTGACCTATTTGGGTCTATCTTTTGAACCGTTATAGACAAAACCTTGAAAATTTGACAGAATGTCGATTACTATGACCGCTATAATAAAATGTATAAATATTCAAAATTTTAAATTAAAGGGTGCTCCAATAGTTCATTTAATTTGATGTATATGGCTATATTTTTGAACAGTTGTACACAGACCGCTGAAATTTACAAAGAACCTGTAGTGCTAAGTAAGCTATAACAAAAAGTATAAAATTTGAATTTGGAACTAAAAGGGTGTCCCAATAGTTAATGTAATTCTATGTGAGTGACCAAACTTTTGAACTGTTAGAGACAGACAGCTGAAATTTACAAGGAACCTGTATTGCAAAGTCCACTATAGCAAATATACAATTTGAATTTAGAAATTAAAGGGTGTCCCCATAAATTATGTAATTTGATCTATATGGCCGTATCTTTTGAACCGTTAAACACAAACACTTGCAAATTAGGCAGAATGTCGACTACTATCTCTGGTATGATAATAAGTATAAATATTTGGAATTATAATGTAAAGGGTGTCCCAATAGTTCATGTAGTTTGATATATATGGCTAAACTTTTTAACCGTTATAGACAGATAGTTGAAATTTACAAAGAATCTTTCTGGCCAAGTCCCGTATAACAACAGGTCTTTAATTTAACATTGTAAATTAAAGGGTGTCCGAATAGGTGATGTTATTTGATCTGTGTGCCCCTATCTTTGAAACCGTTATAGACAGAGGCTTGAATGGTGTCCCCATACAAGACGGATGCTGGTGAAAATAACTTAACTTTTAAACAGTAATAGGGAGAGGCTTGACATTCAATAGACTTTATTTTTTCCCCTCTAATTTTGGCGTATCTTTTATTTGGTTTAAATCTAATACTTATAAATTACTTCTTACATTTTTAGTTTAGAGTTGGTGCCCTTCTATCTGTTTTGAAGTCGGTTTTTTTTGCAAGAATTATATACTTTGGATACGGTTTATTTAGGCTGACTTCCTAAATGCATGTTGCTTTGTAGTAATACATTGCAGCGTGTTCGTAAATACAACCCTGAAAATTTTTAAAATGATACAAAGTAAATACAAAATGCAGATCAATAGCGACGCATGAGGATAAGTAGTAAGTGGGTTTTCTTATAATTTACTATATTTTTATACTCTTGTTACAGTAAAAAATGGACGCATAATTTTAAAAATCTGCTAATAAATGAAAGAGCTGAAATGAAAAATAAATTTCGTGAAAAAAAGAAACGCGTTGTATTATTGGAACGTGTTTTGCAAAATGTAAAGTCTATTGATGACACGTTCCCATTTTTGAGGTATGTATATCGCAAATTTTAAATTTTTTCAAGAAACACAATAAGACATTGAGCGAAGCAGCAACTACTTGGGACTTCTATGACAGACTGAAAGTCCTCTTTTCCATTCTAAAGAGGCTGTGTAAATATACCATTAAATCGATAAAATTGCATACTTCCACCACTTTTTCTCTTGGAAATGAGATATTTTTGCCGGAAAAAAATTATTCTATCCTATCCTCACAAACTTTTATTAAAAATTAGGAAAAACTGCTGTTTTGTATTCCATTTCGAATACTATCTGCTTCAGCAACAAAACTTTCAAAAAATATTTCATGTACAGAAAAATTACCGAACTTAATGTTCAAAAGAATGGTTCTTTGATGAGCTGTGTGACATGATGGTCATCCGGCTAAAACCAAAGATTATCCAAGTTTACATATTCGTTTTTAGATTCCAAAAAGTCAGAAATCATCACTGTGTAGGGCTTGTCGTTAAGTCAAATAATTTTTCCAGCAGTGTTTAAAAAAAAAAAAATTGGGCCTAAAATGATTCATGCAACATAAAACCACACTGTCAAAATCTATAGATGCATTGCCTTTTTTGGCAATGACATGGGGACTTTTATAGTGCCTCAGTTATGACTTATCTATTTGCTTTACATAAAGCCCATCCCTGAGTAATTACTCAGGAACAAAGGTTTTATATAAAATTCTAAAAATTTTAAAAATATCCCGCTTTCAAAAATAAAACGTGCTGCCAAGTTTGCAGTACCTTTAAATCGGTAATATTGCGTACTTTATCTCTACTTTCTCTTGGCTATGAGATATTTTTACGGGAGAAAAGTTTCCAATATTTGAAGCGAGATACTAAAACTCACCTTATCCGAACACAGACAGACTTAAAAAATTGCTCTTTTGTATTCCATTTTTTAATTTAAAAAAAAATATTTCATGTACAGAATTGGTTCTGTTGCATTTTTATTATACATACATATGTACGTATAGATGGAATTTTTGTAAGCAGCACACTCTTTCTTGCCATACAAAAGCTCTTTATAATAAGCACACATTTATTGCGTATATAAATGCAATTTTGTATGACATAAAAGGCTAATGGGCTGTTTCTGTTTTCCAAGCGAGCGAAACGTTTAGAAAATTTGTATGAAAAGCACTCAATTTTTTAAATTATTGCTATACAAATTATCCAGACATTTACAATACACCATCATCTAAGTTTACAAAAAGCAAAGAATTTTTTACATTTCCCCTTACAGTAGTGCATACTAAAAAGCACAACTGTAAGGCAGAGAAAAAAAATTTAATTTACGAAAAGTTATGGCGACTTGCGAATATAATACTGTATGATTTTAAAAGAAAATGCTATAAAGGACGTTTCACACTCTTATAGTATTAAGACTTGTCAAATACTTAAATCTAATGAGAAAGTGTAATAGAGTGAAAGCAGTATGTTATCAAAATGTGAAATAATACGGAAAGAAATTTGACATTCCATAATACCAAACCATTTTTAGAAAATTTTCTAAACGATAACATTTTTCATTTTATCAGGGTTGTGTTTTTTTAAAGCAAGGAACCAAACTGAGTAAGTCGCAGCCGTTAGTTCGCCTCCGCCGATGATATTTTTTCTTTGTCCTGCACCTGCCTTAAATTGCCATCAGTCTTACGTATGTACTTTGTTTCTGCCATGTCTAGAAATTGTATTATTTTTTTTTTTTTTTTGTTTTGTTTTTTATTTTTTTATTAACCGAAAACTTGAACGTCCACAGAAACTTAAGATCCGGCACCTATACCGTCCACATAAACTTGCTCAGCCAACGTCGTTCAATGTTTCGTCTCGGCTTGTTACTTTGCTGATATTTTTCATTTTATTTGAAGTGTGATAGTGTGAAAACGAAATGTTATGTTACGTTAGATTTTTTGACAATCACACAATTCTCATTTGATTTATATCTTAAAAATTCCAATGAAAATCTTAATACTCAATATTATAGTGTGAAACGGACCTAAGTGGGACATTGCGAATAAATATTATGTCATATGTAAGCAGGTTTGTAAGCAAAAACAACTGGCTATTCCCTTACGAAGGTGCTTACGGCAAATCGGAATTTTTTGCGGGGATGTTTTAAATTTCACTTAAATCGTTGACGCACTTACAAACAAACAAACAAACCTATAAAAATTTTATTGAAAATTGTCTTTATGTGGAAAATTTTTATTATATTTTCTCTATAAATCATTAAATATAATGTTAATTTTCTCAGCAAAAACAATTAGTTTATTTTATTTATCTTATTTCCCTGCAAATTGCCTCGTCGTTACTTGTACACTTCTCAGAAATAGACTATTGCTGCTTTAACCTAAATTAATTTAAGTCCAAGAAAATAAAAACAAAACGCAGAAAAATAACAATAACAATAACATTGTGGGAAGCGCTGGTGGGTTGACAGAGTTTTGTTTACACATTTCAAAGAGAAGGCGGTTCCAATACTACACAACAAATAGGATGTTCAAAGCTGTAAATGAATGTTTACATCTGTGTGGGTTGTTTACAACAACACATTTTTTATGGTTAAATATTGTTGGCTTAAATTGTTTTTTATTTTAACATCCTGCTATGAAAACATTGAAAAACTTGTTAAAATGAAAAATTGAGTTTGGGCGAGATAAATCCAACTGAAGATGGATTAAAAAGAAATGTAGGTGTGAGTACTTGATGTGAATATTTTTTTGGTTGTTGAATTAACATATGGATGATAAGATTTTTTGCAAAGGTTACTACAAGTTTAACCTTTGCAAAAATATCCAAAGAATTTGAATTAGTAAACAAAAACTACAAAAACTTTTCCCCGCATCTGCGTATAAAAAAAATTAAGGAAAAATATTATTAATAATTGTTAAATTTATATATGTAAGTAATGCTAATACTTTGTCAGCGTGCTGAAAAAAAAAATCTTCGATTTTGCTTTAAAAGTAATCTCCACAAAATTTTAAGACTCTTACTTTTATATTGCTTCAGATATAGTTTATATATTCTTTACATAAAGGTATCCATCGCTGGGAAATTACCCTGAAACATAGACTTTTTATATACATAATTCTCAAAATTTATATAAAATTCTTAACTTAATAAAGAGTTCTAGAAATAGTGTTTAAAATTTGCCGTTGACAAAACTAAAAGGTGCTACTAAATTTGCAGTACTATTGAATCGTTAATATTGCGTACGTTACCTACTTTTATACCCTTCACCACAGGTGAAAGGGTATATATAAGTTTGTCATTCCGTGTGTAATTTCTACAATATTCATTTCCGACCCCATAAAGTATATATATATTCTGGATCCTTAAACATAGAGAAGTTGATTAAGCGATGTCCGTCTGTCCGTCTGTCCGTGTTAGTGTGGTAATGTCATTTGCCAAGGCACCAGAAGAGATACAAAAAATTTAAGCACACCAATCTGTCAGGCATAGTTTCGAAAATTTTGGTATTGCAATTCAGCAACATCGGATCATTCTTTTGGAGGCTACGGGCCAAAAACCACGCCCACCTATATTTTTTTCGTTTTTTTTTTTTAATTTTTTCGGCTTTAATGATTCTGTTTTGCCTTTTTTTGTCAAATAAGTAATAGACTGCGACAGGTAGATCGCAAGGAGTGCATACAGATCTCGGGGGATCAATAACCCCCTGCGAGGGGCGATTTTTGTTTGTTTTTAGATTGGTAGGGTTTTTCTGCTTTGATTTGTATTAATAGAAAGCAATACGCATAGAGGTAGCCAATGGACCCACAGGGTACCCACTGACAAATAGGAGCAGTTAAAAGGACCCCCCATGTGTCAATATGATGAATTTTTTTTTTAAGGATTTCTTTTTGCTTTAGTCTGACCATTCTAACTCAATATAGATTGGAGAAAGGTCCAAAATTTAACAAAAAAATTTCAATCAAATTTTTAAAAAAAAATTTTAAAAAATTAAAAAAAAATTTTAAATTTTTTTTCAAAAATATTTACAAAAAAATTTACAAAGCATTTTCAAAAAGATATTTTACAGAAAAATATTCGAAAAAAAACTTTTTAAAAAATTTTCCAAAAAATTTTCGAATAAAATTTTACAAAAAATTTTAAAAAAAAATTTTTACACACAATTTTCGAAAAATTAAAACAAAAATTTCAATATTTCTTTGAAAATGAAAATCATGACTGTAACATAACATATACTATTTAATATTAAGAATATACATATGTATGTGTATATAGAGTAACATATTTTTATACCCTTCACCACAGGTGGAAAGGGTATATATAAGTTTGTCATTCCGTGTGTAATTTCTACAATATTCATTTCCGACCCCATAAAGTATATATATTCTGGATCCTTATACATAGAGAAGTTGATTAAGCGATGTCCGTCTGTCCGTCTGTCCGTCTGTCCGTGTTAGTGTGGTAATGTCATTTGCCAAGGCATCAGAAGAGATACAAAAAATTTAAGCACACCAATCTGTCAGGCATAGTTTCGAAAATTTTGGTATTGCAATTCAGCAACATCGGATCATTCCTTTGGAGGCTACGGGCCCAAAACCACGCCCACCTATATTTTTTTTACGTTTTTTTTACGTTTTTTTTTTAATTTTTTTCGGCTTTAATGATTCTGTTTTGCCTTTTTTTGTCAAATAAATATTAGAGTGTGACAGGTAGATCGCAAGGAGTGCATACAGATCTCGGGGGATCAATAACCCCCTGCGAGGGGCGATTTTTGTTTGTTTTTAGATTGGTAGGGTTTTTCTGCTTTGATTTGTATTAGAGACCTTAATAGAAAGCAATACGCATAGAGGTAGCCAATGGACCCACAGGGTACCCACTGACAAATAGGAGCAGTTAAAAGGGCCCCCCATGTGTCAATATGATAATTTTTTTTTTTTTTTGTAAGGATTTCTTTTTGCTTTAGTCTGACCATTCTAACTCAATAGATTGGAGAAAGGTCCAAAATTTAACAAAAAAATTTCAATCAAATTTTTAAAAAAAAATTTTTTAAAAAATTTTTAAAAAAAAAATTTTTAATTTTTTTCAAAAATATTTACAAAAAAATTTACAAAGCATTTTCAAAAAGATATTTTACAGAAAAATATTAGAAAAAAAATTTTTTTAAAAAATTTTCCAAAAAATTTTCGAATAAAATTTTACAAAAAATTTTTAAAAAAATATTTTTACAAAAAATTTTTACACACAATTTTCGAAAAATTAAAACAAAAATTTCAATATTTCTTTGAAAATGAAAATCATGACTGTAACATAACATATATTTAATATTAAGAATATACATATGTATGTATGTGTGTATATAGAGTAACATATTTTTATACCCTTCACCACAGGTGGAAAGGGTATATATAAGTTTGTCATTCCGTGTGTAATTTCTACAATATTCATTTCCGACCCCATAAAGTATATATATTCTGGATCCTTATACATAGAGAAGTTGATTAAGCGATGTCCGTCTGTCCGTCTGTCCGTCTGTCCGTGTTAGTGTGGTAATGTCATTTGCCAAGGCATCAGAAGAGAGACCTTAATAGAAAGCAATACGCATAGAGGTAGCCAATGGACCCACAGGGTACCCACTGACAAATAGGAGCAGTTAAAAGGGCCCCCCATGTGTCAATATGATAAATTTTTTTTTTTTGTAAGGATTTCTTTTTGCTTTAGTCTGACCATTCTAACTCAATAGATTGGAGAAAGGTCCAAAATTTAACAAAAAAATTTCAATCAAATTTTTAAAAAAAAATTTTTTAATTTTTTTCAAAAATATTTACAAAAAAATTTACAAAGCATTTTCAAAAAGATATTTTACAGAAAAATATTAGAAAAAAAATTTTTTTAAAAAATTTTCCAAAAAATTTTCGAATAAAATTTTACAAAAAATTTTTAAAAAAATATTTTTACAAAAAATTTTTACACACAATTTTCGAAAAATTAAAACAAAAATTTCAATATTTCTTTGAAAATGAAAATCATGACTGTAACATAACATATATTTAATATTAAGAATATACATATGTATGTATGTGTGTATATAGAGTAACATATTTTTTTAAATGCGTTTGATTTTTTTTTTTAAATGCGATTGATTTAAAATAGATGAGATCTTTGTTTAAAACCTAGGTGCATTAAACACATAGACATCATCAGGATACCGGGTAAAAACTGCCAAAAATAAAATACACACGTTTATAGGTAAACGTTTTTTTTTTTTTTGAAGCCAGTATAGCTACATGGCTACACGACCACCGTTGTGGATGTCGTCAACTTAGGCTAATTTCTATTTTATTCAACAAAAGAAAATGTCACAAATTACATTATTATTGTAAATTACAAATTCATATACAAACAAAAAGTTTTGGAGGAGATATTTATAAGTTTTTGAAAAAGTTATTTAATTTTATAAAAGCAAAATAAGTATTTCTACAACAATGTCAGAGTTTACGATGTAGCGTCGGCTTCAATATCATTAAGTAGCTGACAACACGGCGACAATTGTAGCAAACGGAATTTGTTTTCATTTGTCTTCTATTTCTTTAACTCATGAATAATGATTTTTTCTTATACGACTTTATTTAAATAAAGAGTCAACAATATGGATAATGCTGTACATGTCTGTATAAATAAAATCACCGTGGTGAAGGGTATAGAAGATTCGGCACGGCCGAATATAGCACTTTTACTTGTTTTAAATGCGTTTGATTTTTAAATAGATGATATCTCTGTTTTAAAACCTAGGTGCATTAAACACATAGACATCATCAGAATACCGACTACAAACTGTCAAAAATGAAACGTTGTGCCTGTCGTCAACTTAGGCTAATTTTTTTTATTTTATTCAACAAAAGAAAATGTCACAAAATTGCAAATTAAAAATTCATATGCAAAAAAAAAGTTTTGGAGGAAATATTTATAATTTTTTGAAAAAGTTTTTTAATTTTATAAAAGCAAAATAAGTATTTCTACAACAATGTCAGAGTTTACGATGTAGCTGTCGGCTTCAATATCATTAATTAGCTGACAACACGACGACAATTGCAGCAAACGGAATTTGTTTCCATTTGTCTTCTATTTTTTTAACTCATGAATAATGATTTTTTCTCATACGACTTTTTTTAAGTAAAGAGTCAACAATATGGATAATGCTGTACATGTCTGTATAAATCAAATCACCGTGGTGAAGGGTATAGAAGATTCGGCACGGCCGAATATAGCACCTTTACTTGTTTTTTCTCCACTTTCTTTTGGAAATGAGATATTTTTACTGGAAAAAGTGTCCTGTCACAGAGATTTGTAAAAATTCATCTAGGAATTTTTACGTGATGCAAACACAGCCAGACAAACACTCTAAAAATTATTGTTTTGTATTCCATTTCGATTGCTATCTGCACCTGTAACATAAAATTTTGAAAATATTTTATTATGTACAAAAAAGGTCCTGTTACAGTTTTATTTTACATACATTTGTATAGATGTGGACTTTTCATAAAACAGGTTAAATCGAGTCAGCAAATTTGCAAAATTATAAGATACAAATATAAAAGCTATACCTAGCTTGTTCAATACATAAAAGTCTTTTAGGTTTCCTGCAAAATTTAAATACCAGACTTAAGCTGTTTTTTGTTCTGAAGTACACAATATAATTTGGTTAAAAAAAATGTAGAATAAAAATGCACTCACATAACCTTCACACTGCGTAGAGACTCGTGCCCTCCTATACAAATCAATAACCAGACCATTCCTAAAAATTCAGTGGTCAAATAGCTCGGCATATATCTCGATAGACGCTTAACCTGGAAAGGTAACATTTAAGCAAAGTTTACACAAATGAAGTTAATAGCAGTGCAGTTACTTTTAGTCCTAAAATTTGAGCTCTGATTGTTAGTTCATATAATTTGAAGATACAATAAATAAATAATATGAAAAAAATCTATTAAATTTTTTTCTTCAATTAAATATTATAGAACAATTTTTATTATCTGACGATGCTACCCAATGGTGCAGCGAAATATTGAAAATATTTATAATAATAAAATAATAATAATAAAATTAAAACTTTTTTTTTTTAAAAAGCCTGAAGCTCAAAAAAAGCAAAACTATAAAATTACACTGCTCTGCAAAAAATTGCTTCCTCAACATCAATATGTGGAATATAGTGATCTCAACTCGTTAAATTCAAAGCCACTTTCAGTTTTCGCGTATCACGTACAAATTTTTGTTTATGGGCATGGCTAATATTTTCCCCTAAACAAGACAACCACGCTAACTTATTTCAATTATTAAATCTAATCTGTTTGTTGTGGCATATATATGTATTTCCTTTTGCTATAGTGCAGCTTGACATATCGTCGGTTGTAAATGGAATAAATTCATCTCTGTGGGGATTCACTGCTAGAAAAAGTACATCTGATTTGATGGCTATTAAACAGTTATTTCTTATTATTGGGACCGGAGTTATCTTCAGGAGTTCTAGGACTTGTTGATCTATCAGTGGCAACCTAATCTCGTAGAGGAATTCGTCTTTAGTCACGGCTCCATTTCTCTTCATTAGCTTGTACAGTTGAACCAAACTATCATCTTCAATTGGAAGCATATTTTGTACTGGTAGATGTGCTTTTATTGTGGTTAATTCAGTCCTTAGCTGATGAGGTGATAATAAAAGAGAACTAATTTTTTCATGGTGCGCATCCGTTAGTACGTCGATGATCTCCTTTTCTACCCTTTGTAAGTTCAGTGCTGTTAATGTTAATTGATTGCAAAGATGTGATATTGGTTGTGTTTGGCTGATTTCTGATGATTCCTTAGCAAGTGCATTTGCTTCATTATTGATTCTTACAACAATTTCTCTTAGTTGTTTTTGTATGCTGAGTTCGTCCTTTTTAATTATATTAATAGTGGAATCAATAATTGATGTTTGGTTTTTAAGTAATTCGAAGATATAGTCTGATTTTAATCATTGAAACACCAAAATATGCAGGATAAAATTAACTTTAGGTCAACTTTACGAAATTTTTTTCGTTTTCAACTGTTTCGGAGTAATTCTGAAATTGGTGGCGAAAAAAAAAATTTTTTAATGAAAAAATAATTTTAATTTTTTTTTTTGTTTTCAAAAACTCCTAATAAACTTAAATCGCAAAAATATTTTACAATTTTGTCTTTATTCGGAAAGCTAAGAAAGCTAGGAATAAAATAAGCCATAAATAATGAAAATCGATGCACACATGTTGATTTTATTCACAACATTATGTAACACATTAAGATTATTAAATATTTCAAGATCAGTACTTTATTTAAATAAGAATATCTCAAAAACTAGACGTAATAGAATCAATGTGTAAACAGGTATGAATTCAGCACATAAAAGTCCATTAATACCACATAACAAGGTTCAAGTTTCCGACCTTTTTTTACCGACCATTGTTATCACAATAACTACATGTCTAATATTTTAATATTTTTATTTTATTTAAATAAAAATATCTCGAAAACTAGACGTGATAGAAGAAATCTGAAAACAGATTTGGTTAATTAAAATCACATAACAAAGTTTTTGCTCCCAACTTTTTTTTATGCAGGAAAACTTTAGTAAGCGAAGCCGGTGTAGGTTATACTATAGAGGAGAAAATGCCTGCGCCCGGCCGAAGGCCGTCTATGCAGGAAAATTTTAGTAAGCGAAGCCGGTGTTGGGTATACCACAGAGGAGAAAATCCTAGCGCCCGGCCGAAGGCCTGCTATACAGAAAAACTTTAGTAAGCGAAGCCGGTGTTGGTTATACCATAGAGGAGAAAATCCTAGCGCCCGGCCGAAGGCCTGCTATACAGGAAAACTTTAGTAAGCGAAGCCGGTGTTGATTATACTATAGAGTTTAAACCCTACCATACGCCCGAAGTCCGGCTACACAGGCCGGGATGGGTCCAATGATCTTTCTATGGTATATGGAACAGCGGATTCGCTAACAAAATATTGTCTGTCTTACAAAATATTGTCTGTATAGCCGGCCTTTGGTCATATATCTATGATATATGGTATGATATCAAAGTTATGGACTTCCTTCATCGGGAGGTACCTGTTATACCATAGAGGTTAAAACAGTTAAACAGTGCCCGGGTGCAAATATAATTTGTATTGGGAGTTATTTCATTTTTGTTGGGACGTATTTCGGAGTTATTTCTTTTTTTTTTTTTTTGTAAAAATATAATTGTTTTGAATTAACGGTTAAGTTTTTGGATCTTATTTCATTTTGGCGTTGGGAGTTATTTCGTTTTTTTAATTTGGAAGTTATTTCATACTATGATAGCAATCATAATAAATACGTATTTAATGTTCCAATATCAGTATTTTATTAAAATAAAAATATCTCGAAAACTAGACGTGATAGAAAAAAATCTATGAACAAATTTGGATTCAGCACATAAAAGGCATTTATCTCATAGCAAGGTATTGAGAATATGGCAACCTCAGACAATGTGTACGTTGTTATAATTTAAGTTAAACTCTTTTGTTTTTGAGCAGAGACGCTCATTCTCATTTCATACATCTTTCTGTAAACACGCATAAGCGCTTAGATAATAGTTATATTTTATTTTATGTGAATACTGAATTTAAATAAATACAATTAAAAACTAAAAGGTTATGGGCCCAGATGCCTACAGTGTAAATAAATATAATTATTAAAGTGCAGTTAAAGAAATTAAAGACAATTTAGAAAAGATGAGTTCTCCAATGATACAAATTGAGAAATTGGATGACACTAATTATGATAGTTGGTCGATCCAAATGAGAAGCGTACTTATCCACGGTGGCTTCTGGAAAATTGTAAGTGGAGAAGTGAAGATGAGTTCGGTAAGTCCAGAAAAAGAGAAATGGGAATCCGATGATGAAAAGGCACTTGCGTCCATCTATCTGGGAGTTAAACCTTCGCAGTTGGGTTATATAAAAAGTTGCAAGAGTTCACACGAAGCCTGGACGAAGTTGGAGCAGGTGTACAAACCGAGAGGACCTCTACAGAAAGTATCTCTGTATAAAAGGTTAGCAACCTTGGCTATGCCTGATGGTGGAAATGTACTAAAGCATTTGAATGAGTTTGCCGAAATATCAGAGAAGTTGGCAGAAAGTGGCATTCAAATCCAGGAGGAGCTGTTAGTAATCATGCTGCTATCAAGTTTACCACCAGAATTTGAGAACTTCGTAATAGCAATGGAAACAAGGGATGATTTACCGAGTTTTTCTGTGTTAAAACAGAAACTTCTAGAAGAAGGCAAAAGAAGAGAAGAAAATAACGGGAAAAACTCATCATTACCACAACAAGCATTTACAGCTAAACACACAAGCAAAGACAAAAAATACAACAACAAGAAATTCAAGGGCAAGTGTTTTTTGTGTGGTGTGGTTGGTCATTATGCCAGTAAATGCGAAAAGAGACAAAAGGGCAACAACAACAATACGCAGGCAATGACGATGCTGTCTGTAACGGACACAAATAAACTAAATGCAAACAGTTGGTACGTCGACAGCGGCGCCACATCACATATGTGCAACAACAAAAACATATTTGTTCGTTTTTATGATCACCATGAGGTTATTGCGTTGGCAGGCAATAAATACATTATTGCCACTGGAAAAGGTGATGTACTTATACATAGCAACAATTTTGAAATTTTACTTCAAAACGTTTTGTTTTCCTCCGAATTGCAGGCAAATTTTATTTCTGTGAACAAGGCTGTTGACTGCGGTTTGTCTGTCGTGTTCGATGCAAATAAGGCTGCAATAAGAAGAGCAAACGGTACTATTGTTCTCAAGGCTGAACGCAGAGACAACATGTTTGTAGCAAAAATCGATCGTGCAACTGAAGTAGTCTGTGCTGTTAACAACACGAACACAATTTGGCACAACAGATACGGTCATCTCAATTTTAAAAGTCTTCAAGATTTATCTCAAAAACGTATGGTGAAGGGGTTGAATGTAAACAACAAGAGAGATGTTAAATGTAAGACATGTATGTTAAGTAAAATACATGTATTACCATTTCCAAAAGAGAGCAATACAAAAACAAATCAATTGTTGGAAGTTGTACATTCAGATGTTTGCGGTCCCTTTAAAGTAAAGTCTGTTAGCGGTGCCAGGTACTTCGTTACATTTATTGACGACATGTCTCGATATATTTCTGTGTATTTTATTAAACATAAGAGCGAAGTGTTCGAGAAGTTTCGACTGTACAAAAATTATGTAGAAAAGCAAACAGGCTGCAGAATAAAAGCATTAAGGACAGACAACGGCGGTGAATACATGAACACGCAGTTTGAATCGTTTTTGTCGGCAGAAGGTATTAGTAGACAACTAACAGTGCCATACACTCCGCAGCAGAACGGTGTGGCAGAGAGAGCCAACCGTACTCTCATTGAAATGGCAAGATCTATGATGGTGCACGCGGCTGTGAGAGAATATTTATGGGCAGAGGCTGTTAATACCGCAACGTACATAAGAAACAGATGTCCTACAAAACAATTAGAAAACAAAACACCGTATGAAGTTTGGTTCGGTCGTAAGCCGAGTGTGCAACATCTAAGAACATTTGGTGCGTATGCAGTAAGCCTCAACAAGTCTGCAAACAGGTCGAAGTTTGAAGCCAAAGGTTCATCATACATTATGGTCGGGTATTCAATGACGTCGAAAGCCTATCGTCTTTTTGAAACTACAACACGTACAGTCATTGAGCAACGCGATGTTCTCTTCGATGAAGATTTGTTTGATGTACAGACTGATGGCAAAAACAGCAACGAACAAAATCTCAGAGAAAATGATTATTTATCTTTGTATTTTAAAAAACATAATAATGGTGAAGATGTAGTTGACAAAGAGAGCCAGCCTTCTATACTGGTAGAAAATAATGAAAACTATGACACTGCTGAGGACGATTCCAGTGAAGAACAACAACCAACTATTGGGCGTGGAAGACCAAAAATTGTTCGTGATGGTAGCCGAGGCAGACCGAGAAAGCAATACAATATCGTTCAACCACCAAATAATGAGTTATGCTTAGCAGTAGATGACAATGTGCCACAAACAGTTGAAGAAGCTCTTTCAAGTAGAGATAAACGCGTTTGGGAGAAAGCCATGGAAGATGAAATTTGTGCTCTAAGAAGAAATAAAACATGGACTTTAACAAATTTACCTAAAGGCCATAAAGCAATACCATGCAAATGGGTGTTTGCCATAAAACGCAAAGCAAATGGGGAAATTGAGAGGTACAAGGCACGGCTAGTTGCCAAAGGTTGCAACCAACGATTTGGTATTGATTTTAAAGACACATTTTCTCCAGTCGTACGGTATACAACAATTCGTTTGTTGTTGGCATTAGCAGTTAAAAACAAAATGCACTTGCATCAAGTGGATGTCAGTACTGCTTATTTAAATGGTGACCTGCATGATGAGATTTATATGCAACAACCCGAGCATTTTGTTGATGGTAAATCGCCGGAAAAGGTTGTGCGTTTAAATAAAGCCATATATGGGTTGAAGCAAAGCGGCAAAGAGTGGAATGTTAAACTCGATGGTGTTTTAAGAGAAATGGACTTCAAGCCATGCGACAACGAACCTTGTTTGTACAGATCCATTAAAAAAGGTGATCTTGTGCTGATAGCTGTTTATGTAGATGACTTAATTATTGGTTCCTGTAACATAGAAGTTGTAAACACAGTCAAAAAACAAATTGCTGAACGTTTTGATGTTGATGACAAGGGCGTTTTGAACCATTTTCTAGGAATGGAGGTGGAGCGTGAAGGCGACACTGGTACAATAAAGTTAAGCCAGAGCCAATATATTATAGATATATTAAAGCAATATGGAATGGAACAATGCAAATCAGTTGCAGTGCCATTGGAAGTTGGATATCAAACAAATTGTAATGAAGATTGTGGGAAATTCAATCAACATGACTACCAGTCTCTTATTGGCACACTGATGTATTTAGCGATATCTACAAGGCCAGATATTTTACATTCGGTATCCAAGATGGCTCAACACAATGCCGATCCCCACGTTGAACACATGACAAAGCTAAAGCGAATATTACGATATTTGTCTGGGACGAGAAATTTAAAATTGATTTATAAATCAAACGGTGGTGGCCTGGAGGGATATGTGGATGCTGACTGGGCAGGAAATGCAGTTGATAGGAAATCCTATACAGGTTTTGTATTTTTCTTTGATGGATGTCTAGTCTCATGGGAATCAAGAAAACAATCCTCAGTCGCACTCAGCAGCACAGAAGCAGAGTATATGGCTGGTTCAGAGGCAGCGAAAGAAGCTATTTATTTAAAACGTTTGTTACGTGAAATCAACGAGTGTGGTAATGATCCCATCAAATTAAATATTGATAACCAAGGCGCTAAAAAATTAGCTGAAAACCCTATTTTTCACAAACGCAGTAAGCATATTGACATCAGATTTCATTATATTAGGGAGTTAGTTCGCAAGAAGGAAATAGAACTCAAGTATTGTCCAACGCTGGAAATGGTTGCTGATATTTTGACAAAAAACCTACCAGGGATTAAACATTGTAATTTTGTAAAACTTTTAAAATTGAATTGAATTAAATTTGAAAAATGTAAAACAACATCCACATTGAGGAGGAGTATTGAGAATATGGCAACCTCAGACAATGTGTACGTTGTTATAATTTAAGTTAAACTCTTTTGTTTTTGAGCAGAGACGCTCATTCTCATTTCATACATCTTTCTGTAAACACGCATAAGCGCTTAGATAATAGTTATATTTTATTTTATGTGAATACTGAATTTAAATAAATACAATTAAAAACTAAAACAAGGTTCAATCTCCCAACTTTATTTTATTTTATGCCGACCATTTAAAAAGAATAGTAGATCAAAAATAATATTAATATTAATAACAATAATAATGATAATAACAATAATATTATTACTATTGTTAAATATAAGAGGTCGAATAAAAAATGAATCAATTCCAATACTATTATTATTATATATAATAATATATATTATAATAATATTATTATTATTATTATTATTATTATTATTATTATTATTATTATTATTATTATTATTATTATTATTATTATTATTATAAAATATAATAATATTATTATTATCAACTCCAACCATTTGCTTATTTTTATGCTAAGCTTATATAAATAATTTAAATAAATAATATATCTGTAACTGATTCCCACTATAAAACACTTCCTTGCATTCGTACATTTCATACTCGTAATTGAATTGTTTTATTTTTGAAATTCATTTGAAAATTTTCCTGCAGTTCTGCATAAGCATCAATCTATTATCATCATCCTCCTCGTCAGCATCATCCACATCAACATCATACAATGGGTGGTCTATTGTTGTCGTTGACGTCGTTGTTGCCGAATACTTTTTGCAGCGTAATATTGATAACCAACGTAAATGTAGTAAAAATGTATGACGTCATTGCACGAGTATGTTTGAAAAACCATAACGAAGCTTTAATAATGCCAAACATACGCAAACAGCAGCAACAACAACAAATACTGTATGGAAAATAAAACGAGTTTACTCGAACATTTACGACAGCAAAAAGTGCAAAATAAAAAAAAATTTGTTAAAATCGATAAAATTGTCGTAAAACAAACAAATACGTAACCATCGACTCTAAGGCTTAAATCTATAATATGGAGGAGGAAGTAGAGGAAGCAAAACTGCTATAAAAAGGGTAAGTTTTAAAATCTTGAAAATTCTGCACATAACGATAAACAGTAGTGCAAATTGGCACAAGATTGATTGAAATAAATTTTGAAAAATGCAAGTAAATAGAAATTTTTGGTTTTGTACTTTACGAAAATTTTGTGCAAATTTGTCACTTAAACTAAAATATGAAGATGTACAGGGGTACAGGGATGGAAGAGTTGATACCAACATACTTTTTTTTAAGATACCATGCTGCTCCCCTAACTCTTTTGAACATTAATAATAAGTTAACATATTTTACTATTGCTTAATAAAGGGTGTTTTTCATAGAGGTGGAGAATTTTTGAATTGAATTAAAACAGAGAACAAAATATTAATATCCATTAAATTAGCTGGCATTAAGTTTCTTTCAATTGAAAAACGAGGAAATTAGTATGTATGTATGTCTCTAAACCGCTCACTGCTGGCTGTTGTGTTGTCTCCTGTGTATTTGTGAATTTGGTAAATATTGATCAATAATCGCTTGTTATGTGTGCACATATTAGAATCATAGTTTAGCGAACTAATAGCTTTACCTCTGAAAAAAACCGTTGTCTATTTTTCCCGCTATCTTATACAATGTTTCCACAACAAAACGAAGCACTTGCTTCAATCTCTGAATCATGATGGCGAATCATACCGTTTACACGACACATACGTGCTTCGTTTTGTTTGGATGTGGAAAGTAATCCACACCGAATTTTAAGACTCTTACATATTTACTTTATATAAAGGTACCCATCCCTGGATAAAATTCTAAAATATATATAAAATTCTAAAAAATATTGTAATGCTATGCTATGTAAAAGACAGACAGGAAATGAGTTACACATTATTTAAAAACAGCGCCATCTGTTGCGCAACATTGCTTAAAATATATCGCTTTCAAAAATCAAAAATGTAATAAAAAACTAAACCTCACCTGTGGAACATTAAAGGATTTTCCAGAGGTAAGTTGATATATGTACGTCACGGCTTATATTTTCTTCCGTTATACGTTATTTTCTTTCATCTAGTAAATAGGTAATAAAATTATTCCTCCAATTCTAAAGACTATTCTTCCTTGTCGATTTATTTCTTTTGAAGTTTAGTTAGTTTTTTCTTCTTTACTTACATTCACTGTGCACTGATAGCCTTCTTTATTTTAAACAGATGTTTAATGAAGGGAACAAACATTGCACGAGGGATTCACGATATCTCTTCTTCCCTTCGAGGGGAACAAAAATTTCACGGGAGATTCACGATAGGAGTGAATAGTCATCTGATGTTTCACGATTGATTACCCATCAGAAATTTGCTAACATTGCTGGGGACCACTTGCCGTTATATATTTTTTTCCATGAGGGCAATATCTTGGTGGAGTCATTCACCATGCTCATCAGACGCGGCAGCCAGTTTTTCTGGGAAAAAATCTAAATGCGAACGCAAAGTGTGTATTTTTAATAACATGATGCATCCCTGTTGTTGGTATGCAAAAATAAGTTCTTGTACCAATTCTTTGTAATTTGGAGCCCTTCTATTTCCAAGAAACTTGTGACATATATTTTCTTTATTGACCAACTTAGATTTGAACAATTGGTTTTTATATATTTCTCTTATTTGGGGATCAACAAATATGCTTTCCTTCAGTTTGACCTCACTTACGCGAGGAAATATACTTTTCAGGTGTTTAAATGCTTCTCCATCTCGATTCATATCTTTTACAAAAGTTTTAATTTAGCACTAATTTTTAGTGTGAATGAATAAAATTTGATAAACATACTTAGCTGTGCTAGCTCTACAGCCAATTTCACTCAAACACTTTCTTAAACACTTTCTTGATAGGAAGTTCCACACTCACTGTTTGAAAAGCTATCATAGCCGCGCTAATTCTTAAAAAAAATGTTCACAAAAAATTTTATTTATATCGCTCCAGCTACACGATGATATATATTTACTTTGTATGAGAAGTACCACGCCCACTCTTCTAATCCTTCCCTTTTTTATTGCATGACTACGCACATAAGGTGCAGATATCAATATTCACACAAAGTGTACAGACTCTACCGAATATAGCTCTTAACCTAAAGCATGTTTTTTGAATTATATGCCTAAAGACGAATATAAGCTAGCCGAAACTCATTGAAGCCGGAGTTTCCCAAGGTAGCATTTTGGGACCAATTTTATATTTACTGTACACATCAGATATGCCAATTAGCACCCTAGTCCACACATCAACAATTTCAGATGACACAGCCTGCGTAGGGTCTAATGCTCTCCTATTCGCTTAAATAACCAAATGATACTGCAGCTTTCAGCCGTTAAATACCTGGGTATACATCTTGACCACCCTCTTACTTGGAAAAGCCACATAGATTTCAAGTTAACACTAATAAAATTAAAAGCCTTGTAAACATCTTATGTACATGTCGATCCTCAAACCAATTTGGTATAATGGGATTCAGTTATGGGGCACTGCCTCAGCTAGCAATGTAGAAGAAACTCAAAGGCACCAAAATAAGATTCTACATATGATTACAGTCGATCCCTGGTATATGAAAAAACTCGAACATCCACAAAGATCTAAACGTGCCAACAGTTAAATTAGAAATAGCGAAACATGCATTAACGTATTTGAAGAAGCTTGAATCTCATCCAAACCCTTTGGCGCGTAACATACTAAGTTAACCTGGTTACCTTGGACTAAAAAGAAGAGATGATGCTTTTCTTGGCCGTACATCAGAGGGATGACCCGCAAAAGATATTATTATTTTAGACTTAAGATATGACTAATTATTGTCAGTTCAAAGATATTGAAGATACAATAAATAATAAATGAACTCAAACAAAATTTATTAATACAAATTATTAGAGTTCTTTAGATAGTTCGTCGCGTTTGTTCTAAACTACGTAAGCGTCAAGAAATCGTTTTTCAGAAAACGAAAAAAACTTAATAACTTCTGTAATACGGATTTTAAAACAATTTTTTGCAAAACATGACTGTGCAAGTCTCTGAAGGGTATAGAAATTAAAAAAAAAAATGTAGCCAAATCTGTCGCTTACGTGGTTTCGGCGCAAGCAGCATATTGCAAATTTCTGTGTGTACGAGTAAATTAACATTTATTTTTATATTTATCAAAAAAAAACTTTTAACTTTACCAAAAACGCTCCAATTGGCCTGAAAATTTCCAAATCTCAAATACAAATAATTTAATGGTTGAGACTTTAACATTTCCAACTTGAAATATAAAAACCATTATATTTTGCATGCGAATGTCATTTGTATGGCGCTTACGAGGTTTTGAAAATGGATTATTTTATTGTTCATACAAACTTGTTAAGATGAGAATGTAGTCTGGTGGCATGGCAACTATTATTTTCTACCATAAAAACCTAAAAAGTCAATTTCGAAAAAATGACGCTTACGTGGTTTAAGAAGAAACGCGACGATATGTGAATAGACCGATCATCTCGTAGAGTATTTAACCAGATTTACAACCAGTTGCGATGTATACGCTGCATAATAGAGAAGTTTTTTTCGTGTTTTTTTTTTAATTCTTTCAGATCCGTAGTAGTAAAATGCTCCACTGTGTATCTGTTGGAAAAACTTTTACACGTGAGCGTGGGCGTTTAAAAGTTTTTATTTTGCAGTCTACTATGGTGGTTGTTGTACATACATATATTTTATATGTATATTGTTCGTAACAGTTGTATGGGATTATATAGTTTTTTGTTTGTTTTGGTTTTGTTTCTACGTTTATTAAAATGCACCAACATCTTCCCGAACATACGGAAAAGAAACAACAGCAATTAATTCTTTTATTCTGTTCTACTTATTTGGCTAATATATAGCGTGAGTTGTTAACGTACTGGGGGTTTAAGGGGGTCTGTCATTGACTGCTAGGTAGGTGGCGTAGGTTTCGTAACTGCAAGCAACTTTTGCTTAAATACACTGTCATACCTTTTCTAGACTCTACGTTGTTACGTCATTAACGTACTACAGATATAATTTTTTACGCTGTGTTTAATTTTATTTCGTTCTGGTTTCCTTGCGTATTTTTGTTTTTTTGTGCAGCCGTTTTATGTCAACAAATTGTTGACGTTCGTAAACCACTTTACTGTTACTTGTGTGAGATGATTGAGGGAGTGGGGCTTATTTTTGCACTGTTCATACGTATGACAGGCAGGTATGAAATTTCTTATTGTAAAACCATGATAAAGTTGTTAAATAAAACTAAACAATTGAAATTTGAAATTTATTTAACTAAAGCAAGGAGTACAGTACAGTCTTCTCATTGTAAAATTGATCTTTAGTTGTATATCAAACACCAAAGGAATACATTTACGTACATACATTTAAATATGTACATACAGTGGGTGAAAATAGAGTGAAACCTTTCTTTTGGTTTTTAATAACATGACTTTGGTGAAAAGCATATGCATATAAAAATCAGTCAAACTTCATACAAAAAAACATTATTTTTAATGCCAGTTTTTTTATATGAAGTTTGGCTTTTGTTAATGACTAATGTAGACAGGGGTTTACAAAATTTAAACTTGAAAAAAATGCAGTATCAAAAACAATGCTTTTTATACCCTTCACCACAGGTGGAAAGGGTATATCTAAGTTTGTCATTCCGTGTGTAATTTCTACAATATTCATTTCCGACTCCATAAAGTATATATATTCTGGATCCTTATACATAGAGAAGTTGATTAAGCGATCTCCGTCTGTCCGTCTGTCCGTGTTTGGGACACACCAATCTGTCAGGCATAGTTTCGAAAATTTTGGGTTTGCCCTTCAGCAACATCGGATCATTCCTTTGGAGGCTGCGGGCCAAAAACCATGCCCACCTATATTTTTTCACGTTTTTTTTTTAATTTTTTTTAGGTTTAATGATTCTCTTTTGCCTTTTTTGTCAAATAAATATTAGACTTCCAAAGGTAGATCGCAAGGAGTGCATACAGATCTCGGGGGATCAATAACCCCCTGCGAGTTTTAGTTTGACCATTCTTACTAAATATAGATTGCAGAAAGGTCCTAAATTAAAAAAAAAAATTATCAATAAAATTTTTAAAAAAAATTTTAAGAAATTTTTTTTAAAAAATTTTTTAAAAATATTTAAAAAACATTTTCAAAAAGATATTGTTCAGAAAAATATACAAAAAAATTTTTTTTTAAAAATTTTCGTAAAATTTTACAAAAAATTAAAAAAAGAAATATTTTTACAAACAATTTTCGAAAAATTATAATAAAAATTTCAATATTTCTTTGAAAATGAAAATCATGAATGTAACATAACATATATTTAATATTAAGAATATATATACATATGTATGTATGAATGTATATAGAGTGACTATTTTTTTAAATGAGTTTGATTTTTTTAAATGCGTTTGATTTTTAAATAGATGATATCTCTGTTTTAAAACCTAGGTGCACTAAACACATAGATATCATCAGGATACCGACTACAAACTGTTAAAAATAAAATACATACGTTTATAGGTAAACGATTATTTTGAAGCCAGCAAAGCTACATGGCTACACGACCTTTGTGGCTGTCGTCAACTTAGGCTAATTTCTATTTTATTCATCAAAGTTCAAAAAATGTCACAAAATTGTAAATTACAAATTCATATACAAACAAAAAGTTTTGGAGGAAATATTTATAAGTTTTTGAAAAAGTTATTTAATTTTATAAAAGCAAAACAACACGGCGACAATTGTAGCCAACGGAATTTGTTTTCATTTGTCTTCTATTTCTTTAAACCATGAATAATGAATTTTGCTCATACGACTTAATTTAAGTAAAGAGTCAACAATATGGATAATGCTGTACATGGCTGTGTAAATAAAATCACCGTGGTGAAGGGTATAGAAGATTCGGCACGGCCTTGTTTATATGAAGTTTGACTTTTGTTAAGAAATGTAAATGACTAAAGGCCAATCGCAAAAAAATCTTAGAGAATTCTGTTCTACTCAAAAAATCGTTTCAAAATATCATTGTAACTGCCGCAATATCATACAAAAAAGATTTTGCAACTCTGATAGCAGGGAAATATGAAGTTTTAAGAATTTTTCGAAAATATTATTAAATCGTTCAGACCTATCAAAAAGTCTGTCACACACCTACATTTCTAATACACACTATCATACTTTTTTAGCACTGCTATTTTTAACAGATCGTACGACTGAGTATGATAGTAAATCATAGCCTTAATGAAGATGGAGGGTAATGAATAGCTATGTTCCAGGTGCATAACAAAACAGTCCAAACAGGCACAAATCAGTCCGAAAGTGTTCCAGATATAAATTTTTATGCAATTTGAGAGAAACATTTTTCATTTCATGGGTAAGTTCATACTATCATTAAGTTATCACCTGTTTTTGTTTATATTTCAAATTCAAAAAATTTTTAAATAAGGGAAGAAAGGTTTTATTTAAAACTTATTGAAAAGCAAAATGGAAGATTTTCAAATAAAGTTTCAAGAGAACGTGCAATAGTTACTTGGCTTTCCATTTTGCAAAAAATTATTAATAATAACTGGCTTTTACTTTTTTTCAGTTTATTTTCATTCACTTTTTTCAGCTGTTGACAATGATGCAATTGATTTGCTTTTATAAGCTTATTTAAGCGTCTAAAATCACTAACATAAAATTAATTTGAGAAAGTAAGCAGCATTAGTATTTCAAGAAGTTTAATTTTGGTTTTTTGCGTTCCAGCAACTTTGGACAACTTTGTCACATTCAGAGAGAAATATTGTTTTTACTCTCAATATTCCGGACTGTTTTGTTTTGCACCTGGAACAGACCTAATGTGTGAGACATTGGAAGAAAATTTGACAGTCGTATGGCTTTCTTTATTTTTTGAAATTTAAAAAAAAAACCATCACATTTCATCAGGTCTGGGATGCATTTTTCTAAGTGAATACAACTTTACAATGGCAAATGGCTTCAAAATTACTCAAAAACAGCTTGATATAGCGCAAAAAAGCTCAGCTGGCTCTCACAAACACTGATCAAATTTGATATTATTTTCTCTTGGAAAGTCGTTCCGTCTAAACTACCCTTAAATTGTTAGCTGCTAAATAGTTTTTGTTTGGCATACTCTCAACCAATTTCTGTACAATTCTTTTGGAATATTCTTCCATTCATTTTGGATCCGCTGCCAAAGCTCTTCCAAATTGTTAGGGGCTGATTGGTACTATACCAACCGTCTCTTTACGATTGACTACAAATTCTCAATCGGATTGAGGTCAGCACTTTGTGCTGGCCACTGCACAAAGTGCTGACCACTGCATTAGGTGAAAATTTTGCTCACCAAGCCGTTCTATCACGATTTTGGATGTGTGTTTTGGATCACCATCCTGCTGAAAAATTACTTCTTTTGCAGGATAGATGCTCTTATCTACAAAATTGGGAAGATGAGTCTGCAAAATTCTCAAATAGACTTTTGTCTTCATTATATTATCAATTTTTTGTAGTGGTTGAAGGTCCCACCACGTAAAGCAACCCCATACCATGACATTTCCTCCACTGTGCTTCACAGTTTACTTCAAATGGCGGCTTTGCATTTTTCACCAGGGCGGCGCCAGCAATATTGTTTACCGTCGGATTGGAAACGATTATTTTTTACTGCTGCTATGTAACCAATGTCGCGAAGGGCTCTACTTGCCGTCCACCGACTAACGGTTTTTCCGATTTCTAACGAAGCATCTTTTGGTGTTAAAAACTTATCTTTTTCATTTCTCTTATCATTAGACGTGCTTCTGCATTAAGTTTTTTACGACCTCTAACTTGAGGCTTGGGTACAACGGAACACTTTTTTAGAACCTTATGACTACTGATTGAATCACATTAAGTTCTTTTGCAATTTCCGGGAAGAACAGCCTCTTTCAGTCATGGCCCGGATGCTCTCCTCGGTGGATTTTGAAAGTTTCTTCATTATTTATTATTGTTAGATGTTTATTTGATTTTTGTTTAGAAATTTGCACAATGCTTTTACCACACGCGATTTGAATAATGTCGAGATTATGTTCTCTTAAAAAAAACGAATAAAAAGCAACAAGATTGAAAAATAACGGTACTTTTTCATTTCATTTCTTCAAATTCTTCATAAAATGCAGAGGTGCAAAATTGAGTACATAAGAGTTATTTTGGTTTTTTTCGTTTTTTTCTTGGTGCTTGATGTATTTTGTTAAAAATTTTATATAATTTTATTAAATACTAGATATGTAATAAACGACAATAAAAATTTTTGGATTTATGAAACAAAACGTGCTCAAAGTACAAACATGTACTCATTTTTGCACCGCACTATATTTCGATGCAAGTATTATGCAAGTGTTTGAAATCTACAACTCTTCGAAATTTTATTTTACGAAAATTTAAATTTCTTTACCCCTTGCCTCGATAGACTGATTATTAGTGCGCTATTCTATTCGTCTGGCAGTTGCGGGTTCTATTGTCAAAAAGACCTCTATGTTTTTGTGCAGGCAGTGTTGTCTTAAAAATGAAGCAAACACATTTAGAACCTTTTTTTTAATTTTTATTTAAAAACTTCCTTTTAGCAATTGTTATATAGCACTTTTCGAAAATATTTTTACAGATTTCCATTTCATCTTTCTTTCTTGCTTTCTTTTCTTCTGAATGACACAATTTCTGTATGCGACAATAGCAGCGACCTACATTTCGTCGATATAAAAAAAAATATACAGAAATTTACTACAACTACGTTGTAAAATTGCAGCCTTGTAACAGTTTAACTAAAGTGGAAGAAAAGCGAAATGTTTGAGTGAACAAAGGGGTTTGTATGTCACAACAAAGCAAAACAAGCGTCCTGTTTTCTATGCAAGTATTAGGAAACAGAAAACAGAAAAATTAAAAAAAGAAAGTGGAAAATAGAAATCGGAAAATGGAAAATGCAAGAGGAAAAGGAACAATTAAGGAATGTATTAGTAGAGAAACCTAAATCATGGTGCGCAGGCAATACATCGAATATGCCATGGAATATAATTTAAGGAAATAAAGTTTTATATTTAAAAAAATTTTATAACAAATTTAAAATGTTTTTATTGAGAGTTTGACAAAGGGTTTTGATAAAAATAAAAATAGCTGTGTTCGCCCACACACTTTGTGTGCGTCCTGACAATATATTTTTCGTAATCGACACTAAATTTTAAGACTCTTACGTATTTACTTTATATAAAGGTACCCACCTCTGGATAAAATTCTAAAATTTATAATAGATTCTAAAATTCAAAAAAATTATTGTAAAGCTCTGTAAAAGGTGGATAAAATATTTAAATAACAATGTAATTCCACAAAGTAAATATAAATTCAATATCCTTTTTTTTGACACATTACATGTGAGTCGTGTCGCTTCGCTCTATGGGCTCTTGAAAAGTTCCAAGAAGATCCTACGTTTTCGAGGCAAATTTTGTTTAGCGATGAGTCCCATTTCTGGCTCAATGAGTATGTAAACAAACAAAATTGCCGCATTTGGGACAAAGAGCAACCTGAAGAGATTCAAGAGCTGCCACTTTATCCAGACAAAAAAACAACGGTTTGGTGTGGTTTGTGCGCCGCACAGTGGCTGAAAATCGTTTTTCGTTGGCCAAAATTCTGTAACTTTTGAACCGATCAAAATATTGAAATAATTTTTTTTTTTTTAATGGATAGATATTTAGCTCAGCTTGATTCAGTTTTAATTACATTAAAATTGATTGAGGACTTTTTAAGGAATTCGAGGTCAAAGTTGAACATTTTAATTTTTTTAACTTTCAGAGTGAAATATGGGTTTATTCTGTGTGTAACATAGTAAAATATCCCTCTAAGATACAAAAAAGTATATATATTCTTGATCAGTAATGAAATCTAAGACGATATAGCTATGTCCGTCTGTCCATACGTCCGTCTGTCCATCCGGCCGTCCGTCCATTCGCCTGTCTGTATGAACACGATTCAGTCTAAACGAAAAGAGCTAGACCCTTGAAATTTGGTACATATATATCTTGAAGGATAGGGCAGGCTAAGTTCGTAAATGGGCCAAATCGTACCAGGGGGAAAAAAATTCCCCTAAGAAGAACTAATCCAACCCCTGAAAAACTACACATTTTTACAAGTTTTTTTGTAAATTTGTTAAGCAAATGAAACATTTTTATGTCAAAGAAGGTTCAAGGTCTTTACCCTGGAGCCAGAAAATCATAAAAATTTATTTTTGGACCCCGCCCCCTTTTTGTGGGCGTTTATATAGCATATTTTATGAAAAATAGTGTCAATAATTAACAAATTGTATTACCTAAGCCTAGATTGCATAAAAAGTTAATTTTTAAGCTTTAATGACGAATGGAAAATGTACTCGGATCTTCTGCGCTACCTTCACCTCACCACCCCCCCAAAAAAAATTTTTTTTTTTTTGGTTAAGCAACAAGAAAATATAATTTTTATTCATTTGACTTAAATATTAATTGCAAATATTCCATATTTTGTTCTGTGCTATTTCTGTTCTTTAGTAGTTTTTTGGCTTCTTCATCTAAATCCCGATGGTCCACTTTCCATTGATTTCGAATACTGGATAATAAATAATATATTAAATAATAATATATTAAATAGATCTTCATTTGTTGAATTCCGTGAAATTTTCCTAGTATTGTGCTCTCTATAAAATATGTAATCCTTGTTCCTTTTTTCCTGAGCCTCCTCTGATAGATCTCCAAGTGGCACCAAATGATATTTAATGACATCTTCACCATGATAAAGGATTTTGTGAACTGTTGCAGACATATTTCTCCATGGGTAGTTAGTTGTATATATTTTTGCAGTTTCCTTAGCATAATCTCCAAATTTTCTACAGTCAATTTCTTCATTGCACGCAAGTACTTCTAGTATTATTTTAAATCTGAAAATAAGGTTGAAATCCACTCCTGTTATTTCAGATGCTGTTTCTGGATCTGAAAAGAATCTTCTTGCGGTATTGCCATCATTTGTATTGCCTGACCCTTGTTTTGGCTGATCTATAATCAGTCCACGTTTGCGATACTCATCTTGAACATGTTTCTTTTTTGAACTTCTTAACTCTTTGTTGGTCACGTTGTTTCTTATTGATCCTGAAGACCCGAAATCCAAATCATAACTGATTTTTAGTATGTGTTCCATAAGTCGTATTCTTGCGTGTAGTGGTGATAATCCAAATTCATATGCATCGGTATTATCTAATGATTTTGCTGGGACTTGGTTTAATTGGGTTGATGTTGCTTGGCATATAATGCAGCTGGATGCAGCCTTCGTGCTAGTCAAAGCCTGACCCACTTTTCCATCTATCATTGTCAGGACTAACTGGTAGCTTACTTCAATTTGCTGACCATCTAACTGTAATTGTAATGGCTGTAATGCTGTAATTTGGGCCTTGATATCACTAATTTCTTTATTAATAACATCATTTGTTTCTTTTTTGAATTGAAATTTGATTGGCCTGCAGTATTTCGTAGAAGATGGTGTCTCATTTTTCCAAATATCCATTGTTTGCGTTGTACTAGTCGAAGGCTCTGAATCTTCCAAAATCTTTTTCAATCGCAATGGTACAAATGATACCATGAACATATCTGAGTCAGAAATATTTTCACATACAGCTTTTTTATATTGTTTTTGTCCCAAAGAACCATCACATTCCCATTTACAAAAAAGAATTAACTTTGTGTTTCCGTATTTCTTCAACTCATTTCCTGTTATTGATTGCAGCAAGCGTGCGGCTGTGTGATCAAGTAGAGATTGTAGTTGTACCTCTGCCGAAATTGGTGTGATTGTAATAGCGTCCTTTGATGGCAAACAGTCCATTTTAGCAGCGGTTATGTGATGATATGCTGGATATATATTTGAGCCTTTTTCAATCGCACGCTGTCTGAGTTTAATATATTGCTGTTTTGTTAATTTCAAATCCAGAAATAATGCTAATGCCTCCTCATTTGTGTACTGTATTGCATCATTCGGAGTTGGTATACTTTTAAGAATCCGTTTTGTTCTCGGTGGACTAGCTTTAACAACTTTTTCAATGATATCCACTTTTGTAAATTGGTTCTGTGATCGTAATTGATGTAGGAAAGATTCTTTTATATTTGTAGAACCAAAGGCATCGTTAATATCTTTAAGCTTCCGCCTCTTAGATCTATCGCTGCAATTGTCCACTAATGATTTGCGTGGTCTTCCAGCCTTATCTTGCTTTGCTGTTTCTGCAGCGACAGTAAGTTGACCTTCTAACCACTTTGCACTTTTTATATAAAATTTTTGTTTACTGTACATAACTTCTTTGTAGCGTTTTTTAGTGCTTTGACGAAATTATATAATTGCTCTTGCATTTCGGTGCTACACGAATTTAAGTTTAATTTTATTTTAACGTAACTAAGAACATCTTCCTGATTTTTGTTTCTAAAATACACTTCGGCCAGTTCTTTATAACTGAAGCTCTCCATTTTCTTTTGAATATTTTTATTTGCGTTTGTTATGTTTTATCCGTACACTTAAAGGATTAAATTATTACTGAGTAATCCCTTAACGAATCCGTACTTTTATAAATTTTTAGATACATGTTCTTCACACACTGATCTTTAATTTCATAGCAGGTAGCGCTTAAATTGAACAAAACTGCACTTATGCGTCAATATGGGGTTGTTTTTTAACTTTAGTGGTTTAATGTCGCAATTATTGTTATAAAATTGTTTATGACTTTGGTTGACCCTAACATTTGATAACAGGTAAATTTAGAAAGAGATCATATGCTTCCTGTAGAGCCCATTGTGATAATTTTATTACTTATTTTTTGCTGATCAAAACAAAGCCATAAAACCCTTTCGAAGGTATTAAATTTATTTTTTTTTAGTTATACGTAGCCTAAACTAAAAAAAAATAAACTTTTAGGCAAAAAAGTGAAAATTTAATACACCATTGTATATGAATTTTTTTAGAGTAATTTCATTAAAATAAAAAAAGTGTTCTACAGGCGGCTCGTGGCGGGTGCAAAAGTATATATAGCCTTAAAGAGGACACTTTCACCTTTCTCGTGGTTGTATACGTTTCTTGTTCCCTTTTGTTCCCTAGAAGTTCTATTCCACTAAAGTTTAAATTTGAGGAAAATATAGTAGTTTCATAAATATTTCATAACGCCCCTAATATTAAACGCTAGAGCTGTGTCTACTTAAAACAACTAAAGACAATAATCCTACCAACATTATAAAAAAAACCGCAGACCATTATCAATGATAGCTTGCGAGTAGTAACCATTTAATTTTGATAAAAAACCAAAGAAAAACACCTTTTTCTGAAATTAAAAAAAAAGTTGAGTTTGACAGCATGCCACGCCCACAATTATCAATATTTTAACATAATTTTTTGGCTACCTTAATTTGGATATATTAACTACAAAATGACGTAAAAATTTTAAAAATCGGAGACAAAAAAAAAATTTACTTTTGGCCAACGAAAAACGATTTTCAGCCACTGTGCGCCGGTGGAATCATCGGTCCATATTTCTTTAAAAATGATGCCGTAACCGTCAATGGCGACCGTTATAGTGCCATGACAACCGACTATTTGATGCCTGAAATTGAAGCTCGTGATCTCGGCGACATTTGGTTTCAGCAAGACGGCGCCACTTCCCACACATCGCATCAATCAATGGATTAATTGAGAATACATTTCAGTGAACACATTATTTCACGTATTGGGCCGGTCGATTAGCCACCAAGATCGTGTGATATCACAACGTTAGACTTTTTTCTGTGGGGATATGTAAAGTCTAAAGTTTATGCGGACAAACGTGCTTCGAGGAAAACATCACGCATGGACTCAACTGATGGACCATCTGCGACATAGCAACAGCCAACATTTGATAGACATAATCTTCAAAAACTAAATGCCAAAGAATGTTCTTTCAAATAATAATAAACATTCTCCATTTGAATTTTGAATTTTCTGTGTTTTTCTTTAAAAAAGTAGGGAACATCGCAATGGATCACCCGTTATACAATACATTTTTTGCTAAAAGAAAAATACCAGAAAAATGTTTCTGCTTCGAAAACATCCAAATAAATATATTTCTTAGGTTCTTATAAAAATTACTTTTTTATCAATATTTTTAAAAACATGATTGAAAACATGCGAAAATTGCTTTCTGGTGCTAGATTTTATTTTCCAATTCTTTAAATCTTAAAAAAATACAATACATTTTTACCAAAAGTACTTTTTTCACCAAAATTACACACACTGGGCACAGTACTCCAAAATTTCTTCGGTACTTTCTCCTCTAGGTACTAAATCAATTTTTCTTATCATAATTATCAATCTATTCATATAATAAAATGGTAACTGATTTCCTGTCTGTCTGTCTGTCTGTCTGTCTGTCTTTCTGTTTGTGTTCGTATCACGTAAAAACTACTGGATAGATCTTAACAAAATTTTGTGAGGAGGTACCTTTGTATCCTGATACTTTTATCCGCAAAAATATCTTATTTCCAAGAGAAAGTTGAGAAAAAGTACGCCGATTTTCTTTTACCTATTTAAAGGTACTGCATACCTTAAGGCATCTTTTATTTTTGAAAGCATGTATTTTAAGCAATGTTGCGCAACAGATGGCGCTGTTCTCACTCACTTCCTGTCTGTCTTTTACAGAGATTTACAATAATTTTTAAAATTATGATTTTTATATAAATTTTAGAATTTTGTCCAGGAATGGGTACCTTTATATAAAGAAAATATGTAAAAGTATTAAAATTCGATGTGCATTACATTCGAACAAAATATGTCAGGACGCACACAAAGTATGGATACAGCTAGTTTTTTCATAAAATCGGACCCCTAAAGCAGTCTTTCGTACCAAAAGCATTTATCTGTATATCTGTGGTAAAATATATGTTTTATTCTGTAATTTTTAAGTAGACCAGTTTAAGGCTTTGTAGCTGCTTCTCATTAATTTATTCCCATTGTAGTGCATGATGTTTCTTTATGTTTGGGACTTTATAAATAAAGAAATATGTCGTTCTACGTTCTGGAAAAGAAAATAACACTTGCAAATAAATGAGTTATTCACGGTAACAAAACTTAAGAGGTCAAGGCGACTTAAACCATAGATCTATTTGTTTGTTTGTCGGAAAGCACTAGGTGCCTGCATCAGGGGACATATTTTCCTGTAATTTCGTTGGTTTGTTATCACATATGAGGTTGGTAAAATGGGAAATATATTTGATTGATATTGCAAATGGGCGTGGCACTTTCTATACAAAGTAAATATTTATAATCATGTTACTTCGGAAATGTGTTAGTTAAAACTTTGAATTTTTGTGCAAGTAACTGCCTTAATAATATGCATAATGTAGAAAAACTGACTGATTGGGTATAGTGGCCGTGATAACTCCCATACAAAGTATTATCGTCTCCCTAAACAATAAAATATTTAAATTAGATGGGAGTAGTAGGCGTGGCAACTCCTATACAAAAGTGAATATTTAATATTGTGTACATGGGGAACTTTAATTGAAGTTAGAAACGCCCATATTATCGAGTATAATACAAAACACCGGCTGAGCATCATAACCAGTGTTGGGTTTTGTGGTACAATTGTACCAAATTTGGTACAATCGACACATCAGTGGTACTGGTACTGGTAGTTTTTATGCTTTTTTGGTACAATTTAATATAAAATTTATTAAATAAATATTATAAATTAATTAAAAATTCTGTGTCAATAAGGAAAAAGTGCTTAAGTCTGATTTTTAAGTTTTGTAGGAGAGCAATTTTAAACTTTAAAATAATTTTTTTAAAAAAATAACTTATCTTTAAAGTTTACCTATGGGAGTCAAACGTATGATTATGAAAAATTAATAAGTTGTAAAAGGAGTTTCTATGATTTTGAAAAATACCTTGTAGTTTCTTAAGCTTTTTTCCAAATACGATTCGGCATTGAAAAAAGATTAACAGAAAGTTTTTTGCTATAACTTCCTGAAAAATAGTTCAAAATAATTGAAAATTTGCACATGGGTACTTTGAAGTACGGAGATTTCAAAGGTGCCAGTAACTTAATTTTTGCCTAAGTCGACTTAAGCACTTATTCTTTATTGCCACAGAATTATTCAGGCTTAAGTTCTTTATTATTATAGAGCATAAAACAAAGAAAAAATGTCGGCTTGATAGTGTAATATAAAAGAAATAGTGTTTAAGTGTGTAAAATAATTTCAAAAAGCCGTATTTCGCTGCACTATGTACGGCGGTAACACGATCACTATCCCAATTATAATTCAGCCTGTGTTTAGCTTGACTATGTCCGTTTATATGGAGGTTACTAGTGCGAAATTTCAAGATGCTACCTAATTCAGTTCTCTAGATACAGGATAATATTTTTTTCACTTTGTATGTGACTTCAATCCAGTCTATATTTCTCTAAACTATGTATGTAAATATAGAGGTTACGGTATATCTAGTAATAAACTGTGAAAATTTCAGAAAGATCGGTTTACTCGTGTACGCACTTATGGCTTTTCAGCAAAAAACAAACAGACAAACAAACAAACATATTTTGTGATATTTTAATGAAATTTATTCTTAAAATCCCCCAGCTTATTGCAAAAGAATTTATTATCAAAATTTCTAACTTGTTTCAATCCCTCCTTAAATATGTATGTATCTTCACCCATAAGAATAACTGGCAAACCAGACAAATGACTGGCATTAAATGCAGATATATTTACATACACAAACACATATGTACATACATACATATATTCATTGTCTCAGTGGCCACTAGTCATTGTAAAATACTACGAATGCGTATATAGTATAAATATGTAGTACAAATAGTGAAAAAGAAACAGTCGAAGAACCCAGTTATACACACAAAAATCGATGATAGTTCGGGAAAGTGCTACAGAGCATGCACTTTCAAATGCAGAAGAAATAAAATGACAATAACAACAACAAGAAAAACCGCATTTACAAATGAGCCAACAAAAACAAAAATGGAAAAAATGCCTACTATAAGGAAAAATAGATGTACATATGTACATAAATGACTGTACTCTGGTTTTATAAAATAAAACAACAATAACGTAAAAAATTGAGACGTAGTAAAATATATTACGAGAATAATCTAGAGATTTTGCATATTATGCAGTTTTTCTTGGTCGTAATATTTGAATGAAAACCTTAACCTCCATGTTTTGTTTGTTTTGTTTTTTTTTTTTTCTTTTTGTTACGTTTATAAAATTGTTGTCCTTCTGCCTTTAGAATTTAGTTCCTAAAGCGAAGGCAGTAGAGATGATTGTGTTTTTGAAGGAGACAAATTCATGGAGATACTTTTTGCGCATTTATTTTTTTTAATTTCTTAAGAGAAACATAATAAAAAAAACAATTTTTGTTCAAAATCCTAAAAAAGTACTTTTTGTGAAAAATTTTATTTTAAAAAATACTTTTTGTTGAAAATTATTTTTTTAAATATTGCTAACGGAAACATTTGGATGGGAAACATTTGATAGCATATGACGGGTGGGGAAGAGAGTAGTAGGTACTGTATCCTCAAAGGACCTTTTCTTAAAATAAGTCTATTTTTTAAGAAGTATATTCTGTGAAGCATTGCTTTTTGTGAAAATATAGTAAATAAATAAATAATATTCTTTTGAGAGAAATTAGTATTTTTCCTTGAATAAAATTATCCTGAAAGGTCCTTTAGAAAAAGCACTTATAATAACAGAAAAAGTATATATTGTGAAATAGTAGTTTTTGTTAAATAGTGCTTTATCCTTTAGTTTTTTAGCTGCCCCAGTGGTCTGGTTGTTAGTATGCCCGGGGTTGTAAGTTCAATATCCAACAAAGATTGTGTTCTGTTTCACTAGATGGGATTTCATCAAATAAGTTCAAGATAAATTCAGGGGTAACGCAAGGCTCCGTTCTTTCTCCTACCCTATTTCTTATTTTTCTAAATGACCTTCTTTGTCAAACTTCAAACCCTATCTACTCTTTTGCAGATGATAGCAGCATATGTCATTCATATTCATTTAATAATAGGCCGAACCAGTTGGAGATTGCAGCCAAGAGACAAAACATGAACGATACGCTCAATCATGATCTTTTTACAATCCCTGATTAGGGTTGTTCGAATATAGTAGAATTTAATGCTCGTATGCTTATGCATACAAGTGCGTTCGAAGATGTTGCTTCATCTGTAGCTTTGGGTGCTGTTGATGTTCTTGGCAGAAGAATACACTGCGATGTCCGATGGACTAAAACACATTTTTTAAGTTGAGAAAGAAGCTTACAAGTGCCTCGGTGTTTTTGAAACGATGTAAAAGATACTTCACTCCACCTGATCTTCTTACTATTTATATTACCCATATCCGTCCTAAAATGGAATTTAACTCTCAAGTAAGAGCCGGTGCCCCAAAGTCTATTTAGCAGCTACTCGACCGCGTGCAGGAGAGGGCGAAGAAGCTCATCGGTGATAGTAGGGTATCCAACTCTATGGAATCACTGGAGCATCGAGGCAATGTGGAATGTATTTCGCTGTTTTATCGTTACTACAATGGTATGTGCTCTACACGCAAAGATAAACCATGGTTATGGTATGGTCATAGGAATTACATTATGTTCTCTGTAACAATATATGGTTGCGGTGAACACATTTTAGTTGTTTGTAACATTACTTTGGTCCCGCCGAAAAAGTTTAGTTTAAAATTTTATCATTAAATGGTTACTACGTACAAAAAATTCAACATGGTTGGTTTTAACCATTAAATGTTTAATCCACGACCAAATTTTTTTCGTAGGTAACAAAAAATGATTTTTAAAAATAAAAATTATTTGTTTGTTTATGTCAACGGAGTTTATTGGTTTGTGCTTTAAAAAAATAATAAAAAATGTATAAATAATTGTTTCGGGAATTCATTTTAAAATTAAATATTTGATTATTTCTTTTACGCTGTTGAATTGAGCGCGTGGCAACCATCTTTCCTGGATACCCACATTTCGAGTACTCTCGCTTTGAGGCCGCAATTTATTTTTAATTTTTAGACCAGAAAAATTCATAAAACCTCGAAATCATGAAAATCGACAGGGATATCATTACTGATGATGAAATGTTCGCAGATACAAAACGTAATTGGTCGGTGATGTAATTTACCAGGTGACATTAAAAGTGAAGATTTATATACCTCAGCTGAAGAAGCTGATGAGGATACAAACTCAACCGTTGAGACGGGCGTTGATGTTGTTCTTAATCACACTTTACAAGAATGCTTTGCTCTCGAAGACAAAAAATAATTTACTTTGTACTTGAAAGACTACATGAAAAAGGTGTTGCTGAATTGGAAAAGAAATCCCCCGAAATTGATTTCTTCAAGAACAATTCTTTACCGGTAAATCCACGAACTGCGATGGTGTGGGCCAACGTGTTCCCTCCCTTATATCCTTGAAACACAGTTTGGAAGAAGAAAAATGCCAATTAAATTTGTTTATGTATTGATAAAATCATCTGTTTTTTATATAAAATCATTAATAAAAAATAATAAATAATTTTGTATTTTAAAATGCAAAAAAACTGGCATATCCATTTCATATGACATTTCATATTTTTTAACCATACTATAATCGTTAATTTAACCATAATATTATAATGTGCAACAATAATATGGTTTCACTACAACCATAATATGTTGCTCCTAGATTATGGTTACCTCAACCATGTTTTTTCTTTGCGTGTAATGAAATTAGGGAAATTGTACCCGATACACACTCGTTTTTGCGGACAACACGCTTCTCATTAAGAGCCCATCCATTTGTGGTCGATTTGCCATTGAATCGCACCACGCATTATAGGGAAAATTCGTTTTCGCCCGAACAGATCGTATGTGGAATAAACTCCCTGCGGATGTCTTTTCTGCCAACTTCAATACGGAAAAGTTAAAGTCAAATGTCCACAAACACTACTTTCTCTATCCTCCTTCCCATAACCAAATTTCCTAGTTCGGCACAATGCATTGCATGAGTAGGAGTCATCTCCTGAGTGCTGGACCAAAAAAAAGATACTTGTAGAATGTGCTTGAAAGAAACTAAAAAAACTGCTTCATATTTACCAAATTTGCATTATCTTGAATCCTAGGAATATACCAATGCAAAATCGGTCATTCGCCTTTTTTACTCTAGAATAATGCTTCACTTCACTGGTGTACTAATCTTAAAACAACTGTTTAAAAGTATTACAAGGAAAATCCGTTTTAGGATAAATTTTTTTTTAAGTTTTTGCCTTCACAACAACCTCGCCTTTTTATTCTTCTTTCCACCTTTAGGTATCTTCTTTCCTCGCTTTCAAATTCATTAAAAAAAGTTGGTACTTTTTTATTGTAACTGAGTATAGAGTTTCTTAACAGAGAGATATTATTCGAACATAAGCCATCTAATAAAAGATTGTTAAAATATTAATAATATCGAAGTAATGTGTGATGCATTGTGAACAATAAAGGCTAAATTCTAAAAAAATCTCACTAACGATCTGAATGTTCATGCTTACAATTACTCTACCCTTATGATATTTGCAAGTAAAATAATAATAATAATAATAATATATATATTATATCAATGTAAAGGGGAATACCGAAGCAGACCATTACTTAACTGAGTCCCTTTTCGAACCCTCTCCGTCCTCAATGATTATAGGCAACCTTACCTCCATTGATACACGTGCTACAACCAGTCTTTAATCTAGACTATAGTGATTTCAGACTGTTGACTGCTAACTATCGGCATTCTTTCTCATCACGGAGTCTTTCGTGATTGCTAGCATTTGTCCAAGGCTTAGTTCCCTCATGGCATTCATATTTGATAAGCTTCTGCTTCTTCTCCAGTGCTACAAGTATATAATGTGCGGTACCATCTCAGCATCTTCCCGGCATAGTCTGCAAGTATTTTTCGATTTTCATCTTAGCTAGATGATACTTGAAGTTTCCATGACCTGTCACTAACGCAGTTAGCCATCTTAAAGTATCTCTATTATATCTAAGCATATCCAAGCTGGCCTTTCTTCCAAGGGTCTCTGCATTCTTAGATTTAGTGAGTTCAGCTATTGTAGGATCTTCGCTCGTATTAGGCCATTACCTAGTGATCCTCTGGGTTCTGGTCCACAGAAATTTACAACACATCCTCTTTTTGCTAGTTGATCTGCTGCTTCAGTCCCGTATGAATGTAAATGAATAATTGACGCCATGATAATTTCGTTAATCATCAAATTTGGACTGTAGGCTGTCTGTCACTATTCCTTTGAAAAAGACCAGTGACTGTTACTGGAACTAAATATTATAATCCTTTTTGCCATGATCGTCAGAAAGACGGTGCAACATGGTGCAAAAGTTTACTGATTCCACAATCCTGGTCATATACTCTGTTTTGCCTAGGTTAACTGAATTGGCGGTAGTAATTATTAAACACGCTTAAACACGTTTATATCTAATGCGTTCTTTTAAGTCAAAATTTTACGCCAACAACCTCGCGTTCGTGCATTAGGTCAAGATATTCAGTGATGATAATGATCATGATGTTTGTGCTTCCATGGTGTTCTATACAAAACCCTACGGGATGTACTTTTGTTCAAAAAAAGTTCCCTTATTTTCAATGTTGGGATAAATTTGTGACTCCCCTTTTGTTTTGCATGCAGAAAATTAAAAACATTTCCAGTAGAATTTTTTTAAGGCTTCACAGATAAGATATTTATTCTTCAGAGGTTACTTAATATCGGTTCGTGTTTTGCCGCAAGCAACTTTGATAACAATTTAAACTAAATATCATATAAATGATAGAAACTATTTTTTGTTTAATATATCCCATACCTTCTGTCTCTATTTTGCCTATTTTTTATTTTAGTTTGTATACCCTTCTTGACTATTATATTGTGATATTCTTGTAGTCAATTGGCTGTAAACCTTACAATTCTCCAGATAATTAATTCGAATGGCGAGTACATTGGCGTATATAACCACACAGCCCGTTAGGAAATGATTTTGTTAAAATCAACTCAAAAAATATAATTTGGTAGCTTTTTCCAGCGTCCATATATTCAAGAGTATACTGGTCATAATTGTCAAAAAGTTATTTCGTTTAACATCTAACCTTTGCGTAAGTTCTATCTTATCAGAAGTGACATGCCCTGTGCTAAAAAATCGAAAATTTTGTTCTGATAAAATACCTTGAAGAACAAACTCAAGCTCACACAAAGTTGAGAGATTCTAGCTCTCTTACACTTCTCTTAATAAATAATGTTAAGTATTTTATTTGTATAAGAAGTGCCACGCCCATTTTAATTAACAAATGCCACCTGCTAACATAATAATAATGTGCGCCAAGTACTACGATTCTAGATCTAAACCTTTAGAAGAAAAATAATTAATTTTAAAATCGAATGTGACATGCCCTCTATTACACATCGCCCTTTTTGATCCTTACAAATACGTGAATAGCAAGATACCCATCGATTCGCATAAAGTTGGAAAACTCCCACAGTAACGGCAATAAGTATTTGCTCTATGGAATGTACCATACCCAGATTATATGCAGTCCATGTCTACCTTAAAGGTTTAGACTGTTCATTTTTGAGTGTAATTATCTTCAGATTAGATAAAGTAACCATCACAAGGAAACCTAACAAACATTTAATATAAAGTCTATTAAATTAAAAGATTTTTCTCATTGCATCCAAACAACACAAAGGTACCTTTTTTAGGTACAAGTGCAATTTCCGTTTACACGTTTTCAACTTTTTCTTTGCTATTGTTCTTGTCTTCATTGTTATTGAATGTAGACCACATGTTGTTATTGTAAATTTATACGACAGGAAAAACAAGTGCACGTTGTTGTTATTTCTTTACTATTAAAAGCCTACATAAAAGTAGAATTGAAAAAGACACCTAAAACACCAACAAAAGTACTTTTAGTTTGAGGGTATTGGGTGCATTTGTTTCTGCATGCATTTGGCCAACATAAAACAAAACCAACGACAAGCAGTAGTTTATTGGGTAAGTGTGTCGTGAGGCTTTTCCTTTAAGTTTTGTTGCTGTTGGCTTTTAGGTTTGTATTTGTTTGTTTGTTTTTTTCGTTATATTGTTTTTGTATTTGTTTTTGTTTTTTTTTTTTCTCATTTTTTCAATATATTTAAGTTGTTTAAACTGCGACAAACCGCTTTAGTCGTTTGTCAGTAGTCAGTTTGACGAAGCTCTTGAACTTGAAAAGAAGCTTTGAAAGAAAATTTAACAAAAATAATTATAATTTTTTAATTAAAACAAACATAAAAGAAAAACAAAAATAAAAATAAAAATAAAAAACAAAAATAAAATTAAAATTAAAACTAAAAACTAAAAACTAAACATTGCGTTAACAATTAAAATTAAACAAAAATATTTGAACAATTTCTGTGCTAAAAACCATTAAAAATATATTTAATAAAAAACAGCTTAAGTGCATATAAAATTATATACTATTGTGTATTTTGCTCTCTCTCCATAAAAGTGTTCGTAGTAATTGTTTACTAAGACCGCCGTTTAAAAGGTCAGCAACAGCAGCTGTAAAGTAAGAGTGTTAAAAATTCAATTAAACGAAATAAAATGCCACAAAAATAAATTTTTAAATTCTTTTAAAAGAATTTCAACAAAATCGTTATGGATTTAAATGTAAGATTAAACAAAATACAGTTTTCTATATAAAGTGTTGCTAGTTGAAACATAAATTTAACTCAAGTCCTAGTGTGGCGTATGCTTGATATTTTTTGTTTTATTGCGTATACGCAGTAGATGCTTTTGCTAGTTTTCCTAGAAATTTTGTTAAAATAAAGTAGTTTGATTATCCTTAAATTTCGATCTATTTAGTCAAGTATCTTTCTGCAAATAATAAGATTATTAAGGCCCTCAAAATAGGGGTTTGACGCCACTCTCCCAGCACCCAGCCATTTCTTTAAATTCGGCAACAGGGAATAGTCACTATGGGCTGTATATCGGATATGGGGTAACAGTTGATGTGTTTAACTGACATTTAACATTTTCTTGATGGAACAGCATTTTATTTTTTTGGTTCTTCGCTAGTTGGGGTAATTTTTGCTGCAAACCAATAAGGGAACTGTCCACTATTAAATAGTCGGTAATTTCTGTATGCTTCTAAATGCCATCATTGTGAAAGACATCGCATGCAAATGACCTTGTTGGAAGCCAAACCCGCATTAGCCTTCTTTAGTGCTTATTCACCGGAGGACACCCACACACTACTTTGATTCTTCTCTGGTATCTGGTTGGTGTTTCAATAGATCTAAATTTTGTTACCAAACAGTGCAAAATTCATTCGCTTTGCGCCTGAAATCGCCAAACACTTTTTTAAAGTGATCACTTGTTTGCACTTATGGTCGAGTATGTTCCATCACAGCACTAATTGTATGCATGACTTTTTCATATTCTAATCAGCACTTCAAATGTAATGCAATGAGATGCCTAAAGCTTTAGCCATCTCATTGATTTCATCTGGCGTGACGCCTTCTTTGGCCGACTTAAACTTTTGAGGACATTTGTGCTGGTACAACAGCAACCGAACTCAGTAAATACTTTTTTTAAACATTAAAATTGATGATGCACATTCTCCATATTATATGATAAGCCCTTTTTTATATGTAAAAGTTTGTTACTTTTACAAGTTTGTTACTTATAAGCTGGTAAGCTTGCCCAAAATTGACAGTAGGCCAGTAATAATTAACGGGAGCAAGGTTGAATTGAAGGTTACTATGCTGGACATTAAAAACGTTGCGGAATTATCACACTGTCGTCGTACCTTCATTGCAATAACTGCAACAACCAAGAAACCTTATTCCAATAATTAAAAAATAATATTTAATGTTAGCGGATCACTTATGATCGGCGAACTCTCTTGACCATTTTTTTTTTTTTTTTTTTTAATGAATAAATTTTGTAGCAAAGATATTAAAACGTTTCTTTCGAAATGTAACTGGAAGTGGTTTTACTCCTCTTTTTTTTTGAGAAATTCGCCAGCTGTGTAAATTATTATTATTAATCATAATCAAGCTAGAAACTAACAATGGACAGACGCAGAGGCTGTGTCATTTCACATACGAAAACACCACTATTATTTATATGGCAATCAATAAGCGCCTAGAGCCTTCAAACTTTGTATTAATTAGTTTGTTATAAAAATATATATTTAAGTAAAAAATAAAGGGGATCCAGTCACGGGAGGTGATACCTTACATGCAAAAAAATACTCAAGCTTAAGATCGCGGATTAGGCTTAGCCAGTGCTGAATAAAAATTTTAGTTTCTCCAGAATCTTAGAATTTACTAAATTGACTCAGACTGAATGAATTCATGTCGGTTATGAACAAAACGATTCATTATAGAGATCTTGTCACTTTACATTAATTTTAAGAAAACAAAATTGTAGTGCCTGTAGTAATGGTGCTACCAAGAACGATGGAAACAATATTTGCATATTATATTATTCACAGGTCCAAAACGTGAAATTAGGGGTCACCAAACGTGTCTTTCAATAAATCTATTGTGGCACGAGCTGTTTAACATGTTGCGCCGTCTTGTTGAAACCACACTTCCTGGACATTATGGTCAAAATTCAGGAATAAAAAAGTTAGTAATCATGGCTCTATACGACCATTGACTGTAACGTTCTGGCCACCATCGTTTTTGAAAAAGTACGGACCAATGATTCCACCAGCCCATAAAGCGCACCAAACAGTCAGGATTGCCTTCACTCCAAATGTGGCAGTTTTGTTTGTTGACGTAGCCATTCAACCAGAAGTGCGCTTCATCGCTAAACAAAATTCGTTTATGAAAATCGGGAACAACAGTAATCTCGTTTTGGGCCATATTTGCAGTATTTGCAAGCGTTGTTCAGGCGTGAGTCTACTATTTCGCTTACTTATTTCTGTTTCGCTGCTGGTTTGCCTCCATCCAGAGTTGGTTATTGGATATTATTACAGCCCAGAAAATCCATAAGATTTTCCGGAGGCACTTGTTGGGACACGTGGATTTTATGTTGGAGTTAAATAATTTAATTTTGGTTTGTTGCGAAATATTGGGAGATTAGGCCTTATTTTTGCTACTGGATATCTCTGTAGCAGAGCCACTAGTTGTGTCGATTGTGCTACCCAGGTAGCAGAAGGATCTAACATCTTTAATATCTTGATCACATACGAAGAAATGGTGACCTGTGTTACTATTGATACGGAGCGATGTTGGTTGTGTCTTATCATTTCTACTTTTTAACTGTGTCCTCGATGCTGTGATGCAGAAGGCAACAAGCCATCGTATGTGGAACTCATTCTCAGAAATGCAGACGAAAATTTCCACCATCAGTGACATCCCAAAATTGATGGGCTTGAAGATAGACATGAACAGAAAATAATTCATGTTTAAAAGCCCATTGACTTCTGTTTAATACTGCGTATATATAGGGTTCACCTCACTAGACTGCTAAAAAAAACAGGTACCTTTACAACTGGTGCAAAAAGTATCCAACTAAAAATTTAATTAAATTTTATGAATGAATTAAATTAACCGCCATTTGTCAGTTTCCATTTGTTTGCATTGCTTAAGGCCAGGATTCACTAGCCTACACCATTGTACAATTCGATCACAAAAAAATCTGACAAATGATAAAAAATCGTTTCAAAATAGCAATGCAGATGTCACACTAACATAAAAAAAGATTTTGCAACTCGAATCGCATGGAAAAATACCATTTTAGGAATTTTTTCAAAAGATTATAAAATCGTACAGATCTGTCAAAAAGTCTGTCACACACATACACTTTTAATGCTGAGTATGATAGATCATTGCTAAACAATATATCTTAAATAAAGAAATTGTTTGCTGCTTAAATTTGCCAACTTCGAACAAAATATTGACGAGAACTATTATTTTAACTTTATCAAATATGAACAGAGTAATTATAAAATTCAGTGAACTAATTCAATTGAGGACGCTCTATGATTGAGCGGACAATAAGAAGTTATTAAAATAATAAATTCAAATCCGTGTGTAAAAATGTTGGTAAAAGTTCAAGAACATCGTTTTGGCATCGTCAACCAGCCATTGAAGGTAAACCACAAAGTCGTTAATTTTAACGAAAATTTAAAAAAAATAATGTCGTGTACTATTGTCGGCCCGCAAGGTAATGGACCTTGTTTTTAGTATGCATGCGGTGTGAAACAAACTCGCGTTTGTCCGCGAATATTCACAACTTTCGCACAGCTTTCTCGTAAATGCGGCAACAATTTAAAGCTCGAATCGTATATTTTCGCAGGAGTGGGCACCCATGCATTATGTCAATTAAGCGTTAGTGCTTGATTTCTACGCATAATTTGCTCAATAATGATGACTTATATCCTCCATTTATTGTTTTTCTTTTTTCAATTTGTCGACAAAAACTTTAAAGAGATGGCTTGGTAGAATCACTAAAAGCAAAAAGTAATAAGAAAATCTTCACATAAACAACGAAATGTATGTATCGGCTGCTTAGTTTAGAAAACACAGTTTTACCTCTTAAAAGTGCTTTTACACGGCGTGTATTTGTCATATGCCTTGTCACTTCTAAACACATCATGTAAACCTTTTGAAACATAACATGTGTGTTTTCCATGTGAACAATACATATGACATTTTTCATTTAGAACGTGTTCTATTTTGATGTGACAAATCATCTGACATCCTGTAATGCCAACTTGATATTTTGCTATTTTAGGTTTTTTGTGGTACCAAAAGCACTAAAAGCGTGGCAAAAGCACTACGTTTCCATCTTTGCATCAGCTGTGGTTGGCAATACAAAACTGTGTGGCGGAAAAAATATATATTATAGGTTATGTCAGATGTAATGTAAAAAATATGTACGTTTGAAAGCAAATATTATAAACCGTATGTAAAATGTCTATTTTGACACACACATGAAATTATATATGGGTTATCAAACTGACAAGTTATATGACAAACACACGCCGTGTAAAACCATTTTAAAGCTGTATGGACTTATGGAATCCAGCTATGGAAAACGGCCATAGCAATGATACCAATCGAAATCCCTTCCAAAGATTGAGTGCCTCGATATACCGATTGATAGTGCGCTAGTCTATCAGTCTGGAGGTTGCGGGTTTGATTCCCGCCACAGACTGTGGGTGTTTTCTGCAGACAAGCAAAGGGAGTGTTGTCTTAAAAAAGCGCTTCCTGGTTAGTCTTCAGTAGTAATATTAACAAAGACCTTTTCATATTCAAGCTTAGAAATTAAACTAATCGATATAGCGCTAATTAGCAACAATGATTTAGTAACCAACGATACGTTCTGGCGATAAGTATACTTGACGAAACTAACGACTCAAAAAGTCTGAAAAGATATAATACCTTGGAACGACCATTTAGAAGGTGAACATTTAGTAACTCCGTCAATTTGTACATATACATACTTGTACATGTATTCTACATCGTAAATAATAATTTATTGCAAATAGAAGTTAATTAATCTTAATATTGCCTGCTGGGATGTTTTGGGCCCAGTGTAACATATTTTTTTTTTAAGTTAATTTGCTTATAATTGTAAAACAGATTTCAAATAAATTAAAAACAAAAGATTCGTTTCCAAATTTCAACACTCCTCTTCCCTTCTTCATTTTGTATGCGAGGTAGGACACCCAGCCAGATTTTTACTCGGCTATTATTTCAAAACTCTAGCTATTATAGTAACCAAGTTGCATAATGGAAAATATTTAATTTGTAGGGGAAATATCATTCCAACTGTCCCAGTCCAGTCATTTCTTTCTTTCCGCTAACCACATTAACGAGCAGATTGCTCATGCAATATTCCAAGACTACCTGTCATAGTTTCCAAGATACACTTTGATAAATTTTAACTTCGTATGGGAGGTACAAATTCCGCCGGTCCAAATTAGATTTCGTTTTTTACTCGACTATGCACATTGATATGGGTGTTTCTCGTACAATACAAATTGTTTGCTTTGTATGGCAGCTACCACATCAATTGTTCCAATCAGTTGATGTGATTTTGCACATTGAAACGAGAGTTTCTGGTTCAAAATTTCAAAATTCAACCTCTAATAGTTCTCTAGGTAAAAGATTAGAAGCTCACTGCTCGAATTCAGCCAGATTTTTGCTTTACTGTGCAAATTAATGAGCGGGCTATTCGTATAAAATTTCTAGGCACACGATAATAGTTAATCACTTTGTATGGGTTTCGCTCCATCCTATTTTACATTAGGCTATTTATTTATTTGTTTGTTTGTCTATGGAAATATTCCTTACAGACACTAAAAGTATGTATATATCGATACCTTCCCGTAAGAATGTTAAGCGCCACATTTTGGCCTGGGTTTTGCTGCCCTATCATGGATGCAAAGGAAACCAGAGAGAAAATAAAATTGTATCAACCGCCAAGTTTTCTCACTGGAATAATGTTGCTCCCTGAAATTTGTATTATGTCAGGTTTAGTATTGTTAAAATTTCAGAATACATATTATGTTCCTTTCAATAAAATACACAAAAAATAACTAAATGAGACGTTTTTTTTCGTTTCCTGAACAATTTTAGAAATGTCGCTTCATACATTCTTATGGGAAGGTATCGATATGTACATGCGTATGTAAATATTAAAATGTATGAATAAAACAAAATAATTAACAGGTATAAATAATAAAGAACACCAATTATGAATTTAAATAGACAATGATAGAATTTTTTACAAAATTAATATTTAAAGAAAAATCGACAAAATTACACAATCTCTCAATTCTCTGGAAAATTCTACAAATAACGGAAAGAAATACCGAGATGAACGTTGAGGAATGTTGAAAGAAATTTCATTGACCAAAAATCCAGAGCAAATATCACCATTAATAAGTTTCATAGTTCTACGGCTTTTCAGTGTAGGCAGCTTGATGAGAGCCAGTCGGGCATAATACGACGGCATATTTAGAGGGTTGAAGCGTAACCCCCGAAGACAAAATAACAGGAATTGTTTTTGCACTGACTCAATAGCATTTGAATGAGTCTGATAGATAGGGTCCCATATTATCGATCCATATTCTAATATAGGACGTACCAGTGCAGTATATAACGTTTTCGCACTATATGCGAATCATCAAACTCTTTTGACCATAAAACCAAGTGAAGAAATTTGTGATCCAAATAGTTATTATAGCTTCGGAAGATTTTTACGTCGTCTGCGTACACTAAAACATTTGAAAACTTTATTACGTCCGGCAAGTCATTAATATACAGCGAAAATAGCAGTGGGTAGTCCAAGGTGGCTCCCCCACTATTATTGGGTTACTTTTTCAAGACTCTAGCCATTATATTTATCTTGGAATATGTTAATAAAATTTCGTATTGTATTTATTACCCTGCAGATAATATTGAAATAGACTAGCTACAACATGGTCCTATGTAAGGCAGTCATGGACCATGTTATTTTTAACCGACTTCAAAAAAAGAAGGAGGTTATCTATTCGTCTGAATGTTGCTTTTTTATGTTTGTACCCGCAGAACTCAGTCATTTCTGAACCGATTTTAAAATTTGTTTTTCCTTATTAGAAAGGAAATGCTTACAGATTGGTTCCATTTTAAAAGAAGTTCAGAATTTTGAAAATTAAAGGGTGTCCCCATACAACATACGTTTTTTTTACGTGTATTATGAACCGTAAAGGGCATCCTTTTAAAATTTAAAAAAAACTGCATTTCACTATAGCTGCCAATAACAGAAATTAATTAAAAAAACTTAAAAATTAAAGGGTGTCCCCATATGTGACGTCGATTTAAATATATGAACCATTTGAAGCATTGTAGACAATCACGTGAAAATTAGACAGAATGTCCAATATTAATAATCATAAATTAAATATTTATAATTAGAAGTTAAAGGGTGTCCCAATAGTTGATGTAATTTGATGTATATTTCAAAACTTTTGAACCGTAACAGAGAGATGGTCGAAATTTAAAAAGAACCTGTATATCTAAGACCTTTATAACATCAAGTATATAATTTAAATTTGGAAACTAAAGGGTGTCCCCATAATTGATAAAATTTTACCTATCTAGCCCTATCTTTTGAACCGTTATAGACAAACACTTGAAAATTAGACAGAATCTCCACTACTATGTCCCGTATAATAACATTTATAAATATTAAAAGTGTCTCAATAGTTGATGTAAATTTATGCATATGGCCAAACTTTTGAACCGTTTTAGACAGACATTTGAAATTTACAAAGAATCTGTGCTTTAAAATAAGTGTTTAATTTAAAATTTTACATTAAAGGGTGTCCCCTAGGTGATATTGTTTAACCTATATGGCCATATCTTTGGAACCGTTACTTTTTATTGCTGTGTCAGTAATAATAAGGGTAAAAAAATAAAGGTTGTCCTCATATCATATCATATGTCAGGTAATTTGTCGTATATGGCTTTATCTGCTGAACCGTTATGGATAGACATTTGAATGTAAAGAACGTATATTACCATGTCCGTTAGAGCAACAAGTATAAATGAATTTGATTTGAGTACTATTTCTTACAGATTACTTCCTTTTAAATTTTTAGTTATATTTGTTTTGTAGTCGGTTTTTTTTTTTGCAAGAATTATCCAACAAGAGTTTGTTGTTAAACGACAAGTGTTCGCGTTTTAAAGACTGCATAAAGTGTTGCCAAGAGCTGTACAGTTCGTACAGTTAAAACTAGGTAGTATGATATTTGTTGAAAGATTTCATAGTGGTAACTCTGATGCCATGCAGTGTTTATTTTCGTAAACAATGTTGTGTATGTACATTGTACAATATAAAGTGGTAAACTTAAAATTATTATAAAAGTACTTATGTAATCAATATAAAAGATTTATTAATAAAAAGAAATATGAACTGTAGTGCGCAACTTGTAAAAATAGAAAAAGAAAATTATTTAAACAAACCCTCTGGGGTGTTCCAACGTTTAGTGACATAGAGTAGTTTTAAAACTACTCCCATGTAATGCACAGCTGAGTTAAATGGTCCAGCCCTAGCTAGGACATCGTAATGTTAAATGGATCATGTTTTCTCTATACACCTAGGTTACCTTTGGACTAGTCCTAGTCCCTTATGGAATATAATTTACATGTGTGTATGGACTAGTCACGTTAACTTCAGGGTATTTCACAAGGAATATTTGACACTTAAAGTGCGGCGTCTATCTTACGATTTGGAAGAATTTTACGTGTTTATTGCTTTTACACCACACCACATTGTTTTACAAAATTTTACACAAAAAAAAAATTTACAAAAAATTCTACATGAAATAATGCCCATTTGCTTTATTTCACAGCTTTGATAAAATGTTGCCACCAACATTTCAATGTTTCTTCACAGTAAAAACAGAGTACTACTTTTGCAACATTTTTAACCGACTTCAAAAAAAGAAGGAGGTTATCAATTCGTCTGAATGTTGCTTTTTTTATGTTTGTGCCCGCAGAACTCAGCTATTTCTGAACCGATTTTAAAATTTTTTCTTTATTTGAAAAGTTATGCTTACAGATTGGTCCCTTTTTAACAATAGTTCATTATTTTACAAATTGAAGGGTGTCCCCATGCAACACACATGTTTTTTTTAATTTAAAATTTTAAAAAATTGTGTATCAGTATAGCTCCCACCAACCAAAAGGAGTAAAAAAATAAATTTAAAATTTAAAGGGTATCCCCATAGGTGATGTAATTTGACCTATATGGGCCTATCTTTTGAACCGTTATAGACAAAACCTTGAAAATTTTACAGAATTTCGATTACTATAACCGTTATAATAAAATGTATAAATACTCAATTATTTTAAATTAAAGGGTGCTCTAATAATTCATTTAATTTGATGTATATGGCCATACTTTTGAACAGTTGTACATCGACCGTTAAATTTACAAAGAACCTGTAGTACTAAGTCCGCTATAACAAAAAGTATAAAATTTGAATTTGAAAATAAAAGGGTGTCCCAATAGTTAATGCAATTTTGTGTATGTAGCCAAACTTTTAAACCGTTATAGACAGACAGCTGAAATTTACAAGGAACCTGTATTGCTAAATCAGCTATAACAAGTATATAATTTGATTTTAGAAATTAAAGGGTGTCCCCATAATTGATGTCATTTGATCTATATGGCCCTATCTTTTGAACCGTTATAGACAAACACTTGAAAATTATGCAGAATTTCTACTATTTTCTCTGGTATACTAGCATGTATAAATATTTAGAATTATGAATTAAAGGGTGACCCAATAGTTCATGTAATTTGATGTATATGGCCAAACTTTTGAATCGTTATAGACAGACAGTTGAAATTTACAAAGAATCTTTGCGGCCAAGTCCTCTATAACATCAACTTTTTTATTTAAAATTGTAAATTAAAGGGTTTCCTCGCTAATTTTGAAGCATCTTTTATTTGATTCAAATCTAATTCCTACAAATTACTTCTTACATATTAAGTTTAGAATTGGTACCTAAATCTGAGTACCTAAAAATGATTAGTGACCAGTAGTGCTGGTGCCTATCGAGTACCGTGTATTTGAAAATTTTTTTCAATATTATATTATATGTGACCCGGTCTATGAAAAGGTGGCTTATGACTCAAAAACAAAATTTCGAAAAATTAGCTGTTAAAGATAAACAATGCATTTCGTCAGTTTCTTAGCAGTTTTTCTTTTGCATTATGAACAGTCATGCCCAAAAGGCAACTAAAAAATGCAAAAGAGCATAAATGCGATAAGTTCGTGTGCGAGCGATGTTTTAGTCAATGCAAAGCACAAACCAGTTTCTGACCCAGCGTTGTCAGGTTTTTGGTAAGTCACAGTCGATTTGGGGATTTTTTTGGGGATAAATTCCCCAAATCGACTTTGACTTACCATAACTTCTAAGCAAGTTAGGACTTTCTAGCTTTCACCACGTGAAAAGACGTCTCAAAAACTATCGAAACCAAAAAAAAAAGTGGAAAAAATTTTTTTTGAGTCATAAGCCACCTTTTCATAGGCCGGGTCAGATATATTAAATAGAAAATTTAACAACTTAATTAAAACTTTGATTAACAGTGCGGTTTTATTATGTAAACAAAAGTATTGAGTACCCAATTGATAAGTATTGAGTAGTATCGAGTAATTAAAAGTAGCAGAAATTGTCAGCACTAGTGACCAGACACATATTAAATGTGGGTGCTATGGGGACCTTAGCCTTAGAAAAATGTTAGTAATGGCGACAGCTTTTGTGATGAGACCAGTCGCTAGTCTAAAATCACTACAGTCGAGAGTAAAAGGTTAGTGACAGCACGAAACTCAATGAAATTAAGATATTCATAATTTGCCTCTTGGGTATCAGAAATCTTTTAGGAAAGAAAGAGATCGATAAGGGATCCATAAACTTAGTGGTCTGCTACGGTATACCCCGCAGCAGGTTACAAAATGATAATAAATAAAATTATTTATTTATTTATTTAATAAGAAACTTAATAATAATTAATTATTACAAAGTTACAAAAAAAGAGCACTAGGAACCAAGGCCATCAGCTCAAATAAAAAAATATTATCACACATAAAACAAAATATTATCACAAAATATTATAACTCCGCTAATTTCAAACTCATTTTGGTGCTTTTTCCTGTTATTTGACTTTATTAAAATCAAAGAAAAGTTGTAAATTTAAAGCTTGATGGTGGTGGTGTTAAATTAAATGTTTTATTTTGTGCTTGAAGATTTTTTTATGAGCGTAAAAAGTATTCATATTTTTTTGTTTTTTTTTTTCACCATAAAATATTGTCCATTTCAAATACTTTGTATTATTATTGTGGTTTTTTCATAAAATTTGTTTAATGATTTTTAAACAATAATTTATATTATTGAGCAACCAATAATCAACAACAGGTTGAACAAGTACTAATTAGTATTATTTTTTTTGTTTCTTTTTGCTTCAACTTTTAAATAATCAAAACGTTTGACAACAAAATATTTACAAAAACAAAAAAAAAATTAATAACAAAACAAGTTTATATCTTTTTTTATTTTGTTGGATTTTATTTTATTTGAAAGTTAAATATTTTATATATTTTTTTGTTTTTAATTTTTCCATTCAAAACTTCATAAATATTTATTCACTTGTGTTGTTTGTCGTGTGATTCGTTTGTTTTCTTTTATTTACATTTTTGCACAAATTGTGATAAAAACAACAAAGTTCGGTTTTTTTCTATTAAAACCAGTTTTTTGTTTTAATTTTGAAACTGAATAATTTAAAAAAAAAAATTCCAAAATGTAATGCGAGACACTATGGAGCCTGAATTTTAGCTAGATACAACAAGAGATTTTTGAACACAAAAAATATGAAAGGATCTATGGCAGAGTTGGGAATTTTTTAAAGAGACAAACATATGCTACACAGAGCATTTGAAAAATAATTTTAGTAATAAAATTAATTTTATGCTGAAATAAATCTATTAGATATTTATCATTATTTTTTAAAAGCATAAAACAAACTTATTTTGGATTTTAACCCTCCATCGCACAGAGGGGTATTTTGCCAATCTAGCCGGACATTTGAGAAATGTAAAAATTTAAGTACGCAGCTCGACAGAGAACAAAATTCTGCATCGTATAGTGAATTTTCAAGGCGTTTGGTTGAGATTTGTTGTTTTGGGACACTGTTAAAATTAGGAAAGTTGAGTAAATCGCATACGTTTTTATTGACTTTAACCGATTTTGAGAGGTTTGCAATATATTTTTTGGTGGATAAACGAATAAAGATTTTGTATTGATTTTTTTTTTCTATGAAAGGGTTTATTAGTAGCTACTTATGTTAATTTTTAGACATTTTTTTTAATTTTTAATGATAAAAAATTTCGTTCGGTTTTTTTTTTTGCAAAATTTTTGGTAAAAAAAAAGTGAAAAGCTTTTTAAGAAGGATCTCCATCGTGATCCTAAAAATGTTATATATCACTACAAAATTTACGATCTCTACTTTTAAACTGTAAAAAAGCGTTGCGCGTTTTTGCGCCATTTTTTTGCGATTTTTTGAAAATTTTACCTTTTTTCTTATCTTGGATAGGTAAATACGAGTAAGAAACCTTTTTATATGCATAAAATGTTTTGGTTTTTAATAACTCAAGGTAGATGTTTTTTATTTAAATCATTACATCTAACACTGTTATTACCTGTACAAAAAACAATTTAAATATCAAAAGAGATATAGACGTAGATGCCCTTTCTTTCGGACTAGCTACTTTACACGCCAGAATTCGCCTATTTGAGAGCATATTACACCTGTCATATAAACTGACAGTGAAAAAATGGCAAATAAAATCTGATGTTAACGCGAGGAAAAATAATATCCAAGAAAAATTTAGAAGTGAATTACGGCTAATTGTGGGAATTAGGGCTAAAAGTGGGTGTACCAAAAGCTGGATTTGGAAACACCAATGATGGTAACACTAGCAGAAGATTTTTTTCCAATCTTGAATTAGCTGCAGAAATAACTGTACTTAACGCTGAAGAGGATTTAGATTCGGAAGAGGTCTTTGAAGAATTCGACGAAGAAGAACCATGGCACTCATCATCATCTTAGTGCGAAGGAAAAATTGTTTTAAATAAATTAATTGTTATAACTTTAAATAAAATTTGTCGTTACAATCATAAATAAGTTATTACTATGTATAAATTAATTATTATCCAATAAATAAAATACTATAAAGTAACAAATTACAAAAATATTTTTTTAATAATATTCTTGGGAGGCGGGGATTGGTTAGACATTGGAAAGCTTAAAAATAAATATTTTTAGGAAATTGGCAAAAAAAATTTTTTTTTTCACAGGAACGTTTTGGGAGTGGGATTGGAGGAATACCTGCCCATAAAAATAAATTTTTATGGATTTTAAGAAGTATGTAATCTATTTCTTTTAATAATTGCATTATTTTTTCAAATAATTTTTTATTTCACCGCCCACAAAAGGGGGCATGGCTAAAAATGGCATTTAAAAATCTCTTGAGTCCAACTTTAAGTTTTTGAACATTCTTTGACCTTAAAAGTTGTAATTGCTAAACAAAATGACGGGAAAATAAAAAAACTTGCATTTTTCAGAGGTAGGATTAGTTTTTCCAAGGGGAACTTTTTTCTCCTTTATCCGATTTTTCCTATTTTATAGCATTGACAGCCTATGATCAGAACAGATCTTTCTGCAAAGTTTCATTAACCTAGGGGCACTCAGTACATTTTTAGAGTCAATATAAGCTAAAAAAAAGTAATGTCCGGCTAGATTGGCAAAATACCCCTATGTGCATCGGTGTGTATGGAGTTATTTAAAAAAATAATTAAGGAGTCATCGAATAACAACGAAAAAGTCTTTACAATTGCTCTCAAGAAAGTGTGGAAAAATATATCAACCGAATACAACCAGAAACTGGTTGAGTCGATGACATAAAATTGAAGCGCTTTATACCCTGTTCAGACGAGTTTTCTTAATTACGACCATTTACAAGCTACAAACAATCCAAAGTGAATCGAAAAAGACTCACATGTCGCTCAGTATTGTTTGTTTGTATATTAACGACACCTTTTGGAATGTTTGTTGTCGAGAAAATGTCGAAAATGTTTCATGTAATGGAATTTTCGTTATAATTAGTATTAGCGATAATTTATAGAACATTTTCGTTTCGGGAATTCAAGTAGGCTGGTTACTGTAACGAATTGCAAAAAAAATGTGATTTGGAATAACCAAGTATTTTACTGGCTTAAGGCATAGTAACTAATTTTCATGAGAACAATAATTTTCAACTGAACCGGTCTCAAGAGTATTTCTTGATGTGAGTGAAATGTACTGCCTACATGTGAATATTCAGTTGTAGGTTAACATTTTATCTTTAGAAAATTTCTACAAAAATTTTTATTGATCTTAGGTTAATTTGTATTCAAGCAGTTAACTAACTAAACATTTTCATTCCACAATTATTATTTATGTATTTCAGTAGCTATTAGCAACTGTTGATACGGCTACTAGCTCCTGTTTGTACAGCTACCAGCTAACTTTCGCTTTCCTAATGGCGCTATTCTAATTGTTATTACCTGCCTCACAATTTTTATACTTGATATTTTTTAGGTCATTGAAATGATTGCTGCTACTGTTGTTTAATTTTAAATTTTGACAACAGCTAGGGTTCTTCAAAATGTCATATTAGAACAGCATTGCGCTTTTTTTTTGCTTCTGCTTTTGAAAAGTGTTTGCTATTGCAGGTTTAGCATTTTTTAGGTATTTTGTTTTCATTTTTAGTTTAGCCATGAAGAAGACAAAATTTCGTTGCTTTTTCCAAAATGTTAGTAGCTCTTTAAACACTGGTTTCATGTGTTTTGTGCTGTTGCTTTATATTAATCTTACAATTCTGACAGTGTATGTTGAGCTTTATAATCAACATGTCTTTAAAATATGAATTTATTACAGCATTGATGTTTTTATGATAAATACCTGCATTAATTAAGAAACAGCAATATATTTTAAATTATTAAACATTTTTTGTTAAAAATATAACGATTTTTTACGCATGTGTTGATAAGTTTCAAAGACATAAGCCGGGGTATTTTTTATTTACTTTACGAGTATAGAGCAACATTTAAAACACTTAATTTTTAAACCAAGTTTAGAATACTCGCATAGGTGTTTCGTGGAGTTTAGGTTTAGATTAAAACAAGAAGAGCAGGCAAAATAGCTGGTATAGTGAGAAGAAGAAGTCAGTGAATTTTTTGAGGATAGGCCCAGAGATGTACATCACTTGACATGAAAGGAAATAGTTCTCGCAAATCATATTTTCTTGCCAAAACTAAAAAATTTTATAGGATGATTATGGATCCCAACCCAACCTCAGTTGCTTTCAGTTGCCATAAAGCTATCGATATTGCTGTTTTGACAGTCTAAGAACTGGAAATAAATGTAAACAATACAATATTTTTAAATAAATAGCAAAGAAAATACAAAAAAATATTATTTCGTATCAGATTTGATTCTTTTAGAAATTGATATCCAATCTCTTTAAAAAAATGTGTCTAAACACACTCGTAAATTTAATGTAAGTTTATCATCATGTTCCAGCCAAGGCAATAAATCTAAAAAGAAAACTCCTCATCCACCTAAAGATCCTCCTGCAAATTACAACCCTCCGTATCTTGAGCATGAAGCCTTTGATATACCAAGTTTTATACCAGCATTTTCCATAAAAGTTAAAAAGTTGATCAAAAATGTGTCTATAAAAATACGGAAGATCTTACAGAAGGTTGTAAGATCTTACAATATTGTCAGACCTAACATTGTGCTGACACACGATAGTCACATATCTGGCAATATTATTGTTAGTTTGAAGTCTGACAATCCTTTTCCGACAATATAGCAAAACAACAATTGTAAGTTCACGCGATTCTTAGACGTTTTCTGTATATTTTTCTGACAATATTGTAAGATCTGACAACCGTCTGTGCAGAGCTTAATTCTTTTGTTGGTTGATTACGTGAGCAACGCAGAAAGAGGGCCAATATACGTTGTCTGCAAGATTATAAGGAATGGGATGAAGAAAAATAAACTTACTTTTCAGTTGCAGTTTTTACTTTACATTTGTGATAAAATCAGCAGCAACCACAAATTTATGATTGCCATTTTGGCAACTAAAATAAACAATTTTTAGTTGACAGTTGCCATGCGTAATACAATTTCAGCAATTGACAACGCAACTGCAATTGGGTTGCCATTCATTATCGAGCTATTAAATTCTATAAATTTTGTTGAAGTTTAAAGTGTCATTTTGAATGAAAGGTTACAAAAAAAAACACTTGAAATCATTTAATCTATTATGGATTACTTAATTTAATAGCGACAACCACAATAAAAGTCAATAGGAATAAGTAAAATAAACTTTCATAACCGTGATTTAAGCTTTTTATGATTTAAGGGATAAATGTTTAAAATCGAACAATAACATAAGTTACTGTGATATGTGATTCATGCTGTGCCGTAACCAGCTGTCCACAAAGTGACGTACTGTCCCCTCTTCAATGGTTCTTACTCAAAGTAAATCTACTCCTTCAAATTAACGACGTCGGTTTCCGAACATATGGTAACGCTGTTGATCTCATAATTTCTGTGGTACAGAGAAATGATGTCCTATCATCGCAAAGAATATAGCAGGGTCTGAGCGTAATTATCAAGTCGGGAAAATCCATAGCGTTGTTCGTTTACCCCATAAAAGCTTTTCTGGTACAATTTACAAGACGTTTCAAACATCTCAAACTCACCCAACGTTTTGATTTATTCATTTCTGTGATGATTTCATTCTCGACTAAACGCTCAGTTGGGACAAACATATTTTCTAATTTATGCTTGCTAAAGGCCGTTTGGTAAAAACTACCGCTTAAAACCATGAATGACCTTCAAGACTAAAATCAAGCCCAAACTTTTAAAGAGTCATTCCCAGGGATAAATGCCCAATGATCATGCAGATAGAATTATATGTATGCCGTCATCATCTGTGCTAGGAATTGTTTGAGAAGGAAGACTAAATGGATATAAAATCTTATGGAATAGCCAATGCTTGAAATCTGAACTGTGTGACATCTTTAAATGAACAGATTAACATTATATTGGGTGTGGATCACGATGGAAATGATCGGACTGACCGTTTAGTCAACCTAGGGGCAGACTTATAGCACAGCCGAGGAGGAAATTGGTTTCTAGTCAATGGAAAGCTATGACAGGGCTCAAACAGATAAAAGGTTTTATAATGTTGTCTCGGTCTTTCAATAATAGTAAGCTGAAAGTACTTAAGGAATATTTTACCGTATATTGCGGTCTTAGATACTATAAATATACATTATATAATGCTGCGTGCCCTAACTTTGCATAGTGTTTCTGATATTTTTCCACGAAATATTCCAAATTCTAAATAGTAAAATAACCATTCGAATGAGTTGACTTTTACTCCAATTCGTCCAGAATTAAATTGGCTTAGTATAGCAAACGAATTACTTAAATCAATGAATGAAGCCAGGAAGCAGGCTTGAATAACAGTTTTTAATTAATTACACATGCAATTACGAAATTGTATGAAATTATAATTTGAAAATAACAGTTTGAAATTAATTACACATGCAATTACGCAATTATATAAAATTGTGATTGGAATTTTTAAATTACAATTACAGTTCACATTTGCAATTGTAATTGAATACTTTTCAATTACATGTCATTTGTATTTAAACAATTACAATTACTTGTAATTTGTAATTGAGAAATTATTTGTAATTGGAAATTTTTAATTACAAATTATATGTTATTGCAAATGTTAGTTCAATTGAAAGTAATGATTATTGCCTAATTACAATTACTTGAAATGTGTATATTAAAATTTCCAATTACAAGTAGTTATAATTGGCTTTAGTCCCTGATTGAAATTACAATTACGTACAATGTGTAATTTCGAATATGTAATTTTAATTGTAATTGAAATGTAATTAAATATGGGGAAACATGTCTGCCATGGAGTGCAATTTCTTAAACACTATGAAATTTAAAAAAATATATTTAAAATAAAATGTTTTTAAACCAGAATCAAAATATTTTGGATATATTTCATGAATAAAAACTTTTCCAGGGGCATAGCAGAGGTGTATCTGAGCTTAAGCTGGGTATCATTCACTTACCAGATGATGGCTCTATATGGCCTCAAATTTGGGAACCTGGAAATTTAATTTTTTTAGTTTTTTGTCGATTTTTAAAAATTGTTCATGGTCTATCTAGTTAATACTTACAAAATTTTGATTTATCTGAAAATGTTAGGTTGTTAAATCAGCGAGCTATAGGCATTTTCAAATTAAAATCTTTCAATTTTTCGATACCCTGGACCAGTTTTTTTTAAATATTGAATACAATTTTCAGGAAATTTAAATTCAAAACTAGACGATTTTCTAATTTAAAATTCCAACATTATTGCATTTTTGTGTACATATTTTAGCCTAAAAAATGACTATCAATTTTTTTTTTTTTTTGTTAATAGAAAAAAAATTTTTTAATGAATACATGTATAAAAATGTTATATATTTGTGTAAGTTTACCAAATTTCGTGATGAGCCTTTTAGAAATTGGATGTCGTTCAATTTGACCTATTTTGCATCGAAATTTTGATCTTAGCCTATATGTTCTAAAATCCCAAAGCTTGGATCCGAAAAAGAAGACTTCTGTAAAAAAACTATGTATATATATTAGGGTGGGTCGATTTCAAAATCGCTCAACGTACAAGGACACTCGTATTCTAGGGATCAAAATAAGCAATTTTGCCTAAGGAACCATACCTCTAAAATGAATTGTGATGTCCCGGAATTTGACCCGAAGGGCCAAATTTTTAATCCCACTTTGACCCCATAAAGTCCTTTAAGGACTTTAAGGACTTTATGGGCAAAGACTAAAAATCTCAATTTTGGGATTATTAGTTTTTATTTTGTGATTTGTGTGATTTCCTTCACCATAAAGTTGCAGAGTTGTAACCATTTCATTTCCGTTGACTAATTACATATCCGCAGAAAATTTAATTAGCATCGTTTTGAATTTTGTTGCATATTTAATTCTAACTGTGCCCACACACGTTGTGTACGTCCTGACAATATTTTGTTTGATTTTGATTTGAAAGTAATACAGACCAAATTTTAAGAATTATACATATTTACTTTATATCCATCTCTGGATAAAATTCTTAAATTTATATAAAATACGAAAAATTATTGTAAAGCTCTGTAAAAGACAGATAGGAAAAGAGTTACTCATTATTTTAAAACACCGCCATCTTTTGCGCAATATTGCTTAAAATATATCGCTTTCAAAAATCAAAGATGCCTTAAAATATGCAGTAAAATCGGTAAAAAAAATCGGCGCTTCTTCACTGCTTTTCTCCTGCTTTGGGATCAAGATACTAAGGTACCCCTCACAAATTTTGTTAAAATCCATCTTGTAGTTTTTACGTGATGCCAACACATACAGAAAGACAGTCAGATAGACAAATATGAAATGAGTTACTATTTTATTATACGTATATATGTAGCTGTTCCCGCCACATCATGGGCGGTCCTGACAATATTTTGCTCGAATCTGCTTTGAAAGTATTCCACACCAGTTGTAAGACAAGAATGTAATTCCACAAAGTAAAAATACAAATCAAATAGAATTTTTTTTTTCAATCGGCGCCTAATTTTGTGCAATAGTTTTAAAAATATCCAAGTTTCAAACCGAAAATTTCACTACCTTTTAACCGGAAATGGCGTTTTTTACTGCTTTTTCTCCACTTTCTCTTGGAAATGAGATATTTTTGCTAGAAAATATTATCCTATATTAAAATCAGGATGCTAGGGTACGTCCTCATAATATTTTGGTAAAATCCATCAAGTAGTTTTTACGTGATGCGAACATAAATGAAAAGCAGACAGACATACAGACGGAAATTAGTTAAATCGTTTTAAGAACCACTTGTGTGAATAAAAATTTATCAAAGAAATTTTCAGGAAATATTTGATTCGAAATTTAAGCAACACTCTTCACAGTTGTTGTAAAATTTGTTGTATTTTAACAAAATATTTATTACTAACTGTGTCCGCCAATTCGCCAGCTTCCTGAGAATATTTTGTGCGATTTCCCTTAGAAATTAAAGGTACCCACCCCTGGGTAAGTACTAATGAACATAGGTTTGATATAAAATTTGTATAATTCTAAAATTAGTGTAGAATTTTGTAAATAAATAGGTTAAACATTTCCTGCTAGCAATAATAAAAAGTGCTGCCAAGTTCGCAGTACCATTGAATCGGTATAATTGCGTACTTTCACTACTTTTGCTCTATTTTTTTTTTCTCTTTTTTCTTGGAAATGAGATATTTTTATGCGAAAAAAGTATCCTATATTTGAACAGATATACTAAGGTACCTTGTTTTAATATTTTATTAAAATTTATGCAGTAGTTTTAACGTGATGCCAACACAGATATACAGAAAGTTATAGTTTTATCATACCCAGCAAAAAAATAATGAAGGTGTTCAAAGGGAAATCATGATTTCATGATTTCCTAAGTACTTATTTGCTCGAATGCATTTTTAATGTCATTCCTATCATGTAATAAAATTACAAGTTTTGGAGTACTGAAAAATGAATTTAATCTTGCTAATAAATCATGTGTACAGTCATACATATATTAGGACAAAATGTCACATTTTGTTCAATAATAATATTTATTTAAAACATAATTTTACCGAAAAAAATATTTTTATATCAAATTTTTTCCACGTTTGCCATATTAATGGATCTTGCTGGATATTCACCAGCCTTTTTCATTTCTGATGTACATACATATATTCAAGATATTCCAACAAAAAAGTGATTTTAGTGCTCATAGTATGTTTCATATACGTCGCTTTATGCAATCAAAACGGTGTTAACCAAAACGGGTCGGTTAAAGATGTTTTGCAGCGAAAGTTGACCCTCAAAAATACTGCTTAAGCAAGAGGCATCTGCGAATTTGCAACTGTTACTTCCACCGTAAGCATGAATGCGATTAAAGGTCGGCAGTGTCTTGAGTGGGTAATTGGCCTCATAACTTCCGAAGTTAAATTTATGACCGAAAGCGCAGCCGAAAGCACGTATAATGATCAGAAACTGCTTCCTCGATTTCGGAGATGTTCTGTATAGTTTGGTTTTCCCAGACAAGTAATTATTTGTCAATTGAACATTTTAATTGATAAAAGTGGCGAGTACTATAATTGTATATTATCAGGTGATATTTTTATTTCATGACCGATAAGCTTTTTCCATTTCTCCATTTTTTTCCTCACTCTGTATTACTCTGAGATGATATTTGTAGATCCAAGAGCAAAATTATCAAAAACTTATCCAAAAAACATAAATATTAAGGAAAAAAGTATTGAAACAATTTTGGTCAATTTGACATTTTATCATATTAAGAGGCATATAAGACTTTTCTAACTAGAAAAAGCCCTAAAAGTTGTAAAAGTTGTAAATTCTCCTTAACTTATTTCATTTTACAAGCTTAGTAATATTGTTGTACCTAATTTATCAGCCATGTCACAGAGCTAAATTGCATTCGGAAGTGGAATTGATTCCGTACTTTGCTTCTCTAGAAAACGTAAAACGAAAAAAAAAATTTCGGAATGAAACCCCTTGCAATTCCGAACGGAATTTGTGACATGCCTGTATAATTGAACATATAATTAAAATTAAGAAATTAAAAATATTTGTTTCTAATTTTTGTTTGTTTTAATTTATAAGAACGCATGAAAACCCCCATTGATGTAAGCTTTAGCAGAAATTCTGAATTTTTATTGGTACTAGGCTCTCATTGTAATGACGATGCGTTTATTAACTTAAGAACTCATTTGAATCATCGAACTTTCATTAGTCCTAAGCACTCATTTAAATGACAGTCAGTTTATTTAAATGTGAACCAATGACTTCCAATGACAATCCAATGTTAAAATCATGCGATTTTCACCTAAATTGAACCGGTGCAAGGTCAGTAGAACTCATGAATTTACTAGTGTTTTGTCACGCATTTTTTTGCTGGGTATGTATGGATTATATTACAATTAAAATTTAATTTTTTTTTTAATTAAGAATATTAAAAAATAATGTTTTTTTTTTCAGTTATTTGTATAAGAAAAGCGGTTTCTTTTTATTGTTAACAGATTTTCTAACGTTTCATACGAATACAAACATCTGTTTCCAGTCACTAAACATGTTTCCTTTTTGTAAAAAATAATCAAAATACAAAATAACAACAACAACAACAACAGAAATAAAATCACTTTTAATGAATGAATGTAATTTATGAATGAAACAGAAATAAAAATAATAACAACAAAATCAGCTACGAGTCGCGTTACAATGTAGAAATGATTGTGTAATTAGACGTTTGACTTTATCAGAAAACAAATAGACGCAAGAACGTAATTGGAAAACTGAACTTCGTATTCGTATGAAAGCATTTTTGAAGCGTAAATGAACATTTAGACTGATAAGAATAAATTCGAAGAATTTTAGCAATTAATATGTAAAGGGTCTTCCGTTAGGGACAACCGTACTGTAACAGTTGATAGCGGCCATATTATTGAAGTCTGTCCAAGAGAAAAGAACAAATTTTGAATTTTCGCGGGCTGTGTTGACAACTGAAAAGGTTAGTCACTTTTGTATGTGTTCTTCGATTCTCTCGTATGTCCAATTGCCTGTCGTTTTTATTCATCGAGCAAATGATAAAATTTATTTATCAAAATGGGTGATTCTGTTCGAGCAACGTTCCATCGGAAAAATATCTTTAGCGATGAGGCCCAGTTCTGGATGAATGGACACGACAACATATTATCGAAATCAGGACGATACCAATCCATACGATATCCAAAAGCGTCCAGCGCTATGCCAACTTCTTTTAGCCTGAATTTAAATCTATGGCCATTTCACCCGAGATCGCCTGATTTGACTTTTTCTCATGAAGTTTTACCTAGTAGGAGGCCTATGTGAATAAGCTACAACACCCACAGCGCCTCATACAACACCCAAAAGCCAACCTTACCCATGCCGTCGGTATATTGTCGTCTTTACCATAAGAGCACAGGGGACCTCGACCTCATGTAGGCCCGATACACTTCCATATACTAAAGAAATCAGTAAATTTTCTATTCAATTCTTTTTTCAAAAAATACGTCTCTAAAAGAATCGAGTGACTTGAGCATTTAGTATTGGTTATGCACTACTCAATACTTTGTCAGCCGTAATACCTACTAAGAATTAACGTCAGCCCTTCTTTGGTGGGAGTCCGAACCCACAACTCCTAGAATTATAGACCTAGCAAACTACCTACTAGCCTGTTGGGGCATCCTAAATTTTTTTAAAAGTGAACAATTCCATTACATTTTAAGTTCTTACCTATGGATGAAAATAAGATACTACGAAATAACTGCCAAATAAAATAAATTCTGTTATAAAAAAATTTTTGGGAATTCAAATATTAATTATTTAATATTATGCTAATTACCCATAACGTTTTATAACAAAAATGCAATTTATTTGTTGGGGGAAAGAGCTAGTCCCTATACGTATTTCACTGGTTGCTCAGGCCAGATCATCAGGAAACCTTTTTCCTAATTTTAGAGAAGCCAAAAATACTCTATAAGTAATAAAATTCTACAAAACACAATGAGAATTATGCATGTTAATAGAATAATATTACAGAATATTAAAGCTTCAACAAAACACCAACAAACAAACCACGTTTTTATTTTTCCTTACTGTCCTTCTACAATTGGATGGTTTTTGCCATCACTGAATGCAGACGTAAGGTGTGATGAAAAGCATACACAAGTTAATTTTGTTCTCGCAAGCTTTAATATTCTGTAATATTATTCTATTAACATGCATAATTCTCATTCTGTTTTGTAGAATTTTATTACTTATAGAGTATTTTTGGCTTCTCTAAAATTAGGAAAAAGGTTTCCTGATGATCTGGCCTGAGCAACCAGTGAAATACGTATGGGGACTAGCTCTTTCCCCCAACAAATAAATTGCATTTTTATTATAAATCGTTATGGGTAAATAGCATAATATTAAATAAATAAAAAATAAATTCTGATTGAAAAGGCTTTCTCTTCTAAGGTATGCCTAAAAGCGGCTATTTTCTCCATAGCTCTTTCATTGCCAGTCTAATACACGTATTGTCTTCTCTAGGGTATGCTCGAAACCGCCTTCACTTACTTACATAAGTTTACCTAATTTACCGAAGAGCGATAATGCAGAGAAGCCCATTCTGGACATACTCAAGTCAGAAAACAATTGCGATGGGTCGAAGTCAGAAAAGTTTTACCCTTTCCCTTGTTGTATTAGAATTTATTTAATTTTTATTGGGACTTATTTCAACGAATGTTATTTCATAGCTGTTCGGCCTTGTGGTATTAGTAGAAACTTTACTCTATTAGGAACTTTTGCCTCTAGTTTGAGGCTAATTTCATTCCTGTCATTACTTTCTTTTATAACTTTCCAACCAACCAACTATAATATACATACATATGTATATATGTATGTATAATCATTATGAAAATATTTTGCTAGTCAATTGTTTTTCTTCTTTCTAGAGGGGCTCAAAATTCTTGTCTGTCCAGAGGCCCCATATTTCAAAAGACATTTCGACATGTGCGCAACCGAGCGAAGGTGCTTTGTTTATTTATAAATTACAAATTATATTCTAAATTTGCTTTATTTAATTTTAAAGATTGGAAGTGCTTAATGAATGACCCTTTATATGAAACCTTCCTTAGAGCATTAAAGGCGTATAAACTCTCATTTTATTGTTATGAGTGGACTTTTTGGAATGATTATAAATAAAATTTTAGGAATTTTTGTGATTCAAGCAACTAAGTATTTATGATAATTACTATTAAAAGTAATATTATTGTTTTTCATTTATTATTTATTATCAAATCGTTGTGAGTTAAGAGTTTTTCGTTGAATTGTTTATTTTTTTATTTGTTATTTGATTATAACATTTTGTGACTTAACACCTGATGGGGTGAAATTCATGTATAAATTATTCAAATGCAATTAGTGACAGTTTCAATATGAAAAATCATAAAATTTTCCACATCCAGTAATCCATACCAAATTTTAAGACTCTTACGTGTTTACTTTATATAAAGGTACTCATCCCTGGATAAAATTTTTAAATTTATATAAAATTCTAAAAATTATTGTTTAAAATATTTTAATAACAATGCAATTCCACAAAGTAAAAATACAAATCAAATACAAATTTTATTCAATTTGAAAACAGAATATTTGAAAATAGAGCCATCTGTTGCGCAACCGTATTTTAAATATCCTGCCTTTAAAAATAAAGGTATGCAGTACCTTTAAATCGGTAAAAATCATCGTACTTTCACTGCTTTTCCACTTTCTCTTGGAAAAAAAGATATTTTTGAGGAAAAAATATATTGGAATCAGGATACTGAGGTACCTCATAACAAAATTTTGTTAAAATCCATCCGGTAGTTTTCATGTGATGCGAACACATACAGAAAGACAGACAGATAAGAAATGTGTTACCGTTTTATTATATACATATATAGACTAGCTGTGCCCGCCACGTCGTGGGCATCATGACAATATTTTGCTCGATTTTGCTTTGAAAGTATTCCACACCAATTGTAAGAATCTTACTTTTATAGTTCTTCAGTTATGGTTTATGTATTTGCTTTATATAAAGGTACCCATTTCAGAACCTTTAAACCGGAAATAGCGTTTTCGCTGCTTTTTTAGCCATTATTGGAATCAGGATGCTATGGTACCTCCTCACAAAATTTTGTTAAAATCCATCCAGTATTTTGTACGTGATGCGAACACAAATGAAAAGCAGATAGACAGACGGAAATGAGTTACTTTTTTATTATATGTATAGATAATGAATTCACAAAGAAATAATTAGTTACAATATTTTTATTATTTAAAAAAACAAAAATCAGTAAAATCAGATGCTTATAAAAATTTGGTTGTGGTTTGTTGCATTTCTTGAGCGCAGTAACCATTTAATGTTGAAATTTTAACAAAAAATTGTTCATCGCAACCGTATATTGTTACAGAGATCATAGTGTGTTTCTTGTGACCATACCATAACCATGTTTTTTCTTTGCGTGTACTTTTTTAAGCATTTGGGCCTTGGTTACGACAATGTTGTCGTATAACTTTAGGTATCCTCAGAGAAAATAATCCAAAGACAAAGTCACACTCTTAGTTGCACCATTTCGAGAAAGAAACATGTTCGCAAAATGTTTCCATTTTTTTTTTTATTTTTTTTTTTTTTTTTTTTTTGTTTGATGCACTGTAGAGCATATGGCGCCGCCCTCTTGGAATAACTAATCTAACTGACGCCGCTAAATACCGCTCGCCATTGGTAGCATTATTGCCGACTTTATTTAAAAGAAAAGTAAGGACCAATATTGATTGGTGATTACTTGGAGATCCTGCGAAGCCATGTTTTTTCTGCATTTAATTTGATATTTCTCAATTTCAGACTAACTCAAAAATGCACTTCGTGATTTTTTCGGTCAATTTAATCGTCAAAATGTGCGTACAATCGGTAAAATCGTGCAAAAATTTTAACAAACCGGGTCTATAGGAGATGTGCATTCTCGTACTGCATGTATATTACTGCTAATCGCGATAGTGTGACTGAAGAGCCGTCCACCTCAACTCGTCGTCGTGCCCAACAATTGCACCTACCACGCTCGTCGTTGATGATCATAATACATAAAGACTTGCATTAACACGCTTACAAGGTGCAATTGACTCCAGAACTAAAGCCTCTTGATCATTCCAAACGTCGTCAATGGTCAGAATGATTTTCGAAGAAAATCATCTTCAGTGATTAGGCACATTTTCGTCTTAGTGGATTCGTCAATAAGCAATAATTTCCGCATTTGGGCGAATGATAATCCAAGTGTGATTGTCGAAAAACCAATACACCCACAAAGAGTGACTGTTTGGAGCGGTTTATGGGGTTTATGGGCTGGCGGCAGTTACTGTGAATGGTGTTCGCTATCCTGAGATGATAACGAACTTTTTATGACCCGAATTAGGAGATATGGATGTGGAAGATATGGATGTGGAAGATATGTGGTTTCAAGAGGACACAACACAGCTAACAAAACAATTGCTCTTTTGCGCGACAAATTCAATGGCCGGATTATCTCACGTGGTAGCGATGTCAATTGGCCGCCGTCGATAAGCCAACAACAATTCAAGAGCTCAAGGATGAGATAATTCGGCACATTAACGGCATAGAACCTCAATTATGCCACAGCGTCATCGAAAATTTGGAGCATTGGATGGAGGTGTGCCACCGAGGTGGCGGCGGCCATTTGGCCCATATTTTGTTCCATACAGAACGATACCAATATTATCAAAATAAAAATAAATGACAATAATTTCCTAAATAATTTGTTTTTTATTAAAAATCAACATCGGCCCTTAAAATTAAACACCCTTTAGTTGATGTGCTGAATATCTAAACACCAGCACTCTCGAACTTGCATGACAGGGTCCCCGACTACTATTGAAATTCATCTAGTTTAGTTACACAGTGCAACACAGAAAAAAATAACCATATACGGACACCACTACTTCATAAAAACCCCAAAAAAAAAGACCCCTGTCTCCCAGTTTTGCCCAAAGTCCTCCAGGTTTTTTTTTTATGTGCCCCCAAAGATGTGGGGCCTCGATGTAATTTTTGCCAAAAAATGATCATTTCTTCAAGCTCATATTTTGCAAACCGTTTGAAATTTTGATATATTTCGGAGTTATTCAGAAATTGGTGGCGGAAAAAGAATATTTTTAATAAAAATTTTTTTTATTTTTTTGATTTCAAAAACTCGTAAAAAACTGAAATCGGCAAATACATATTTTACATCAATAAATAAAACATAAAAAGAGTTCAATAAAAAAATAATTTAAAAAAAAAATATTTTTAATGAAAAAATAAAATATTTTGTTTTCAAAAACTCGTAAAAAACTTAAATATTTTCGCTTATTCGGAAAACTAGGTATACTAGGAATAAAATAAGCAGTAAATGATGAAAATCGATGCACAAATGTTGATTTTATTCACAATTAAGTGCAGGTACTTACATACTTTGACAAATATTATGAAACACATTAAGATTATTTACTTTTGTTATAATAAAAACCTATTAAATTTTTTGTTTGTTTCATATTTTATTTATTGTATCGTCAATATTTTTAAACTAACAACAATTACTCGTATCTTAAATCTATACACATAATAAAATAGTAACTCATTTCCGTCTGTCTGTCTGCTTTTCGTTTGTGTTCGCATCACGTAAAAACTACTGCATGGATTTTAACAAAATTTTGTAAAGAGCTACCTTAGTATCGAGGTCCTAATATAGGATACTTTTCTTCAGCAAAAATATCTTATTTCCAAGAACAGGTGGAGAAAAAGCAGTGAAAACGCCATTTCCGGTTTAATGCTACTGAAATTTTCGATTTAAAACTGGGATATTTTCAACACAGCTTTTTATTATGGAAAGTGGGATATTTTAAAACCTATTGCGCAACATTAGGCGCCAATTGAATTTAATTGATACATATTTGATTTGTATTTTTACTTAGTGGAATTGAATTGTTATTTTAATATTTTAAACACCTTTTACAGTGCTTTACAATAATTTTTAGAATTTTTTATAAATTTTAGAATTTTATCCAGGGATGGGTACCTTTATGTAAAGTAAATACATAAGCCATAACTTAAGCACTAAAAAAGTAAGAGTCTTTCAATTGGTGTGGAATACTTTCAAAGCAAAATCGAGCAAAATATTGTCAGGGCAGGGCACTGCTAGTCTAAAATAAAAATAAATATACTTGTTAAGTCCAGCCAGTGCTAGACAAAAAAATTGTGTGTTGGCACGGTTTCAATATCAGTATTTTATTTAAATAAAATAATCTCAAAAACAAGATGTGATAGAATCAATCTGTAAATCATGTTATAATTCAACGTGGCAATTATAACATGATGAATCGATTGTTAAGTAATATTGACTGGCATAACGTGTTATTAATCTCAAATTGCACTCCATTAAACATTGAAATGATGATTACTACCTTTTACAAATCTGTTTATTCTTTAATGGAAAAATGCATACCTAAACGAACTGTCTATAAATGCTCTGGCCCCCCCTGGAGATCTAAACATCTATCAAGTCTAAAAAATAAAAAGAATTAACTACAAAAAATACAGAAACTCTAATTCTACTGCTGATTACGCAAGGTACTCTATTTGTCGCGCTGAGTATAATTTGTTAAATACCACTCTGTATAAAAATTATATCATCAGAATGAAATCAAATTTTAAAAACAATCCTAAATCGTTCTTTAATTTTGTAAACTCCAAACGTAAATCTAATGACTATCCGCCTGTAATAAAATATGGAAATTGTGAATCTGATGATGACGCTCTTATCGCCAATATTTTTGCGGATTTTTTTGCTACAACGTACTCTGATGCTATATATGATGACACCAGTACTTATCCTTTTGAAATTTCTTCAAACCTATCAATAGACTTTCCAGAAATTGATTCTGCTGAAATAGAGTTCGAATTAAGAAGACTTAAAATAACTTTTAACCATGGACCGGATGGTATACACTGTTTACTGAGGTACTGTGCAGCTAATTTGTCGAAACCTTTATCTTTCATCTTCAACTCATCTATCAGATGTGGCTAGGTTCCTAGTCAATGGAAAAGCTCATATATCATTCCTCTATTCAAATCTGGCAGTAAGTCACATGCAAAAAACTATAGAGGTATTGCAGAACTAAGTTCGATACCAAAGCTACTTGAAAAATTCATCTGCAACTTTCTAAGCCACAACATATCGCATTTAATATCGCCGCATCAACATGGGTTTAGAAAAGGATGCTCAACCATTACCAACCTGTTACAGTTAACGACGTTAGTTAATAAAGGATTCGTGAAAAATCAACAAACTGATGCCATTTATACGGATTTCAGCAAAGCTTTCGACAAAGTCAATCACAAACTTCTCCTTAATAAGCTATATATGCAGGGATTTTCTGCAAATAGTCTAAATTGGATTAAATCTTATCTAAATGATAGAAAACAAAATGTACTTTTCAAAAACCACATATCTAAACCTATAAATGTTTGTTCTGGAGTACCGCAAGGCAGCCATCTTGGTCCAATCCTGTTCTCTTTGTTTATAAATGATCTGCCAAATGTTATAAAATATTGCATAATACTTATGTTTGCTGATGATGTAAAAATTTTTCTTACATACAAAAAAAATTCGGATCATTTTTACCTACAATATGATATTGATAACTTTTATACTAGGTGCAATGTAAACCTAATGGAACTAAACTCTAACAAATGCAAGCACATGAGATTTAACAGGGGCAACTTCGTCAGTGTTAACTTTTTGTTGGGCAAACAACCTTTGGAATTAGTTTGTTCCATCCTGGATTTGGGTATAATGCTTGACGTTAAGCTTAGTTTTATTCCACACATTAATATGATGGTCAATAAGGCGAGAGGCGTTTTTGCTTTTGTTAAAAGATGGGCAAAGGAATTTACCGATCCATATGTAACTAAGCTTTTATACACATCCTTACTTAGACCTATTCTTGAATATGGCTCAGTTGTTTGGGATCCGTTGTATAATGTTCATAGTGATCATATTGAATCTATTCAAAAACAGTTTTTGCTATTTAGCCTACGAAGCTTAAGATGGAATCCAACATTAAATTTGCCTCCTTATCATCAAAGATTATCGCTAATTAAGTTGCCTTCTCTTAAAAGCCGAAGGACTATGCTAAACGTTACGTTTTTGTTAAGTATTCTTAATGGCGGTATACACTCTGAATTCATACTAAGAAGTATATCATTTAATGTTCCACATCGGCCAACACGTTACTTTCAACCTCTGGCAATTAAATGTTTTCGTATGAACTATGCTTATGCTGATACACTGATAAGAATATGTGCCAATTTTAATGAACTGTGATTGATTATTCTTTAAGCTTAAACGTTATAAAACGCAATATTATAATTTTCCTTAATTGTTAAATATTTTTCTTTTGTCTTTGAAAATTATTATTACAAATAATTATTAAATTTGTTACTAAAGTCTGTAAGAAATTATTATGTAGACTTTTCTATATTTATTTAAATATTTAAATAAATACATACACACATACATATATAAACAGATTTTAATTCAGCACATAAGAATACATCAAAAGTTCCGGGTCCCGATTTTTTTTTATCACAATATTATTTATTTTTTTTATTTTATTTAAATAAGAATATCTCGAATATCTAGAAGAGATAGAAAAAATCTGTGAACAGACTTCAATTCAGCACATAAAAGTCCATTAAAATCACATAACAAGGTTCAAGCTCCCGACTTCTTCTTTGAAGACCACTGTAACCGGTCACAGAAATAGGTAGGTAACTGAACACAGGTCTGGCCTCAAAAGACCTTTCAAAAACCGAACTGTTCTTTCGGCTTCAAGCCCTGGAAATTTAGGGGTCTAGTGTCATGTACCCCAAAAGCACTTCGTCATAACATTAAACCTCGGATGTGTTTCGATCCAATTCGGACTACTTAGATATTTTAGTTGCCACATGACAAATATTTACTTTGTGTGGAAGATACCACGCCCTCTGTCCCAGTCCAGTTAAGTCTTTTGTTTCAATGTAAACGTATTGTCCAAATATAGTTGGCAAGGGATAACGGAATAAAGCTCTTTTGTTTAATAAACAACATTTTCTCACCCAGCAATAAAATTGTTTGCAAGAAAACTTTATACCTTCTTACCTTTACATTTGATGTGGGATCTTAAATGATATAAAAAAGTCTTAACAATTTGAAAATGAAGAAAAATCGATGAGAAAAAACCCTATTAAATTTAATGTGCAGCTATTTATGGCACACAATACATTATTATGCTAAACAAAAAGAAAAACAATGAATAGCAATTCATTTAACGATTTTTCTTTATTTATGTACCTACTTTTTATTGTTAAGTACATATGTATATTGTTTTGATTTTTACATAATAGGTATGATAAAAAAATAACCACAATTTTGAAACAGCTCTGAAACACATTTTTTAACACAAAATTTCAGTCGTAAGGTAGCTCTGGGGGGTTCCTGCGTATTTCGATTCGAAAACGAAATCATTCGAATTTGTAGGACTTTAACATTGCGTTTCGAAAAAGATTTCTTTCGTTGAGAAACATTGTTAAACGGTTGCCAGATTTTTTTTCTCTCTCCCCTAAAAGCAAATAAAATAACCCCTAAAAAATCTTTTTTTAAAAAAATCCCCTAAAATAAATTTTCTTGATTACGTTAATAATTTTTTATTGAAATTTTCAAAAAATAAAATCCAAAGTTTCAGTTTTCATTATACTAAAGTATGTATTATAAATATACATATATATGTATGTGTATATAAATATACCCAATGGTAAAAAGGAGTATGAGGGCCTTCTAGAAGGCCTTTTTACTCCTTCTTTTGGAGGCACAAGGCCATCTGGTTGAAATATTAAAATTTTTGGAATTCGAACCGTCAACCCCAGGCTGATAGAAGTATGTATATAAAGGCGATTCAATGAACTTTTGTACACATTCCTACTTCCCTACTAAGAGAAGCGGAGTAGGCATGTGTACTGAATCTATTAGAAGAAAGAGACCAGGCCTTCTTTAGAAGGCAAACAAAAATGAGGCTCGTTTCCGAGAGAAGGTCTAAGCATGCGTTATAGAAGGCCTGAAGTGAGAAGGCTTCTTTAATTTTACCACTGGGATGTTTCTTGTGTTGTTGTAAAAGTATGCTTAAAATTGAAGTTTGTTACTTATGTTGTTTTTTTCATGACATATTACACGCATAACAAAAAAATTAGCTTTCTAATACGTTGTTTAAATAGTTTAGAAGAACCTATCAGAAAGCCGATTGTTACATATTTTTAATTTATTGGTTGCAAAAAAAATAGGAATAGACCAATTAAGGCATCTGGTAAAACATAAAAAATCCCTCAAAAACAGCCTAAATATTTTTTTTCCAATTTGTTCCCCTAACAAATGTTAACCCCCAAATGCTCACCTAAATGAAAAAAAATCCCCTAAATCTAAGGGAAAATCCCCTAATCTGGCAACTGTGCATTGTTCGTGTGTCATTGTCGTTATCTTTTAAAGCCAATCAGGCCGTCCTTGTTGCTCGGCCTTCGATTGGATTGCGGCTCACTCTTGCACCGGCTGGTTTCATTTCTCGCATATCTGTACTGCCGTCACTGTTGCCAACTTTTTCTTACGATTTCCCACCAAATTTGTGTTGAAAAACGTCTGAAACCGCTAAATATTTTGTTTAGCGGTAATTAAAGTAAAAAAAAATAGCCAAAAATATAAAAATTAAATTTAAGTTCTAGTATATTTAAATTTATTTAAATTCTGAAGCGATTTGAGTTCAGTAGATTATGCCATTTAATTATGGATATTATTCGATTGTATAATAACTAAGGGAAATTTAATAAAAATTAAAGGAAATTATTCAGTTAATCGATAGCTAGTCGCATTCTTGGCAAACTTTAAAGTAATTTTTATCAGATATTTATTCGTTTATGACAATTACACCTATCTCAAAGAAGAAGTTGTAACATTTCTAAAAAATCTAGTTTCAATAAACCAATCCAATTGACAACAGCCTGCTTAGTTCATTTTTAATACAATTCTATTTTCAACGTTTATTGATAAAACGCATTCTAAATGGTTATGTAAGCAAACAGAATTTGGAATGTCGAAAATCCTCACAAAGTTTGTAAGAACCTACTCCCCTCAGGCTTTTATGTTACAATACAGTTGCAATTAAATTTAAAAGTGTAACCTTTTGCTGAAGTGACACAAATGCAACCCACAAACTAAAAGACCAGAACACTTACTTGCCTACCGGAGCACATCCAGATAAAGTTGTTATTTTGTTTACATCTCATCCTGGTGGAGTAATTCGTCGCATATATGTATTTTTAAAATAATAACATTATTTTTGTGCTGTTACTTACGGTAATCAAAACAATATGAAAATGTTTTAAAAAATCGATTTATTGTGAAAAAAATTTTAACCCAGAGCTAATTATTTGGCACTTATGTATATCTTATTTTAACTTAAAAAAACGTCACTAAACGTGCTATTGCTGAGAAGTCGTGGTTCTTGCACGGAAGATGTAAGAACCACAAATTCATGAAAATAACTTTTGACTGTCACACTGTATGTTTAAATACATTGGATATTTGACAAATACTTAATCTAATTGTATCTCTTATAACAAATTTAAAAATCTCTAGATTTCCCGCTAACCGCTTAGAGACCATTTTCCCCACGATTGGCATTGCAAAAACACTAAATTTAGCTGCAAAATCTCCAAATTGGCAATAGTGACTGCTGTACTGTTATTGGTTATCGTATATAACCTAACAAATTTTAATCGAAGCTGAATTTTGAAATTCTCACTTCCTTTACGAAGGTATAGGTCGCGTAACATCTTCTGAAGGAGGCTAATGGAGTATAATCTGGCAAATTGTGAATATTATTATTCCGCCAACCAATTTTATAGTTTAAAAAATGCGAGCAATTTTGTAAACATACCTCGTATTTTGCAGTATTTTTATAACAATGATTTCATTTTTAATACCAACACTTTTAAAATTATATACATATGTAGATATAAAAAAACAAGCACACTTCAAATGACCATGGACAGACGGACACTGAGGCATACACTCACTTTAATTAATTTGGAGGGAACCCCACTAAAAATACAAAGAGCTTGTTTTTGTTAAATTTTTGATTGTATTTTTCTTAATGTTTATGTTTTTAATATGCTCTGTACAGCGTTGCCAGAGATATTTTTACTATTTTTTTTAATAAATTTTTTTTTTGTTACATTTTTGATTGTATTTTTCTTAATGTTTATGTTTTTAATATGCTCTGTACAGCGTTGCCAGAGATATTTTTACTATTTTTTTTAATAATTTTTTTTTTTGTTACATTTTTGTCGACTGATAATTTTACGTATCCAACAAAGATTATGTGACGCAACTTGAGGCAAAAACGATGTCAAATAAACAAGGTTCATAATTAAATCAACGCAGTAATTTTAAATAGTTTTCTATTATGATTTAATGAAAAGTTCTTTTGTGACTAACTTTCGGTCATGCTTAGCAAAAAAATACGTTTACTTCGACACAGGTTTGTAAGGGAGAGTAAAATAGACTCTCCCTTCCAACGTGCTTCAGGAAGGCATGATTTTTCTTTGCGATGTCCCACTTGGTAGGTCTCCTTGCTTCCCCAAATTCTTTATTAAAACTTATTCGCTTACATACCTGCTTCTCTTTCTTTCACTAAGTTTTATAAAGACAACTTATTCGCTTACATATCTGCATCCTGGTAAGCGAGAGAGGATGCAGTTTGTTATTATTGCCTCACAATAATAGCATTCTCGAATGCGTTTATGAGAACCGCTTTTGAAAGGCAAGAATTTTATTTTACTGCTTACGAAATCCAATAATTTTTTGCTGAGTGGTTGTGTTGAAATGATTAATGAAATCTGATGAAAGTATTGTGGTAACATTGTTGAAAGAATTTTTTATTCTTTCTCAAAATAAAATGGATTTTTTCTCATGACCACTTTTTACAACACTTTATGTGTTTTATTGTATGGGTAAGAACGATATACCCCGGTGCTGTTTAAATGGACCATACAATGGGCCTTATTTCTATCTCATTAAGTCACTTTTGTTTACTCGTAAATGGTTCCTCTTCTAATTTACGAAAAATGTTCTGTGTTCTAATATTTTGTTTACTTTATTATGAATTCTGTTGATAAGTAATGCAATTTCACGTATGTACTATATATCAATCCCTTGTCTCCATAATAAGATGAAATCTGCAAAATATATTTACAAACATGGAAAAGTACAAGTAATGCATTAAACAAATAGTCAACAGAAGGCTTCATAACTGCATGAGTACTAATGCCGCTGGCTGCAATCGTCGCCGTTGTAGTCAGCTATCAAATTATATTGCAAATGTTAGCTATGTGTTAAGCAGTTGATGTTTTTTGTAATATCGATATTTTAAGAAAACTAAATATATATTTATCGCCGATATTTGTAATACCGACATATTGAAATTTATTTTAGAGTATCAAAATTTGATATATGTATTTTGAAACTGTAGTTTTCGCATCGACAATCTATGTACATTAAAAAGAAACTTTATAGGTAAAGGTAAATAACTTTACTTTATTCATGGTGCTTTGTGATTTAGCGACATCAACGACACGGCTGCTCATTCACATCCAATTCTCTTGCAACATCATTTGCAACGAATCCTTAACTGTCATATCTGTATAGTATTAGTGTTAATGCTTTATAAATTAAATTTTTCGGGGCATAAACATGTCTTAACTGCTCCTCCAGCAATTGCACTAGAGGCCCCGGGCACTTGCTTTGTGTCTAGTTGGATAAAACAGTATCTATAATAACCTCCCTTTAAACACACTAAACATGGGCTGTCCCTTATATAAGAAAATAATTTCAAAATCATGTAAAAATATAAACAATAAATAATAGATATTCAGAATCATTTATTAATATTCAACAGAAAAATATAAGTATATATGTACATACATATGTTTAATCTTTTCATAAATACATTATTTGAGACAGCTTTACAAAAAATCGAAGAATTCAACGGCCGTAATATTTTTTTAAATAGACAACACTAACTGCGACCTCTTGGTTGTCTCCAGAAAATACCCAAAGTCTTTGGCGGGAATCGAACCCTCAGACTGGTAGACTAGCATCGAGTGCCTCGATTGGAGTATTGAAAAAATTTGTTTTATTTAATTTTATAAAGTCTACTATATAAAATTCCTGCAATTAAATTTTTTCCATACGACTTCTTGTTTCGGTTTTAAGACTTAAGGGTAAACACTTTTTCCACAATAAGGACGGATGTGGAGGAACAAAAATATAAAGTGAACAATTTTAGAAATAAAATCCTTAGCAAGGTACTCAAGTGATTTAAGCTTTCCAAATTCGGAGTCAATTGCTTGAATATCTTAATTTAAATTGTCTAACATTATATTATACATAAGTATCTTTGTTGGTTAGTAGATCTATACTAAAACACCTTCGGTACAAAGCCAATGTGATTAGCAGGGACTCAACATCTGAAGAATTTAAATTCAACGAAATTACGTTGACGAAGATCAATAAAAAAAATGTGACCTTAACACAGTGATTTCATAAAATCTGCAATTTGAGGAAGAAAATCGGCAAATCTCATTTACCCAATTAAACAATGAAAAATTAGCAAATCTGGCAACAGTGCATGCAAATATGAATACCCTTGTTTCAAAGCGAATTCATATAAGATAAACTCGAAAGCAAGGCGAATCTGTAACAGGTGATTGCGGTGGCGAAAAAGCTCATTATATGCATGGAAGCGAAAAGTCAAACTCAATATAAAAAAAAATAAACAAATTTTTTCTATATGAAATTTGACAACTGTAAAGGAGGCGAAAAAACCTGAATTCGCCCGTGCAATCACCTAGTATTAATTCGCTTTGCTCGAGAGCATGGCACAATAAACAAGATAGGCTCGCGGCGAAAAAAAGTACAACTCTAATAAAATTACGTACATTTTGTCTCTCAAGACAAGGCTGTCAAAACAAAAAATGTTAGTACATTTTGGCACTTTTGGCCTCGCTCGAGAGCAAGCCGAATATATACAGGTGATTGCAGGCAAGGCACATTCATCAGGTAACCTCAATACGAAGGGAAATAATAAAAAAATTTTGGACTTCAATAAAAAATATTAAGAGGCAGTTAATTGTACCCCAAGTGTCTCTACTTGCACCATATTTGGGAACACTAAACAAAGCACTACTTCTCTCAAAAAATGATTTATGGCGAGCAGAACACCAACAAAATATTTTGGAATTTTGTTGTTGGATTTAACAAAAAAGCTATGATTTTTTACACTTGCACTGTTGCAATACCATTTGCATCAAACACTGCACTCCTCTTATGTACCTACCAGCGTTGCCACAAAGAAAAATATTTTCCTACCAAAGTTATCCCTAAAATCTACCAAACCCTACCAAAACCTTAAAAAAAACTACCAAAATTTTTTTTCATTAATGATTCACTATCATACTCAGTCGTACGATCTGTCAAAAATGGCATGTGTGCTAGAAAAGTGTGGATTAGAAATGTATTTGATTGATAATTTTTGACAATTTGAAAAAATTCATAAAATGTTTTGTAGTTTTTTTTTGCGATCAGAGTTGCAAAATGTTTTTTATGGTAGTGTGACACCTACAGCGCTATTTTGTAACGATTTTTTGTGTAGGACAGGACGGAATTCTGTCAGATTTTTTTGTGGTTTATTCGTACGATCGTTTAGGATAGTGATTCCTGGCCTTTACTACGTTTTCTTTTATTTGCAAGTAAATAAAGAGCACATTTACAAATAGGTTGTCTTAGTAAATTCTATAGAAATTTGTAAGCCCTTTATTGGAAAATAATTTTAGCATTTAAAATGGATAAACAATTTTTTCTCCAAAAAACGCAGAAAAACTAGAACAAACCAACCAAACTACCAAATCGTTCATAAATACAAATTTCGGTCCGGTCAGACCAAAGTGGCATCCCTGGTACCTACCTATATTGTTGTAGCACTTCTTTAACTTTTTTAAAAATTGTTTATATTAAAAAAAAAATTTTTAAAATCTTAAATTTAATTTCAAAATTATTTTCGTTAATTTTCTGATATTTGCAAATTAAACAGATGATGAGAATTTTCCTCCGTGCAAACACCTGTTTATATTCTTCGCCTTGCCTTGTTTTAACTGCAAAATTACCAAGATCTGTCTTCATGAGCAGAAAATGTGAAAATAGATGTACGGTAAACCTGTATCGAAAATTTTGTTTTTCATTTGCCCTATCCTACATTTCATGTTGGCGCTCAACGCAAAATTTATTAATCTTTAATAGTCATGACTATTCAAAGGATTCTGGCAACGCTGCTGCAACATGAAATGCTGTTCTTGTTGTTTCTGTTTATAAGTATAAAAGGGGTAAGAAAATGAAGCGCCACAAAAAAATAAACAAAACGAATCAATAACAACAGAATAAATGTATAAAGATAACAAAAAAAACTTGGGCTGAAAAGACTACTTAAAACAATAACAAAAACACTAACAGACTGTGAAAACAGAAAGCCAGAGAGTACAACAAGTAGATGCGAAAAAAACTCTCCGACTGAAGATGTCAACAAAGAATTTAACAAACAAGTAAAACAACAACAAACCAATGGAACAGAAATTTTATTGGAAAATGAATTGTGGACTTTGTCTACAAAATTGAAATCAAGTCAGTGTTTTTAAATATTCCCATGATTGTGTAGCCAGTACATCATGTATTGGGGTCATGATTCATTTCTAGGGGTTTTTTTCATTTTACACAAAAGTGTATAATGTATACATATAGTATGTACATACATAAATAAGAAAATTAAAATATTATTAATTAGAAATTAGTCATGCATCTAAGATTTCTTCAATGATAAATAATATATGTATGTATGTACATATGTATGTATGTACATATGTATGTATGTACAATTAAATAAGTATGTACCTACAATCCTATTTATAAAATTGTGATAAAGTGAAAAAAGAAAATGCCCATCAGTTACCGTTGTATTACAAGATGTCGATATGTAGGTATTAACGGTATGATTTTTTTGTTTGTTATTGGTTTAAGCCTATTCAAATTTGTGGAAAATATTGAGCAACATTGATTATTTCACTTGTGCCCATTATTATATCTTGCCTTTAGCTAAAGTTAGGATTTTGAAGGAGCGATAAATAGTTTTTCGTTATTCGTTATAAAAGTAAGCTTAAAACCACTTTTAACTATCACGTACTAGGTATAAGGAGAAGTTATAGCAATGAGCATTATTTTAATTATAATAACGAAAAACTACTTATCGCTCCAACAAAATCCTCACTTTAGCTAAAGGCAAGTTATAATAATGGGCCTTGGAATATTAGACCTTTGAAATGCCGGCCTCATTAGGACTAGAGCTGGCAAACAATCGATAGTACTATCGATAGGTCTGTTACCATTGGACTATAGAAAACAACGCTAATTAGATGTCGTTTATAAAATTATGTACCTCACGTTATTTTTTATATAACTGCAATTTCGATAGTATCCGAAAGAATGATAAGCAAAGCAGGGCTCATTATTTCAGATAGAAGATCTAGCTCATTACCAAAATATGCATGTTGATATTATTTTATTTAATTAATAAATACCTACAATTTTTATTCATTTAATACAATTACAAACTATATTCTAACTTAATTTTCCGAGCATAATTACGAAAAAATTCATTCGTTGTAGTGAGGGATGGAATCGAAACCACAATCCCCTGACTGATGTACTAGCACACTGTCTACTAGCCCTCAGGGAACCTGATAAGTTAGTCCTTATAAACGAAATACATAATTGTGTAACTCGATAATTACCTATAAAGAAAACTATCTTTAGGAACAAAATTATTGGAGAGACTACTACACACAACAATTTCGATATACATAGTATTTATTTTTATTTTTTTTTTTTTAATAAAAAACAAAATACGAAACCAAATGAAGTTCGTTATATACATATAATTTTTTATTATATACATATTATTATATAGGTATATATTATTTTTTATATATTATTTTTTATTATTAAATATCGAATATGTTGACTATCGGTAGTGTGCCAGCTCTAATGGGAACCGTATCGGGTACAGTTCGAATACAAGCAGTCATCAATGCTGTCAAAACAAGAATTCGACGAAATCCCCTCCGGAAGCAGAAAAACATGGCCCTGGAGAAGAATATCAGGCAGAAGTCAATGAGTCGAAAAATTAAAATGACTTGGGGTTTGGGGGGCTTCCAAAAGTCGTATTGAACTTTTTTAAAAAAACTAGGATAGAAAAATCCTAACGTCTTTTGCTAAAGTACGATGATAACTAACAAAAGTATCTTGTTTTCGGATGAAAAATTTTTACCGTGCATGAAAAATTTAATAAGTGCTAGATCACACATGGAGATTTTAGTTGCGCAATTTTTAAGTTTATAGATGTTTACGGGGAGGGAAATAAAAAGGGAAAAATAATTTCCAGTACTCGGCTATTTCGACCAATTCTCTCATTCGCTTTTTTTGTTTATTTGAATATTTGACATTTCTTTTTATTCGTTGTTTCGCTTATTAGTGAAAATATCGTTACAGTTCAAAATAAAGAGAATAATTCAAAGAAAATATTAATAAATAAAAATTGCCTCAAAAAAAAATATACTTTTTTTATCAAAAATAAACTTTTTAAAGCTTGCAATTATTATTTTGTTTATAAAAAATGGCTTTTAAATGGAATCGTGATTTAATTGAAAAGCTGATTACTTGCATTGAACAAAACGATTGCATTTATAATGTAAAATGTAAAGAATATTTGGACAGAGTGAAAAAGGCACAAGCATACAACAACATTTTGAAGGAGATGCAAGCAGTAGCCAGCTCCATTACAATTGATGAAATAAAGAGGAAATGGAAGAATTTAAGAACGCAATATATGCAAGAGCAACGGAGAATAAAGCAGTCCAAAAAAAGTGGAGCTGGGACTGCCGATGTATACGTTACCAAACTTTGGTGCTTCCAGCAACTAAATTTTTTGCAAGTGCATACAAATCTTAGGGAAAGCATAAATAATAAAGAGGTGAGTAATGAAACGATTTTTAAATTCATTTATTCTAACATATGTATGTATGTTATATTAGGTCTTAATCCAGGAGTTACAAAGCGAAATAGGCAGCATTGAAGAAAATTCTATTGATGAACCTCCACCTAAGAGAAAAAAGGTATGTTTGGATATTTAATGTGTGTACATATGTATTAATGTATGTAATATTTATTAAATTAGGGCTCCAGTGCAATAAACGTTTTTCGAAACGAGGTTGAAAATTTCAAAACCATCATAAATCAAAAGAAAACCGAAAAGAAATTTGCATGGCTTGGAAATCTTGTAACATGCCGGATGGAGGAAATACGTCCACAGGACCAAGACGATGCTGCCTGGCAAGTTCAATGTTTTATGAGAAAACTCTGTAGCAAAAGTGCTTCGGCTGTCGCCATTGGCATTTCAGAAGAGGCTCCACCTTGTTCAACACAAAAGAAAAACTTATTAGACCAATCTGTATCTCGTTCAACAGAGTCCATAGACATTTTGGAATTATCATTGCAGGGAATATTTGACGATGATGATGAGGATTATGATTAAAAATTTAAAGGTTGGTAATTACCCAAGCACATAAACATAAATTAAACATACATATTCAAATCAATTTATTTTATTTTTAGATTTAAAGAAAATCAGCACGCCATTTATGTTTTTATGTTAACTTCCAAATATTTAATTAATTTAATTGTTGAATGAATTTTTTAATTTTGTATTACATTTCTTAACAAAACTTAAAAAAAAAGATAAACAAATATTGTTATCATAAATTTGCTGTTTTATTTCAGAATAAAAAATATGTACATATATACATATGTTCATACATATGTATGTATAAACACAAAAAAAAATTAGAGCCAATCTACTTTGCCCTCATTATTAAAATAAGACATAAATTGTTGTCGATAATGTTCTGCATGTCCCTTTTTAGGATTGTACATACTTTCCTGATTTTCATTAATTTCCATTGTGGAATGTATGGATTGGTTAAGGCAGGTGTCATCAGACTCCAACAAAAAATTATGTAAAACGCAGCTGGCTAAAGTTATAATTTCAACAGTTTCTGGCTTTTTCAAGTTCATAGGAGCTAAGAAAACCCGAAATCTATTTGACAAAATGCCAAAAGCATGTTCCACAACATGCCTTGCACGAGAAAGCCTGGCGTTAAAAACTTGTTTTTCCCTTAAATTTGTATGATAAGGGTAAGGTTTCATTAAATGCGTTTGTAACGGAAACGCATCATCTCCAACTACAACGTATGGAAGCATTCGACCATTTCCTACAACACTGTTATGTGGTATTTCCTTTTCATCTTCCAAAACATCTTTTAAGCAACTCTGAAAGAACACACCAGCATCATTATTGCGACCATTGCAACCAATGTCCACAAATATAAATTTGCAATTAGCGTCAGCTAAGGCCATTAAAACTATACTGTTGGTTCCTTTGTAATTGTGGTAATATGCTCCGTGTTTTCGTAACGGCCGAAAAGTTATATGCTTTCCGTCCAAAGCACCTAAACAATTCGGAAATTGCCACTTGATTGCAAATTCCTTTGCTATTTTTTCCCATTCTGACGGAGTTTTAGGAAACTAAAATTAAACATAAATAGAATGTTTTCCAAAAATGAGCTTCAAATATGGAAAATTTTGTACAACAATACCTTTAAATATATTGGAGCCATATGCTTACAAATTGCTCTGCATACCTCAGGAACTACAGCCGAAATTTTAGATCTTGATACTCTTGTCTGGTAGTCTATGCTGCGATAAGTTTCACCTAAAAGAAATTTCGATAGTTTTATGTATTAACTATGTGTCTAAATAAATTTTGTTTATAATCACACATACCTGTGGCAAGAAAACGCAGCGTTATTGCCAACTTTTCAGCAGGAGATATCGCGTCTCTCATTGGAGTGTCAGCGCGTCTTATATCCTGTTGCACTAAGTTTAGCACGAACTTAAACTGCTCCTCGGACATTCTGAGGTAGTTCTTATATGACGCTTCGTCAGTCAACAGCAATTCATTTTTTAAAAAGGAGAATGAGCCGCGCTCAACTCTCACATTCCTCCATGGTTTTATCCATTGCTTTTTTGTTTCTTTTACGGGCAGAAACGATGCTGCTTTACACAAATTAGATAAACCTTGAAAAAGTTTCAAATTATTATAGTTTTTTTTACAAAACACATTATAACTACAAACCATTTAATATGTCTTTTTTTTCATCGGCGTCAGAATCCAAATCGATTGCTTCTCCTATGCATTCAATTATGGATTTTACTAAATCATTTTTTTCTTTTGAATTCATTTTTCAACTCAAATTATTTTATATTATATATTTTTTCGCGTTAAACACAAATGTCAAATTGTAAGAAAATGAAAGCAAAACAAAACAGTAAAATTGACTTTAAAATTTTCATGTGTGAACGTAACAGCAATTTCAAAAGAAAATTTGAAAAAGTTGGGCAACTAAAATCTCCGCGTGTGATCTTGGACTAAACAGAATGATAGAGTATATGCACGGTCATCTAAGGAAACATCTAAGCTCAATCCACAGGTCGAAAAGGGTTATCGAAAAGCGAAAAGCAGCCATAGTAGGCTGACAAGGAACTATTTTAGAAGCCGCTGTGAAGCCACTTCACCAATCCCTGATTCTGCACCGGCTGATAAGGCTAAAACAACGCAAACCTGCCTTCGAAACAAATTGTCTTTTATCATTTGCTATGTGAAATGGCCTTCTGGCTGCCTTTTCCTGAACCCTCTTGATTACACAGTGTGCACCAAGACACATTTAACAAGGTGACAGGTGAATTTTGATATGGATTTTGACACTAACAATTTTCTCTTAAAATAAATGATTTAACAGTAATCAATTAGTTTATATCTATAAAAAAATTACCTTTAATATTAGCTCCGCCTTGTGCTATTACCTGGTTAAATGTGCCTTGTTGTGGACCAAGGCATATTTAACAAGGTGATAGATAGCGTAAGGGAGAGGAAATATCTGCAAAACATTTTTTGAATTTTTTTTATATGAATTTTGACAGTAATATTTATTTTCTCTTAAAATACATGATTAATGTCAAACTCCATATAAACAAATTGAAAAAATTTCCCTTTAATATTAGCTCCGCCTTGTGCCGTCACCTGGTTAAATATTCCTTGTTGTGGACCATTTTAGAGGACATGGTTTCCAAAACAAATACACCAACATTAATTCCCTCTAAACTGCATTAGTTCTTGCTGTTGTCAGTATTCCAATGGATAAAGTGCGTAATGATTGGCCAGTGCGACTTAAGACAAGCTCGAAGGCTTTTAGTTAAGCTTACGCAATTTTTCAGTGCACTTTCTTGTTTTTCACTGTGGTAAATTTACATATATGTATGTATATACATACATATGTATATAAGTATGTATGTATATCCAAATCGATTTTAAAAATTTTTTAGACATTTTAATTTCTCGGAAATTGTGTTCTTTAACTGAGACCTATCAAATTTAAATAGCAAATGGCAAACAAAAACGACAAATTCTTTGAAAATATTCATGTAAGTAGGTACATATGTACATAGGTACATATGTACGTACATAGGTATTTAATTAGAAATGAAACTTTCCGTTAGAAAGATCTTATTTCTCATACATACATAGAAACCAAGCCAATGAAAGGAATATTATTACTATTGAAGAAAACATAAAAGTCGCTTCAATACCCAGGCACCTATAACCCTTTATATATAAAGGAATGATATGGAATTTGACAGTTAAACTTCCATTTATGGGAAAAAATTGTAAATTTAACTATTAAACTCTATACCTATAAAAAAATTTATTGCCTTATACCTACATATTTCCCCTTCGTAGTGAGGCTACCTGAAAATGTGCCGCGACCGTGTGCAAAATAGTACTGTTGCTCTGACGACATTATTTTGTCTTGCTCAACTTGTTGGCTAGTGAAGACGGGGTGGTGTTATGTAAATGTTCCTAACAAGGCGAATTCAAACCAAATTTGAGCAGTACGACAACAACCACCTGCAACAAAATAACAACTTTTACATTTTAGTAGCACGTATTGTATTATATTAGTATTTTTGACAAGACATTAGCAAAAAAGTACAGCAAAGAATATTTAGCTGGGCAATCGCTCACACCTGGTACGAATTCGCCTTGGTACCTACATGCATACAAATGTACATGTATATGTGTATGGAAGTATGTATGTATGTACGTATATACCCAGTAAACAACAGGATCATCCAAAGAGTAATCTTGGAGCGCTCCTTTGCGAGTAATGGATAACTTCATAAAACCCCGACCTAAATGGATTTTTAACACAGCATGTCCGCAGACACGAGTACTCCTTTTAAGCTCCTTATGGAGTACTCCCTTTGATCTTGAAAATGACGACAGAGAGAGTAATCGTATTTGTCTCCTAAAATAGCACAAAGGGAGTAAACAATCATATAAAATACAAATTTAGAAACTAAATTTTGACATATTTTTAACAATTTGTTACTATACCTGTACCTTTTCGCTTTTTTTAATAACAAGTCTTTTACTTTTTAAAACTAAACTGACTTAATAAAAAAACAAAACGAAACATCAACATTTGACAGTTATGTATGTACATATGTCAAAGAAAAAAAAAACCAAAAACGAACTGATACATTCCTCGTTGATCCATTTGGAGTATTAATCGAGGCGTAAACTACAAAACAAAAAAAATTTCGGTAGCTACCTTATTACTCCAAATGGATAAACAAGTCATTACTCCTTTATTGCTCGATTATGGATTAATCCATATATTTTTTACTGGGTATGTACATACATACATACATATGTATATAGGTATGTATACTCGCACATCATACCCTGCAGGAAATGTCAATAGTGAATCTGTACTGACTTACTATTGACACAGTCACCAGTACTAGTGACTTATAATACCCCAGACAATGCCATGTACTATAGACAATTAACATTGAAAATCCACTACTGATATTGGTACTATTGACTAGGTAGTTCTTTTGGGACCATACCTATGTAGACATTGGAACTAGTGATTCACTAGTACATATATTTTTGTAATTCTAGTCTACACTTTTGTTACATTTCTGAAATAGGTAGATTGGACAATGAAAATGCATATTTTCTTAAATTTTTTGTGGTTTTATTAAAAAATAAATAATTGACTAAAAAGCATTAATTCATAACATTCGTTTTCTAATACATACCTACATATAAAATCTAAAAATTAAAATTTTTCGTATGGGAATACCTATTAACAATTTAATAAGACCATGATTATGAAAAATTTAAGTTAAAAAAGATAAAATTAATTATTAGGAACAATTCAATAAGATTGTTAAGAGTATGATTATAAATACTTAAATTATATGTAAGTTAAAAGAATTTTAAAAATTAATCTTATGTACCTACATACATATGTAAGAATAAAAAATCAAGAAGAAGCAAATACCTATAAAAATGTAGACGATTTGTTGACAATGTCGCCAAAGAGTGACCATAATAGTTGAAAAAAGTGGTTACATGGGGACAATTGTTCCCAGGTATCCTTAAGGGTACCTACTCTATACAAATTTGTTTTTTAGGTACCTATTAACATACATACATACAGTATGTACATATGTATCTATGTATGTATTTATTTGCTAAAATTTTGTTATAAAGATAATACTGCTAACAATAACAACAATAAAAAACAATTCAATTAAAATTCCATAAAAAAATTTCACATAAAATGTAAACAAATCATAGTGCAAAACAAATATCAGAAAAATATAACGGCACAAAAAATTCAATGACCAAAGGAATACAAACAAAATATTGTTGATATATTCCACTCTCTTATATAAAACTTAAATCTCTGAAAAAATAAATGTTGCACTTGTTCTCCTTATAATTTTTGTAAAGAGCGAAAATATTAGAAGAGTATTTTCTACATTATAATGCACCTTAAAAGAAATGTAAACAAAACGTAGTAAAAATGGAATCCATAGTATGGATGACTGCAGAAAATTATAATATTTTCATTTTAAATTGAATTTCATAAGTATCGGTGTGTTTGTGTATTATTTTCGTTGGGTTTTGCGCGCCCTTTTTTCTTAAATGGTGTGAGATTCGTTGTACAATAGGAACGAAATGAAATCAGAAACATTTTTAAACAAATATACTCTTTTATAACAACAACACTTCGTTTTATTTTTGTTGGTATTTTTTGTATGGATTTGTATCAGGGATGGTAAATTAAATTTTCAAATTGTACCAACAATTTATTCAAATTGTACTTTTCGAAGAGAAATTGTACTAAACAAATTATGTTTGTGAATTTAAATTTTAAATCAACCTTTAATCCAGATATTGGACAATTTTATTTATCTGTTTGCGTCGACACGGTTTCAATACCGGTAACTTGCTTAACAGATCGAAATAGAAGAGATTAATGAAATCCCAATCTATGCATGCAAATGTTAAACTAAATTTACCACCCTAGATGTGAAGTCGTCAGAGATTCTAATGAAATTAATTGAAGGACATAGGTGCTCTGATTATAAGTTATTGCATTGGGACTATATTATTTACTATAACAGGGTTCTAGTAAGGAACCTAGACAGCCGGATGTTTCAAGGTTTTATTCATCATTTTGATTTCTTTCATTTTCTATCTTAACGATTCAAATCTATGTCTTCGTCACAGGTAATACAAAGAAACCGTTATGCTGGAATTTTTCTCTTGTAAGTTGAGTATTTGTGAATTAACTAATAAGATGGGTAAAAATAAAGTTTTTTTAAAGTTACAAAAATCAAAATAACAACAATAGACATATAAACGTAAAGCTAGCAAAACTTTTAAATTGTACCAAATTGGTCATTGGTGTACCATTGTACTTTTCAAATTTGTAAAAGTACAACTGTACCAACCTTACCAACCCTGATTTGTATTAATGCTCTTTCAAATAGTTCATTGTTGTTCGTGTTTTTTCTTTTCGGAAAAAATTAGCACTTCTTGGGAGTTTTTTAAATTTTCAAAACGGCAGTTTATATTGAAACTTGGTGCGCTTTAGACGTTGTAAACGGGCGAAAAAAGTAGCTTAAATTTTGTATTCAATTAAAGAAAAGTGTTGGAAGAAAAAACATACCTACATGTCAACGCACAAATGCAGTTTAATAAATATAAGCAAAACAACTGTCGAAAAAATTTAAATAAACAAAAAATGTAATTTTTGAAAATTTAAAACAAGTGTTTTTATGTTTTCTTATAAAAAGATTAACAACAGAAACCACAATTAAATAAATTTATTGACAAAAAACAACCTGATGTGTGTGAAAAGGTTAAAAACCTTCATTTTGATGAAGGCAACGAATTCTATACACAATTAAATACCAAAAAAAAAAAATAAATAATATAAACAACTACAACAAAAAAAATCTGTTTCAAAATATAAACAAAAATTAAAACCACAACAACAAATTGTACATTTATTTAAATTCATCTTTGCATTTTGCCATAAAAATAACAAACTTAAAAGGATTATACCTACCGAATCTTTGTTTTTATGTTATTTTTTGTGCTGTGTGTATTTATTTAACTGGATAATTTCCTGTTTCTCCAGCATCATCATCATCATCATCGGCATTAATTTGATTTGTGTTTAATAATCATCTTCAATTTACAACAACTAAAAAAAGCCTCCTCATGAAATGTAAAAGTTGGTCTAATAAAATCAACAATTTTGTTGTGCGCCGATTAAAGTCCATTAAGGTAAATAAAAATTAAAATAATTAAAACGTTATTTGATCTTTTTTTAATTTATTAATATTTTTTATTACATTTTTCTGCGCAGAAAATATTGAAAACTAATTAAAATTAAAAAAGTGATTTTTTTTTTATTTATTTTTCCAATTGCTCTAAAACTATTAAAGGAGTCAAGTATTGGAAAATTGTTAGATAATTTCGTTTTTAAGCAGACGAAACAACGAAATAATGTGAAGTCATTCAAATTATTTCAAAAATCTTGATTCAAAACTTTCAAAAAGTAATTTTTTCTGTGTTTTGCTTGTTTATATCTTTTTAATATTTTTTTTTTTGCAAATTTTTAAAGGAAAATCATATATTTCTTACTAAAATTATAAAGATAATTATTTTTAGAGTGTTTTATTTTAAATCGGTAAAAAAATTGTTAATAAGTGAAAGCCTCACTTAATTAAATAAATGGCGTTACGAACAAAGTTCTCAATTTTTTTTTTTACTTTTATTTATATATCGGTATCGGTGTACCTGTACCATGGTAGCCTAAAAATTATTTGGGCAAAAAATCATAGGAAGACCTTGCAAAACCGCTATCACGTAGTAAACAAAACAAGTGTTTAATTTGATTGAAGACATGTCTAGATTTTTTTTTCTTTAAAAATATAAATACATACATATTTCGCTAAAAAAGTAATACCTATATAATTTTTGTCTTAAAGAATTGGTTTAAAAATTCTCTGGGCAGTTATTTTACTCCTTTGGGGAGTTATAAAATTTTTAAAATTAAGAGTTAATTCTTAGTTCATAGGGGACTTAGTTCGTAGCGCCAAAAGGGTACCTAATTCGATTAACTGCATACTGTTATGAAATTGATTTGTTTTTGTATTTAAAATTTTCCTTAAACTGTAAGTTAAAATCAAATCATTTAGAAGATTTTTTCCCAATTACAAAAAAATGTTTTGAATAAATACCCACATATAAGAGTCAAAAGTATTTAAAATATATACCTATGTACCTGTCACAAATAGTTATAAAGGGGAGTTAATCGATTTTGCAATTTAAGCTTCAAAATTATAAGAAAGAGGTAATTATCCCTTTTATTTTCTGGGTATAGGTTTAAGTTTTTTGTCTTGTTTTTAAGTTTTTTGTCTTGTTCTCTATACCTATGTAGGAAATTATAAAATGTAGAGCTAAGGGCCGATGTTGCTAAAGCTCTCTGCTTTATTATCTATACCTACCAACATTGGCATAATAAAAACCTCTAACTTTCTGTATGTACCTACCTATGTCTTTCTGTTTGTGTTCGCATCAGGTAAAAATTACAGGATGCATTTTTATAAAGTTTTATGTGGAGGTACCTCAGTATCTTGAATAGGATATTTTTCCCCGTATAAATGTACTGCAAACTTGATAGCAACTTTTGTTTCCGTAAGCGGGATATTTTAACCCATTTACGCCCGCTGTACCCATATCGGTACACCTCATTAGGTATGCACATAATTTATTCTTGGTACGATATAGGTACCTAGGTATTACTTTTTTATGCTAATTTCTATTGCCATGGAGTATGACTTTTTAATAAAAATTATGATTTGGAATTCACTGCATAAAGGTACTGAATACGCTTCTGTTTTTTTTTATATTTAAATAAGTGCTTTTTATAATTTTTTCTATTCTTCTTTACTTAGAGCCTTTTTTAAGCAAATTATAATATTACATTAGGTAGTTAACAATATTTGACTGAAAGGGAAAAAACATTGAGATGGTGTCCCCGAGGGAAGCCAATGGGCTGTTATTTTGCCAAAACTATTATGTTTAATTTTAGCAAGTAATGCAATAGCTATTATTATTTTATTGTAGTCCAGATGATTTTTTCCAGCAGTTTCGAAAAATATCATACCAATGTTAAGCCTTGCATATCTATCTATCAGTCGAATTAGAGAGACTGGTATTAATCATCTCGCATCAACAACATTAGGTTTACAACATATTACAACATTTTTAATAAAAATTTTAAATTTTTGTCCTAACTCAAGCTGCTGGTTTATTTATTAAGTAATAGTTATTGAAAACTTCACGATTATAAATTTGAAAATACATACCTATAAACATTTTTCATCAATTACCTATAGGTAATTTCAGTATATTTTCATTGCAATTGGTAAATCTAGTTGTAATTAAAAAATCAGTAGTACCTATTGTCATACTAATTATTTCCTGCAATGCCAACGAAAAATCCCATGCTAACCATCTACTAATTAAAAAATATAAAATAAAATCTATAGGTAGGTATAATAAAAAGGAAAAATCGTTCAAAAAAATTATTAAAAACGAAAAAAGGCATACAGCCGAATTGATAACCTTCTCCTTTTTTGAAGTCGGTTTAAAAAGTTTTCATTGGTAGGTAGTTACCAAGGCGAATTGAATATGTACTAGGTAAAACTCAAGGTATATTTATTTTACTAGGTAGTGGCATCCCTACAACAAATACAACAATACAAGAAAAACATGGCATTTTGTTGTTGCTTTGTAGTTCGAAATGTCAAAAAACATATAAGAAAATTGAGAAGGCGTGTTTGTGTTTTACTACTTTCTCACTTCTACACTATAAAATTTCTGAACACATACAACTTTTGACATGTCGAACTACTAAATCAGCTGGGCGGACGACACTACCTAGTAAGATAAATATACCTTGGTAAAACTGATAGCCCAGGGGAACAACTTCTTCTGTATGTGTTTTTTACCCTCTTATGTCAAAATTTGTTTACATTTTTTTTGCGACACATTTTAATAAATTAAATTTTAAAATAAAAATTTATTTTACTCTAAGATTATGTTCTTTTATTTTTATATTTATTTTTCACTTTTTACTTTAAATAATATAATATATTTTGCAAAAAACTAACAAAACTTTAGTGTTTTGTCAAACAAATTTTCTTCTTTTTTATTTTCTTTTGAATTTTTCTTCAGGTTTTTGACAACTGTCGGAGTTTTTACACAAACAAAATATATATATATATATATATATATATATATATATATATATATATATATATATATATATATATATATATATATATAAATAGATAGGTAGGTAGATCGAAAACGATAGTTTTCTTCATTTGCACGAAAGTGCTTTAGTTTTTCGCTGCATAGGTACCTCTTTGAGCATATTCCTATTAATATTCATATTAAAAACTAATTTTCAATCTGAATAATTAGTACGGACCTACTAATAGGTGTGTAATATTTTAAAGACAATTCCTACTAAGTATTATTACATGAAATAACGATTCTTTTTAATAGGTTTAATAGATATCTATTCAATACTGATCATTTGTTTAGTTAATTTTTTCACACACTGTATGCATACAAGCTTATCTTTTACCTTTAATGCGAATTTTTGATTATCCAATCAGATATCCACTTATGTACCAAAAAGGTACATTAAGGTGTTAGTTTTTGTTCCTTAATAGGTATTTCCGATTTTTATCTACGTACCTACCTATAAGGAAACTCTATTTCATCTGACACTTTTTATTGCTAAATCTTTTTAATTTTTTATTAAATAATAGGTACCTATTCCTTATAAAAAGATGAAATAACTAAAATTTCTTTGGATTGCATTAAAAATAATAGGTAGCTATTCACAAGTTACAATTATGAAAAAATTAAGAGAAATAATAAAGTGGATTTTAAGAGTACGGCAACATAAATGAAAAAATAAAACTCTTTAATAGGTATTAATTCAAACCAATTATTTTTATTGATTTTTGTTTGTTATCTGGATAAAACAACAACAAATTATTGTTTTGTAAACAAATCCAAAACAAACAAAAAAAAATTAGAAATAGGTAGGTATCAAATGAAAACAAAATTTATCTGCTGACTTAAGCAACAAGGAAGCGAAATATAAACCTTTTTGTTTAAAACCGATAAAAAATTAATAATGGTGACAAGAAGACAAAAAAAAAACGGGGAAAAAGTTGGAAAAAATAGAGGCTAATCTAAAGCAACAACAAAAACAATAAACATTATGAAAATGGCTGCCAGATTTAATGATTTTGGTCCAAAAAATTCCAAGATTCCTATTTGACGATATTTTTTCTTAATCTGTGGCGATTTTTTTTTTAAATTTTATGGGTTTTAAAATACAAAGATTTTGGGATTGTGTAAAGTATTTTTTTTTTTGTTTAATTAAATTTAAAATGAATTTTTAGTTGAAACAATTTAACAAATTGTGGTAATTAAAAAAAAGAGAGCCAGTTTAAAGAGGATTGTTGTTCGCTTTCTAATATCACAGGTCTACAAAAAAAAATATTTTTTCATGTAACATGAATAACTTTTACTTATGCCTATTTACTTTTACCTGCTGAATCCGAAAATGAAACTGAAAAACATCTACCACGTCTGGTTTTTTTTTATAGAGACACTGGCAAGAGAGTGGTAAATATATGAAAAATAACGCCACAGTTGTTATAAAAACAAAAATTTGTAATGTAATTGTACACATTAATTTTTTTCTCTTTCAAACAACTTAAACACATTATTTTACCTATGAGCATCTTTGAAATATATATATATATGTACAGTTTGGTCTTACTAGTACAATAAATACATTGGTTACTAGATTAAATTAAGTAAAGTATGTTGAACTTCAAGTAGAGAAATAATGTGATATTATGGTAAAATATGATTCTAACATAAAAATGGGACGTGATAGCTACATTTTAATAACTATTCGTTATCAGGAAGGTAAACACATACTAAAAATGCTATTCGGATCTGTGTTACAAAAACCTTGTTTACCATTGTATTATGTGTACGATTCTTTAAAGATGTTTTTTTATTTATTTATTTATTTTTCATTTCCTGTGCAACAAGACTAAGTCTTATATTTAAAGCACAGGAACGCATTACGTTATCAGAATATTTATGTTAAAGCAAAAGAAATAACATTAATACTGATTAAAATTGCGAAAAAGGAATACATTTAACATTGATTGTGAAAAATTAAAATTAAAAAAAAAGAAAGAATAACGAAATTAATTTACGTAAAGGATTTAAATAAAAAAGTTTTGAAACTACTAGCATTGCTATTAAGTTGTTGATTCAGTGGAAGATTATTCCAAATACGCGCGGCATGCACATAAAACTGCCACTCAGAAACAAGATACTGATGTCGAGGTATTATAATGTTTCGGTTGCGTTGGGATTGGCAAAAACGTATTCTATCGAATATACTTATATTTGGGTTTTTGTGAATTTATGATTTTGTGCAAAGAAGTCAACGTGCTAATTTTGAGTAAGCTTCCAAGAGATACACCGTAAAGGTTATAAGAGACAGTGGATATACGATCAAACCTTCACAATCCATACACATACCTTATAATGTTGTTATATAAAATAGTCAGTTTTCTTTTGCTGGATGAGTCACAGCTAGAAAATAGTTCACATCCATAAAGTAAGGAGGGAATTAAGTATGCTTTGGCAATTAATATTCTTATTCTTAGTGGGGTAAAGTATTGAGTAGACCAAAGGGCTCTTTACTTTACATAGGCTTGGCCAACTAGTGAATTAATATGATCAGACCAAGTTAAATTTTTGTTAAAAATAAAACCAAGATTTTTTGCCGTGTTCACGATTTCACATACATATTATAAAATCATCTTTCTGGCAACGTTTACACTATGCTAGACGTACAGACAGTTAAATTGTATGGAAACGAGTACACAAACGAATTAAAATTATAACAACAAATTCAAAACAAAAACACAGACAACACACACACTGAAATAAGTATTAAATAACACTAGATGTGCAAAAAACTAGCAATGCAAAGAAAACAAATAAAAAAAAAATTTAATTAAAAGAAATGAGAAAAATAGAGAGAAAAAATAAAGAGAATTTAAAAAAATGTTGTTGTGCTTATTGAGAAAAACCATGAAAAACATATGAAAATTACAATAGCAGGGAAATTCATAGCTGTGTTTTTAGTTTTAGGGGTGATAAACAGTTTAATTCAAATTAAAGTAAAAAAAAATAATTCACACATCCAGATGCAAGTATGTTTAAGCAGCGTTGCCAGAAATTAAATTATTCAAATATTAATTAATCTTTTACCAGCTCGTGTAAAAATATGTACCTATAGGTTGATATTTTTTTAGGGTTAGGATTATAGGTACTTAAACCTACTTAAAATTTCATTTGCATGCTAAAAAGAAAAAATGGAAAAATATTTATTTAAAATACTTTTTTGTCTAATATACACGAATTATTCTTGCATTTTGTTTGGTAATACAATTAAGTTAGCTGGAAGGTAACTGCATTAAACTACTTAAACCTACTTAAAATTTCATTTGCATGCTAAAAAGAAAAAATGGAAAAATATTTATTTAAAATACTTTTTTGTCTAATATACACGAATTATTCTTGCATTTTGTTTGGTAATACAATTAAGTTAGCTGGAAGGTAACTGCATTAAACTACTTAAACCTACTTAAAATTTCATTTGCATGCTAAAAAGAAAAAATGGAAAAATATTTATTTAAAATACTTTTTTGTCTAATATACACGAATTATTCTTGCATTTTGTTTGGTAATACAATTAAGTTAGCTGGAAGGTAACTGCATTATTTTTTAAATCAAATTCGGGTCGTTGTCTTTCTGAAATATCCACGATAATGGTAAATCATCAGTATTATCTCCATTTAAATTATTCTGCAGAATGTCTGTGTACAGTCATTTTGCCAATTAAAACTAACGCTAGCTAACACACTACTTTTCGTATTCTTATGTCTGTTTACTGGGTGTCGTACATAAGCTCCATTTTTATTTCCAAAAACACTAAATAGGTATGAGATCCTCACAAATTTGGATCCTTATGGACGAGACATTTAGCAGCCGCAGACGCCGGTGAATTTTTTTTCGAACGTTTGGTTTTTCTGAGTACGTGACATAAAGGATATTTATTTATTATGGCTGATATTCTAACACCGTGTTACGATTCTTCACACGATTTATCCTGTCCATAAGTCAATTTCTCGAAATTTATTCGTTTTTTTTTAACAAGTTGTTAGTAATTATTTTTTTTGACAACTCTTTTCTCGCGATTGTGTCAGTTTTGACAACTTGTTATAATTGAACCAACATTTTTAAAGCCATTGTAAATAATATCAATTGGCTTTAATACCAATTATATTATTAAATACCTATAATCTACTCGTCTTTACTTTTATTAATTTCAATGACCTAATTATGCGTCGCTTTGGTGATGTTTAACAACTATACATATGTATGTCCAGATGATTTTTTTTACTCTGCCATACATGGTTTTTGGCGTAATCTCAAAAAAAAGTGTGTGAGTACCTATAGCTATTTTTTTGTTTCTAATAAAAACTAAAATTTAATTAAATTAAATTTCTAGAAATGCATAAAAATTTAATATAAACGAAAATTAATATTGTTTCCTATGTATTTTTGCTTATTTACCCACCAAACCAAAGGTTTAATTTTTTTCTAAAGTCATACTTGTCGTAAGGAATTCGTTAAGATTTCGGTAGTTTGTCGGAAATTAGACTCGTATACATATACATATGTATGTATGTATATATACAAACATCCATCCATACACATGCAGCGATTATGTAAAATGATTAGTTTAATTTTGTCTTATTTAATTTTTTTATCCGCAAAAAAGAAGAAATAAAATAAACTAAAGTGAAGTGAAAGGCGTATTTACTTCATTGTTTTATTTCATTATTATGTTTATTTAGATATTTTTGTGTTGTATCGAAGAATGGTAGACACAAAATTGAGCCATCCGAACAATTTCGCTTTCTTAGGGGCGAATGACTTAAAAAAAACTGTGTATTTTAAATTGGATTAACTACGACATCTAACGAAAATCAAAACAATGACGTATTCTTGTGTTCATAAATACAAGTCGATAATCAATGGGAAATTTGATTAATTAACTCCATACAAAAAAAATGGGTTTTTATTTTATAGGTAATTAGGTACCTATAATACGATACATGCTTTGGTAACTCTTCAAGTGACAACAAAAAATCATAATATGAAAAATTGAGGGCATTTTGTTGATATATGTATGGCAATACATATATAAGAGAATGTAAATGCCATATCTCCGCAACTTCTGAGCCGATTTCGTGCAAACTTCACATAAATCATCTCTGCAGACCATCACCAACATATCCTGATTTGTTTTGGCTAAATTCGTTCGACCCGTTTTCGCAGTTAGTGGTGACATCAAAGTGTACACTTCTTTTTATATTATATTCATATAGATGTACCTATAAAATTTAAATAGGTAACTACGTAGATTATTGTTGAGAATTTGTTTGATGGTTTCGTAGAGCTAACATTTAATTTTAATTAACTGGGTAAATTGGCAACATAAGGCGAACAATAAACACGACATAACAATTAAAACCAGAATTTTATATACATACATACATATGGATATATGTATGTATGTATATATGTATGTATGTATGTATGTATGTATGTATGTATGTATGTATGTATGTATGTATGTATGTATGTATGTATGTATGTATGCATGTATGTATGCATGTATGTATGTATGTATGTATGTATGTATGTATGTATGTATGTACATATTTAATTTATTATTTGTTTTTGTCGTTTGTGTTTCTATTGATTTGCAAAGTTAAATGGCAATGACCTCAATAATATAAAAACGTTGTTTACGATTTTCAAAATTAAAACTTGATAGGTATTATTTGTAATATTTTTTGTATTATTTGTAATGTATGTATGTATGTATGTATGTATGTATGTATGTATGTATGTATGTATGTATGTATGTATGTATGTATGTATGTAATTGGATATATGTACCTATACAACAATTTAAAAACACCTATTTGTAAAGTTGTTTTCCTCATAATTCATAAGTATGTATTTAGGTAGGAACATACATATATATGTAATTTATTTTAAACTGCCTGCTATGTACTCTTTGTTTACTTTTGTGATCGATAGTACAATGTGTACTGTTTACATAGAGTATTTGAATTGATCAAATACCTACATCCATATGTATGTATTTTTTTTTTTTAGATTGATAGATAACCTTCCTCCTTTTTTTGAAGTCGGTTCAAAATACAAAAACAAAATGACTGATTACGTTTGTAATTAATAACTGTTTTGTTCCCACCTCATATTTTTCATTTTTTGTATTTTTAAAATAATTTACATTCTGTACCTATTCCTATTTCCGCCACTTGAAGGTAATAACGTTGGCGTTTTTTACATTTCTCTTTCTCTAAATCCTCTCCTTTCTAAACTAAAACATTTATTGTCATTTCTTAAATTTTTATATTATCTTCATACAACATACATACAACATACATAAATAAGTATTTTTATAGTACCAAAAACAAAGATGCTGTTTAGAGGTTGGTTTTTGTTGTACGCTATCATCTTGTTTTTATCCCCACCCAGTGTTACCATTTTTTTCTCCAAAATTTTCAAGTCACGCAAAAATAAAACTTTTTTATTAAAAATCCTTTCTAGTGATACACTCTTATGTCTATATGTTTTTTTAATTAATCCATACATATAATAAAATAGTAACTCATTTCCACCAGTCTGTGTGTCTGCTTTTCATTTTTCGCATCACGAAAAACTTACTGGATGGATTTTGACAATATTTTGTGAGGAGGTATCTTAGCATCCTAATTCCAATATATTTTTATTTGATATGTATTTTTACTTTGTGGAATCACAACGTTTTAAAAAAATTTTAAACGTCTTTTACAGAGCTTTACAATAATTTTTTAGAATTTTTTATAAATTTTACAATTTTATCCAGGGATGGGGTGGGGGTACCTTTATATAAAGTAAATACATAACACATAAATGTAAGAGTCTTAAAATTGGTGTGGAATACTTTCAAAGCAAAATCTTGTCTATTCATAAATTTTTTATTGTTTCATCATTCATGTCTTTATAAACTCTTTTTATTTATTTCTTTTGAAGGTTCAAATTTGTGCGATTACGATTAGAGTTTTTAGAAAGTCCTAAGATCCTAAAAGAAGAGACAATGTAGGTACCTATACTTCATTGGTTTTTTATTATATTCTTATTGATATTGATTTATAAAAAAGTTCTTTTAACGTTAACTACAGCTATTAGTATTGATAAAACTGCATAAACTTTTTCAAATAAGAAAAAGTTTCAAAACCCTTGATAAAACTCTTTGAATTCAAAACGATTCTCCAAAACTTTTTTCATCCAATAAATTTGAAAGAATTTCGGTAATTGGAAATAAAATTAGCTAGTGCTGAAACCTCGTTTAAAAATTCATTGTCAAAACCAAACTTTTTTTTAATAAACTGTTACATAGCCTAACATAAAAATTTAAACAATAATTTCATTATCGGATAATTTATGGGTAGAACTAAGTGCTGCTTATGTAAATAAATGTACTTAGTACCTTTAAGATAAGTATGTACAATTATTTACATCGCTTCCACTTTTTTACGGACTAAAGTTACTAAATATCACACTTTTATATATGTATTTTTTGGTTAAAAAAAATCTTTTTATTTTTTTTACATCTAAAAAAAATCTTTAGAATGGTAACACTGTCCCCACCAGTTGAAAGATAAGAGTAATATAAACCATAGCAATACATAACTATTAAAGCGCCACACAGTTATTTTTAAAACAACACTATTAATCTACAACTACATACATAGATAAAAAATTGCTGGCTACATCTCCAAATTTTTGCACTGCTCCCGCTCTCACGATTTTGTTTTAATTTAAGCTCTTTATGTTGTTTTCTAATTTAACTCAAAGCTAATATCAATTTAGCGATTTTTCACCAACAGAATATTATGTTTCTTACTATTTTTTTTTGCTTGTTTTCAAAAATGCATATAAGAGAACTTACTACCATATTTATAAAATATGTTTGAAATCTATTTTAGAACAAATTTTTCAAACATATAGGCAGTTCATTATCCGTTTTTTTGTGTTAGACTGCTAGACGATCGATGTTCATGGCACATCTAAACCAGCGTTTATCAATATCTTCGTCCCCAAAGCTAAGGACAATTTATATTTGATTTGGATGAAAAATTGAGTTTGATTTAGCAATAGGCAAGATGCTATCACGGTTGCTTATAATGTAGAATAATAGTTTGGCTAATTCGGAAGACTTTTTTAAACTTAAATGTCGCGATTGTTATAAATTTCTTTGTCAATTCAATGCTAATTCGGAAGACTTTTTTAAACTTTAATGTCGCGATTGTTATAAATTTCTCTGTCAATTCAAGTCTGTTGATGAATTACTAATACACTACTCTACACCAGAATGAATTTTACCAGATGACTCCTCCCGAAAAAAGAAAAAAACATAACAGTAAAATGATGTAGAATGGTTATGGTAACTTTTTTGAGACGTGTTAGAAATTATATACATTGACTACATTCGAAAAGTAAGCATCCCCCATGTTTTCCAGAGTGGACTCCAAACAACTTTATACTGCATTCAAATTTAAAGAGATGGCTTGACTGGGAGGGAAAACAAAAACTGAAACCTTGAATTTTTCAACAAACCTTAGAAAGAACTTACATTATTATCGGCCAGCTCGAACGGTTTAATTGCTACAATACGTAAGTGGCCGACGACTGGGTCACTCAATTATGTTTCTGTTTCATACATTGTGTTTGAAATAGTTGCTATCACTGTTCTTAAAAGCACGAGTACGAGAGGGAAAAACTGTTATTTGCACACAGAGCTGCCAGATTTGAGTTTTCACCACCATCATTAAATCACCAATGTTTACAAGTTTAGTGGGATAAAGTTTCTCTTTAAAAAATTTAGTGCAATTTTAGCGAAATGTTGTAACATTAGTACCAATTTATAGATTTATTCATGGAATATATATTTTTTGAGATATTGCAGAAAGGGAAGTGTTGAAAAATACTTTGATTATAACAATTTCTGCTTTAATATAAATTATTTAATATATATATATATATATATATATATATATATATATATATATATATATATATATATATATATATATATATATATAAATTATTTAATATATATATAACAATTTCTGAATAACTTTCAAACCAAAAAGCAAATTCTAATGAAATATTATTATTATAAAAATTGTCAGGGAGATTTTTTAATAATTGTTGTGGACGCCAAATTATATGGCACCACTGTTTGTACTTCTTTCATATATGTATATTTTGGTTTTGATTGTGTTGTTTTTTTTTAGGGGGAGAGCATATTTATCTCAAATTTTTTTATGTTCGGATTTTGTTATCGGTGTTCAAACTTAAGTGCGTGTGTGTGTGTGTGTGTTGGGTATGTTGTTTTCTGAGTTTGCGAGTATAACAGTGTTGTTGTTTTTCCTGTATATTATTGTATATACATATGTATGCATGTATATACACACAGGTCGTCATCGTCAAAGTCGATGTATACAACATTCATTCTTAAAAAGTTTTTTGTGGCGCTTACATTGAAATACGGATATCTACACAAAAACGAAAAAATCAAAATAAATTGTTCTTAAAGCAACATAAAGAAATACGGATAGAAAAATTAATTAAATTATTATTAAATAAAATAAGTGTAAAAGTAAAATACCTACCTATAGTGTTCATTTAAAAATATATAAAAAAAATAAAAGTTATAGACACATTATTGTGTTTTTTTTGTGTTGAGAAAAAAATGTTTGTACCTACGTACCTACATATTTAAATAAAGTTTTATGTAAAAGCTAATTCATTTTACCCTCTTGTGTTGTTTATCAAATTTAATTTAAATTATGTGAAGCAAATTTTGTTAAAAATTCCTGAAATAAATTGTTAACTACCTACCTTTAGTTTTTTTGCTGAATTATAAAGGAAAATTCCTTAAAATAAAATCAAAAACCGAAGACCAAATTCCGATTAAAATTGTTATTTAACAAGAGAGTTGATGTTATGTTTAATCTCTTTACTTTTGAAATGAAAAAGAAAAACGAGAGTTACACATAGTGGTAGATAACAAGAGCAGAGACAATATACTACGTATTAAACTTGAAGAAAGAAATTTGAAAAAGAAAAAAAAACTAATAGCCTCCAATTACTACAATACTACTACTACTACTACAACATACAACTGTTTTGACGCATTGGAGTTTTCTTAATATTTTAAATAATTAAAAAATAAAGTTTTACATTGCATTTGTTATAATAAAAGTTAAAAAGTGCTTGTTCACCACTCAGTCATTCCGTACCAAATAACTCTCCTAGCAAAAAAATGTAGGTAGGTACCTATAACCTTGAGCAGCAGAAAAATATGCTAAAACTACTACAATAAAAAATATTTCAATAACATTAAAACTACAACAGCTTGCGAAAAATATTCATTCATTAAAAAGTTTAAAAATAAAAAATATCTATCTACCTACTTTACAAACACAAACAATAAAAAAAAAATAAAAATTAATAATTAAAGAAACCTCGAAAATTTATTCAAAAATAGGTATGTATGTGTTAAAAAAAAACATTCATAAATAAATACTAACATACACTTACATACTTACATAGGGTAAACGTCCCTAAGTTCGGCATGTACCAGTGGTCGGCATTTTTTATTTAAAATCTAAACAAATAAGAATAGCGGTGATTATATACAAAATTGTGATTTAGGTTCAATTAAAGAAACACTCATTTCTGTCTGTGTAAAATTTAAATTTGTCTGAGATGAGTATTTTGATATTTTTTTGACCTAATTGAGTGACACCCTCTCGACAAGCGTAAAAATGCCTGTTTTCTAAGTAATTTTTTAGTGGTAAGGGTAACTTAAACAAGTAATTAAACCTGTTATTTAAAATAAATTTTTAGGCATGGCGGGTTTAAATGATAAAAATATGTTTAAATATTCCCTGTAAAGTGAAAATTTTCATAAAAAATTATTTTTTTGTTCATTTAAATGGGTGCCGGCATTAGGAACAAAAATTTCTTTGTTTTCCAATGGTCGGCAGGGGGTGCCGACTTCTGGAAAAAATTGCATTTTCTCATATTAAACTCAAATTCTAGAATATAGTTTATAATTTATCTCTCTTGCCACTGCTTTAGAAAAAAATGAGTTTAACATGACTTTACCCAGTAGTCGGCACCCATTTAGTTGAGTATTTTAAGACCTGCCGAGTATAGGAGATAAAGGGTTCTAAAGTCGGCAGCGAGTTTTATTTGAATGAAAATACCATAATAGAATAACATTTACTCATTTAGTAATCAAATATTCTTCTACACATTTAAGACATTTGGAAAATTTTAAATACAGACAGAAAAGGTGAATGCTCCATGCACCAATGTAATAAAGATGCCTTAAGAAATCTTTGTCTGCAATAATAGAAGGCACAATTTCCATATTAAATGCAAGAAAGAAATATAGCGTTGCACGTTCCACCATACAGAACAAATTACATGGCCGTCTTTCTAAAAGTCCTAGGAAAATGGGCCAACACACAGTGCTGACTGATGCCGGAGAAAACCGTTCGGTCTAAAAAAGATCGGTCTAAAAATTGTGAAGAAAGAACAGCGAGCCACAAGATGTACATATGTACGCCGCGGTGTATTTGACGTCTGAAAGCTTAGGTATTATTTGGTTATTTATGCAAATAGGGGGTCATGAGTCCCTAAGCAGTGTGAAAGTTATATGAGTACATTTTTGTTTATTCACCTTATTTTCTCTTTCTTCACCCATTTTTCCAAATTGAGTATGTGGTCTTGTAAATATTGTAAGATTACTTGGGGGCTTTCATAACTACTTAAAAAACTGTGTCATTAGCAAATGCTAATGTATGGACTCAGTTAGTGGTTGGCAAATCTGAAGTAACAAATATAGAATGGGTCCCAATATACTACCTTCGGGAACTCCGGCTTCAATAGGCTAAGGCGAGCTTAAAAATCTCCTTTTAGTATACAAATTCTATCAATAAAGATATTTTTTAACAGTAGAAGTTTTCGGCAAGTTAGCTTTAACTTAGCTCTTCATGTCATTTCTTATCGAATGCTCGAGAAACGTCTATAAGTACAGAGCATTTTTTTTCTTCGAAGGACCTTTTAACTACATTTATGCTCTTTGTTTTTTTTTTTTTTTTTTTGAGGTAAACATAATCTAAGAGCAACAAATTATGATTACATTATATGGTTGTAGTTAAACCATATTATTATTAATATAAACATTATACGGTTAAACCAAATAATTACATTATTTTTTTTTAAGGACAAAACAGTATAATCCGATGACTTAAACAAACAAATAATAGTTGTTTTTAGTAATTTTTTGGTTACTTACGAATAAATTTAACATATTTTGTTTATTATTAATATATTATAATTAAAAATAATATATAATTTTGGAATATTAATAAAACTTTGATTATGGTTTAAAGTTTAGCAAAAATGGTATAGTTAAAACCAACCATGTTAAATTTTTTAGGTGTAGTAACCATTTAATGATGAAATCTCAGGCAAAACTTGGTCATCGCAACTATATATTTTTTCTTTTTTTTCTTTTAAACTTCAAAAGATATTTCCCGCATATAAAACATGATAAAAGATGTAAATAAATTAATCTTTAAGTAAATAGCTTTTATTTTAATTAAAAAATAATTATAATATCTTAACGATTTTAGTATTTCCCTTATAAAAAATACCATGCCGACTATAGGGTCATCAAGTGCCGAGTTTAGGAAAATGTGTGCCGACTTTAGGCACAAGTGGTGTATTTTTGAAAAAACCAAAAATATTCAAATTTAATAAAAAGATATTTAAAAACAGTTAATTGACTCTAAAACATAAGTAATTATTGGACAGTAATAAAAAGTTGGTATCCCAATAGCATGTTTATACTCATAACGGCAACACTTTCAACACGAAAAAAAAATTAAACTGCCGACTACTGGAGCATTTACCCTACACACATTATACATATGTGTATCATCTTCTTCGTTTTATTTGCTAAAAATAACAAAAAACCGTTAATTTTTGGTTTTCCATTTATTTTTGTTATTGATGATATTGTGTTCGTTTACGAGTTTACGAATAAAAAAATGCTAAAGCAAAAACAACATAAAAACAAATAAATAAATCAACAAAAAGAAAAGCTATAATTAAAAAAATGTTATTGGAATACAACATACATACTTAGATACGAACAAACATACGAGTACAATTTGAAATTGTGAAATTAAATATTTTTGTTTTTTGCACAAAACAAAAAACAAAATAAACAAGAGCAAAAATCGCTAATAATTGTATTAATAAAAAATCAAAATATGTAGGTATTATGTATAACAACCAACAGTTGAAAAGTATACGCGTGTTAACAATAAAAAAAAAAAACAGCAGCAGCAGACAAACAGCAAATCTATGTGTGTGTTTTTTTTTCAGTGAAGTGAATGTGTGCGTATGTGCTTCGTATAATAACCCAGTTGTGTTAAAAACAAAACAAAAATAACAATAACAAAAACAAAAACAAACAACCTTGCTTAATTCTTGCTAAACTTGATGGCAATTTATAAATTGTTGTCATTGTTGTTGTTTCAAAGAAAATATTAACAACAAAAAAAAAAACGAAAAAATAAAATAAAATAAAATAAAAAACAACAACATAGGTACATAAATTTCAAGTAATGTTATAATAACAACAATTCAACAATAATTTCGGTCTTTCTCTTTTTATGAACTCTTTGCTACACAAATGCCAACAAAGAGCAGAAAATTGTTTTCGTAATCGCTGTTAACAAGATTTCATTTAAATGGGAAAATTACAAATTCTAGAGGTAACAAAATTTGAGATCGAAAGTAACTTAAAGTAAATTTAAAGAAAATAGGAACCTATAGGTACCTACATAGGTAATTGTTAATTTTGTATACCTATGTAGGTACCACCGTTGCCGTTTTGGTTACTTTTAACCATAATTGGTTATTTTTTGTCCTGATGTGTACTTTTTTTGATTTTGGTTACTTTCTTTCTCACCAAAATTTTTTGAAGTACGAGTATATACTAGAGATGTGCCGGTCATGTAAGACCTGTTCAATTGAAGGATTCCCGTAACTGAACGATTCTGACTCGGTCAGTGTTTTCTTTTTTATCGTTCATCGTTCGTTGCATTTTGTTTGGTTCAGGTTCTTTGCTCTATAAAAGTTCATAAAAAATTATCAACTGTTTAAATGCTTTTTTTTATTTATTGTCAGTGCCGTCAACTGGTAAATCTTAATGAGCAAATCATCTCATATTTATTTTTAATTTTGTAAATTAAAATAATAAAGGAGAAATTATTGGTTGATAGGTATTTAATGCAATAATCCTTAACCTTTTTTTATGTATTAATATTGAATTTTTTAAGTACTGTAATAATTCCACAATATATGTATATAAATTATTCAAAACAATACGTACCTATACCCTTTATTTCACATTAAAATTTGTACGAAAAAAAAGATAAATTTTTAAACAGAACGACCTGGGCCGTTGAAGAGAATTACGACGAGCTGCTGTTTAAAATAAAGAACGATGACCGTAACGAATTCATTAAATCTCGCTGTACGATCTGAACGATTCAGCGAAATGAACTATTATGCACAACTCTAGTATATACGTTACGTATTTTATATAGGTATATATAGGTACATATTTGTTTAACATTGCAATGTACGCGTTTTTATTTCATCGTCTTGATAACACTATGAGTACTTACAAATGTAAAAGGCAAAAATATTTTTTTTATGAATTTTTTGAAAAGATTACATAAAAGTCAAACTTTTGACCAAACGTTTTGATCAAACGTTTGACTTTTCTCAAGACAAATTTATCCCAGTTGTAGACACTATCTTATCAAATCGTATAGAAAAAGTCTGTCAATCACATACATTTCTAATCAAAACTATCATACTTTTTTAGCACACATGCTATTTTTGACAGATCGTACGAATTTGTATGATAATGAATCATGGCATTTTGCTAATAATCTACCATGGGATACTAAAAAGTACATCTTTTCTTTTACCTTAAAAATGAATAAAAAGCGATTAAGAAATTTTTGATTTCAGTGAAAAACAAACAATAGTACAAAGTCGCAAATAAAGTAAAATTGTGTTTCTTTTTAAAAACCCCAAATTTAATTGAAATAAATCAAAATAATTTTTAATTTTGGTTATTTTTTTTTTCTCATTTAGTTGAAATTTGTAAGAAAATTTGGTTGTACATTTTTTTTTGGTCGTGGCAACACTGGTAGTTGTACCTACCTAATCTCAATTAAATAAAATAAGCAAAATTTTAATTAATTTCAATTCAATCGAATAGTAAGTAGTATAGTAGTGGCCTCATTCTGCCATAAAATAGTCTAGATATACCATACTTTACATGGAAAGTTTGGGTCCGTAACTCCAAAACTAAAGGCCTAGTTAGACGACAGTTACTTTAACGGAACGTAACACATGGAAATTGTTTTTTTTAGACTCTTATTTTTGTTTATCAATAACTTGTTAAAATGTATGCAAATCTATTTTTATTAGATTGGCTTCCATCACTGTCGAAAACATGGAAAAAATATAAGTGAGCGAAAATAGGGCAAGAGAAACTCAAACGACAAGAAATTTAGTGTGCTACAATCTCAAACTACACACAACAATTTTCATGTGCTACGTTCCGTTAGGTTACGGTCTAGTACTAGTTCCTAAGGTTCGCACCCCAATTTATTCATTTAACAATTTTGGTTTTGTTTCCGATATTATAATGAATTCCGTAAATCGAAAAAAAAATAAATATATATATATATATTTTTTTTTTAAGAAACAAGCAGTTATGCCTACCAATTATGTGTTAGACGGGATTTAATCGATGTCTTAAAAATATGTGACATGTTTTTAAATCATCGTCTAAATCCCGTCTTCATTTCTTTGTTAGAGGAATAGAGTAAAAAGGCAGGTGATAAAGGGTAGTAATTTTTAGTTGCATTCGTATCTTCGCTACAAATCACTCCCCTTTAGTTAAGAACATAATCGAATTTCCTAGTCTATAATATAACGAATAAAAAATGTTAAAATGTGTAATGATATGCGAAGTGAGTAGTGTCAGTACACCACAGAAAAATGGAGGGAAATATTATAGATCTTTGGCATTGGCAACATAAAAATAACGCAAATCTTACAGACAAAGCTTTATGAAAGACCTGAAGTACTTCAAAATTAATTCGAATGAATGGAGTAACTAACCATTTAACATTATTTTGCCCTAAACCCAAACATCCTCCTTTGGAGCACACACAAGCACTTAATGAGTTTCGTTAAAGCACGAACACTTATCTTGAAACAATAAATTCTTGCTTAAAAGGAAATGGTTCATGAATGTATTTACAGGATGGATCATATTGCAGGTACAACATTTAATCTGCAATGGACCTACTCGTAGTCCAATGATTTTTGTAGGAATATGGTATTTCTGTACCATAAGTACAGCAGTTCCTTAAATTAAACCTTTCTCACGCAGTATAAATCTTGGTATGATGATGCATTTTTAATAAATAAATATTTTTGTAATTAAATATAAGCAATTTTTTTTTTTAATAATTTGTACACAAGTGTACAGTAGATAATTTTTTTTTTTATTTTCGTTTATTTACTGACGTCTATAACTGTCTAGACACATAAATTTTTTGAAACAAATATAATTAAAATTAAAACTGTCATGTTTAAAATTTTTATAGAAACACACTTTTTATTCGTTTTGATGTTGTTTTTTTTATAATTTTTTCTAGAAAATATTTAAACAATTTTATTTAATTTTCTTTCACATTTTATATAAAATTGTTTATATTTATTTTTGTATTTCAATATTCTAAAATAAAAATTCAAATAGATGCCAAGTGTATTAGCAAACAGCAAAGAAAAAAAAAACAAGGTGGTTGATGATTTGATGCAGTTTGTTTTGAAGAAAACATTATCTAGTATAAGGTGCGCATCAACATGATAAAGTCACTTCTGTATATTAATTGCTCATGATAACGCCAAATAAGACAGTTGTCGTTTATAGTTACGTATAATCCTTAGATTATTTGTCCTAATTTGCTAGTTAAGCCATCAAAGGTTCGTGTCAGCTTTAAGTTACAGTTAATTTAAGATAAAAAAGGTTTATAGAAAACACCAATAATGCATAAATGTGTCTGAATTTAGTTGATGCAGCATTAACTTTTCTCGCTCAATGTACGGGTTGTTGTAGGCTCGATGGCATGAAAATTTAACTTCAAAATAACCTTCATAAAATGAAATCCAATAACTCGGTCCATGTCTGCTCATCTTAACGAGAGCGTACATGACCAATTGTGTATATTCTAATGTAATAATTGAATTCTTTCATGGGCTGATTTGATTGGCTTGTGGGCACAGATTGTCTTTGTTCAATTCACACTTCGTTCACAAGAATTCTTTTACCATGTCGCGAGGAAGATTTGACGATAAACAAAACTAAATTTGGTCCAAAACATTTTATTACAATCTTTTTGTTTTTCACCTAAATTGTAGTATTCCAGCAAAAATTTTTTAGAATTTATTTTAAAAATCTCCCATTAATTGCAATCTATGTATGGTTATACATACATATTTATGCATGCATGTGTGTTAAGGCGTCAGCCAGGCACAGCTAATAATCATGGTGATGTGATGATAATAATAATAAAAAAAACACATTTTATAGCTGTACAATATATAATAAATGCTAAAGAAAAAAATCTAAATAAATGCAACATTAGCAGCCAAAATCTAAAGGTGCAAATGGCGACGAAGAGCCTCTGTGCCAGATTTGTTATTTATTTTTATTTTACAGCCAGCCACTCAGCCAACGCCAACCAGCCAGCCAGTCAAGCAAGCAGCAATTGCATAAAATAGCAAACGTTTGTGTGTTGCATCTGCCGGCAGACTGGCTGACTGACTGCTGCTGTCTTCCCTGCCTCCCTGCCTCTCTGCCTGCCTGTCTAACTGTAGCCTGCCTACCTTTTAGATAATGATTCTAGCTTTTGGTTGATATCACAAACCTTTATTTTTTCTACTTACTTGAACTGCTTTTTTTCTTCTATTTATTTATGCAATTGCATAAAATTAGCTAAAAATAAAAATAAATTTCAAACTGCATTAGACAAACAAATAAACGGCAAATGAAGAAAATAAAAAACACCCACATAATAAAATCCATTAAAAATGGCCAAGGAAATGTTTGTTATAGTACGAGTATTGGCTTCAAGACGGTATATAGACCCCAATATAAAAGCAGATCGTTATTAGTTGCTACAAACAACACTTTCCAAAAATTTAATGTATAAGTTGAGGGAAGTGTTGTTTTTATTTTTTGCCATCTGCCATCCACAACTATCATGCAACAAATTTAGCTGCATGCAATATTAAATTTGTGATTAACTTTGTTTAAATTAAGAAATTTTGGAATGTTTTTTTTATTAATGGTAATTTTAAAAAAATATTTAATGAAGTTCGAAAATATTTCTGTTTTCGCTTACCATATATTCCAAGCATTCTTAAGAGCTTTAAAGTTTCAAGAAAAGTGTAGAGGTCCACATATTTTAGAGTTTTCTTCGTTATGAAAAAATATAGACTTTGTAGAAGAGAGGGAACTCACAAAGTTTGTCATAGCACTGGTTTCTGAGCAAAACGTAAGGGTTATAGCTCAAAAACTTGATATGCCGAGAACAAGCTATATCAACGTGGAATTTTCATTGAAGAGAGTCAATTGGTACTATGTATTTTGCAACTGGGACAGATCTCAGATATAAACTTCACGTGCTTGTTCATCCAGATTACAATGCCAATCCAAGTAAGTGTAGTTCCTAGTGAAATGTACTAGATCCATCCTGTCGCATTGATTGATATTTAATAAAAAGGTCAACTAGTCTAGTCGTTGATAATCCAGATAGGTCTTCTACTATGTTTGCTCCAAGTTATTTGTATATCGACAGAAGGCAGTGTCCGACATTCGCACAGAAACTGTAAGACCATGTATCCGACAGCTATGACAATAACTATTATAATTTTAGGCTAATAGTATGCATGCCGATCGTTCAATGACACACAGACTGTTAGCAGCCCGGACATGTTTTTCTATTGCCCCAAACACTTGTCATTATAACACGGCATTCTCACAGCACGGCAATCACCTCGGCCCTCTCAAGGTGTAACTATATCTGCAGGTTCCCAAACTAGGCAGACTTACTTCATTGGCCTAATAGGATAAATAAATATACCCTAATTACGAGTATGTCACAGTCTGATAAGTCTGTAAGGTTCACAGCTTTAATTTATTGTAATTGTCCCATGGCAACACTTATCCCAGAGTATCTATAAAATGTAAATTTACCTGTCCCCTTCTAAACGTGTTTCCTTGCTTACATTCAACAATGAAAATCAAATAAGTTGCTGTGCCTCTCCTAGCACAAACATACAATGTTATGGTATGTGTTTGAGGTACTAATGATATAAAGTGTTGGAACTGAAACCGGTCCCTGTCACTACGTGGAATTTCTCTCCCCTCTATCCTATCCTATCAAATTAAAAATACATTACGTATTTTTATGTATTTTTGCGAACACTTTTAGCTAATTGGATTAATATAGCACCTAATAACAATAAGTTATGGTATAAACACAACTGGGACGAACGTCGAACTTCGCATAGTACAACGAATTCGTCGACAAAAATTCATTGCGTACATTCGTCGACTTTAACACAATGATTACGAATAAAATTTAAGAAGTGACAAAACTTTGCCAGATCTCTGGTTTTCTCTGGAAATTTCTTTATTCTTTGGTACCAGATTATATCAACATTAATTATTTTTCACTTTATCAATGATGGTTGAACTGTTATGTATTTTTATATAAATTATGATAAAATTACACTAAATTTCATAAATTAATTAATTTATTAATAAATTATTGTTTACGTTTGGCAGTTGATAGTGTAATGTGACCATATTTCAGCAAATGAAAAACTTAAAAACGAAAAACGGGCACTCTGCACCAATTTAGTCTTCGTTAGTCGGTATATCAAATAGAAATAAAGCTATCGCAGAGTTCTTTACGCACGACGAATTTCGTCGACGCACTGATTGTGTACTTGATCAAAATTTTAAAATTTTCAGTAGAGGTAAAAAACTGTTTGTGATTACATTTGAAGATAATTTAAAAATCCGAACATATTATAGTAAGCAAATTCCATTTATTAATATACATATTTACAGTGTTTTTCTATTAAATTTTTTGCAATTATTGCCAAATAAAAATAATACCTTTTTCTTAATATAAAGGTACTCAAGACACTATCACGAAAATGGTCTCATATGCCGGTTTCGACATGAAAGAGTAATCAGAATACGTTGAAATTTTTAGAGTATATGGATATTGATGTTGTTGGTTGATTACTTGCAAAAAGTGAAAATTTAAAAATTTTGAGTTAATACTCTTTATCCTGTTGATAAAGTGCGACATATATTTTATTTTTTTCGACAAATATTCGGAACGAAAAATTCCTCGTTCGCCGCAGTTGTGATTATAACTCTAAAATTAAAGGCTGTTCACACATTTGACTTCAATTATAACATTATTGTACAATTATCTCAATTATCTTTTGAACAGGAATAGACGGTAGGAGGGTAACACTTGAAATTTAAACAGTCTGTTTTAAAATGGCTTATATATCGTTAATGCATAATGTTATAAAATAATAAAATATAGAGTGTCCTCTTGCAAGGTGTTGTGAATATTGTCTATTCTTTAATTGTTTGAAAATTTATGCCATAAACATTTCTTTTTTGTTATTTTAAATTCCGATACCTGATTGCCATCTGTCTGTTTTGAAGTGTTCTTGTTTTTTTTTTCTCAATTAAATGATTTAAGTTTTTGCTTTTTGTTAACTGTAAATAAAGTTTCTGAAAATAGACTCGATTTTGTTAAAAATAAAATTATGACAACATTTTGTTATTCTTAGAATTTAAATTTCAAGATTTATGGAGGAGTTTTTTCAGTTTTTTTATTGTTGTTATCTCAAACAATAATAGTTTTAAATGAGTATTGAAAATTGATTTTTTGCCATTTGAGGTGAACAACAAACACAAAATTAACTACAGCAGTCGGCCAGCAAGAGCAGCGTCATCTAAAAGTTAATTGTTAGAATTTATCCGATACGGTAGTATGAGATCATAATAAATAATTCATTATTTTTAAACTATGCCACCGATTATAAGTTAAATATAACAAACGAAAAAAAAGTGTGGCGATATTAAAAAAAAAATGCGTTAAAAAAACTTTAAGCTTTAAATTCATGTTACATTTCTTGTCTTCTCTTCACATTTAACATCATAATACATAATGGATTTGCTCCAATAACAACATATTCATAAAGCCTGTTTCAGAGATTAATGGCTTTTTTACTTTTAATTTTTTTTTTTCTGGTTTAACATAACACCAGAATGTTTATCTATCGATCTACGTCAGAAATGACCTCCAAGCTTTAAATATGTATGTATCTATATTTACTAGGAATACGACAATTGCAAATATAATAAAATATTTAACAAGAAACAGAAACTGCCGTTGTTGTTTTTTTTTTTTCTTATTTTTATTGACGGTTAAACAAAGTTAGGTTTTTTTTGTTGTTACATTAAATATTCAACATTTTTTAAAACAAACAAAAATTAAGCATTTACTACTGCTTTGAATTTCAGACACTCTGACTACAAAGTTTACATTAAAACGAATTCGAAACCATTTGTACTAAATTTATTTAATTATATGTATTTTCATAAAAATCATAATTTCTTGGTTAGATATAGCGGGTGGCGCATAAGTAATATCACAATGAGATTGTGTTTTAATATTTTTTAAATGACGTCACATGTCTCTGTTGTAGACAGATTGAGAATTAGTTGATAATACGCAATCGAGCGACTAGCTTTCGTGCCGAGTTTTGTTCATTTTTTTTTTTGGGCATTTGAAATTTGGGTTGTTAGCCATCCATCTAAAATTCTAAAAATTATTGTAAAGCTTTGTAAAAGGTGTTATTTTAATAACAATGTAATTCCACAAAGTAAAAATACAAATCATATTTTGTCATTATTTTAAAATAGCGTCATCTGTACAAGTCAAATTTTTAATCATATTTTTAAAGAAAAATTCTATAAACATTTTAATTTTTTAAATAATAATAATTAATAATAAATAACGAAACAAATAACATAATCTTTTCCTAATTCTTTTTTTTTTAGAGCAACGGTCCACAACATCAGCCTACCACATCAAATTGCACCACATCCAATAACGCTCAGCAACAATATTTAACTAATTGCTGCAGCAGCACAATGCCAGCAATGCCCAAAGAGAAAGCCACAGCAGTATCATTAACCGAAAATAATTTTAGTGAATTAAAATATAAAGAATTGGCAACATCAGCCGCTGTAGTTGCCGTTACCGCAGTTTCAGCTGCAGCAGCCGCCATGGCTACAACAGCCGCGGCACCATCTTCAGTCGTTTGCTCATCACCAATGTCAACTGCTGTCAGTAGTACAGCTTCGTTACGTCATCAAAATTCCTCAACATCCTTAAATCACCATCACCACCACCAACAACAGCGCAATTTATGCGATTGTGGTAATGCATCTGCAACAGAAGTTACTATGAGAACTAAATATATGACTAATGGTAAGAGAATTTATAAATTACTAGCATATAGCTAATCCATGGTCGTATATGTTTATTGTGTAAACTGGACCTACAGCCTAATAAAGGGTGTCCCATAATTAGCGCAAGCTTTGAATGAAATTGTTAAAAAAAAAGTTCTTTTCCTTTGATTATATTATTACTTGCTGGGGTAAAAATGAGAACAATGAGGGCCCATACAAAAAAGGTCCTGAATGTTTCACAATGTTTTAGAACATTCTGCAACATTTGCTTGTTCTAGAATGTTTGAGATGTGTCCGGATGTTGCCGGACTTTCCAGACTCTTTCGGCAAAGTCCACGGCATTTCAGAATGTTCTAGAATATGTTTTAGACTTTTGTGTTCCAGTAGTTTCTACAGGGCAGCCTTAGCTGGCCAAAACAGATCACCGGGAAGAGATGCTACAAGACTGAAAAATTTCTTATGCAGTAATTAAGTTGTTTCACGCGATGTACGGCATGTAGCACCATCTTGTTGGACCCGAATATTGTTCAAATCAATACTGCATTGGCCTATGCTTTGGGAAACATATGCATAGTTTGAAAATGATGCTATGATAGTATCGGCAATAGAATATTCCACATTTAAAACTATTTTCTTATTTTCAGTTACGGCTCAAGTCGAAATAATTGTGTAACAGTAGAGTCTGCACTATAATTTAATTTAATTTTTCATATAAATGACAACTTTTTTTTTTTAATTTTAGAACATTTGTCACCTTTAGCAGCAGCTATGGCTGGTGGACAAAATACTACCAACTCACCATCCTCGTCACCACATCGTCTATCAACAGCCAGTGGCATCAGCAGTAATAGCAGTAGCTGTTCTCGAATACCCTGTAATCAAACAAATGGTGGTGGTGCCATTACCAATAATACAGATCATGCCGCCGCCACTCCACCACCACCATCGTACACCTTGTCAAATTCCTCTTTATCCTCTGCCACTTCCGCCTCAACAACAAATACCTTAAATCCAAATAGTTCAACACCTCCTTTAGCTGTAACACCACCAAAGAAATCACCAAAAGATTTTATTTTTGGCAAATTCATTGGCGAGGGCAGTTTTAGTAATGTCTATTTGGGTGTCGATATAAATACAAAACGTGAATATGCAAGTAAGTAAATTTGAATGCCGATTAAAATATTAAAATATAAAAAAATCTCTCCATTTTACATGTTTAACAAAACTTCAGATTATTTAATTATCTAATTATCTGTATAATGAATTGAGTTTAAATTCATCTACTGTAATTAATTAAAGCAGTTTGCTTGGGTTTATCTAGTTGTCTAAATAATATTTATATGTATTTATTGTTGTGTTACTTTTTGTCTCGTCTGAATATCAGACTTATGACAAACGACTATCAACACGATCAACGAAAATAATAACGATAACACAAAATTTGAAGCAGATTGTGTAAATAATAAAAATCTAATTTATCTTTTCTCGAAACAACAGCACTTGCAATAATCTTTTTCAATGCTTTACTTTTATTCAACTTTACACACTAGTTTTATGTCTAATGCTCTACTCTGATTTCTTTGTTGTGTCAATAAAGATGTTGTTTTTAACCTCTTTGCTTTCATTAAAAACCCGTTTTATATTTCCTTATTCATGACTCGTGGTTTTTGATTTGCTCTTTATAGGGTTAAAAAATGTCTCACAAAATGTGAAAGAACTAAAACAGTATGACGAAAACAGCAAATATGTATCTCTATCGCTTACACGTGTCGTTAAATTATGTTTTTTTTTCCTTTAGTTGTTGCTTCTACTTACGTTTTTTTTTCTTTCGAAATGCCACAGTAGAAGCAGCTCATGTGAAAATAATATTTGTTTATACAAATATAATTCAATTGTTGCTGGCTGGCATATGCATATGTATGTAAGTCGTTTACAACTTTTAATACAAAATAAATTTTATTAAAAAAAAGACAGAAATATAATCGTTAAAATTTTACGGCAACGACAACATAAGTCTTATGGAAACTTCGTCCTATTTCAGTTGTTTTCAAATATGCAAATTTTTAAGAAATGAAAACTATTCCTCATAACAATGCTATACCCAATAATTTAGATTAAATTCTGCTTAACTACTTTTAGTCTTAAATAAATTACTGGAAAATTATACATTGTTTTGAAAGTTGCTTTAAATAATTTTTATTTAAGGTAAAACGAAATTTCGAATTTAAGTTCGAAAAATTAGAACACTGATTTTTTGAATATTTTGTTAATAATAACAGCAAACACAGATTTTTATTTTTAAATTTTGAAATCTTGAACTAATTCATTCTTAATTTTTAAAAAAACGCCATTTTTAATAACGTAATAAAATTATTTTATAATTAATAATTCTATTTGATTAATTAAAAATAATTAATAATTAGTTTATATCTTTTAAATCTGCCTAAAAGGCCATTGTGCAATTGATTTCAAATTAAAGAACAATTTAAGTGTTAAACTAATATGTTTAATACTTTCGAAAAAAAAAAAATCGTTTATTGATGTTTAAAGCATTAACATTAACAAATTGTTTCTCTTGATTCGTTTATTAAACTGAATTTATTCATACATACTACCAAAATCAACTTTTACCATTTTCCAAAGTCATAAGGTTTTCTACTTTTAACAGACCACCTGATTTAAAAATATATTTCTTTTTTTTCGTAATTTAAGTACATACTTAAAATTTTGTTGTTTTTCTTTTTTGTTATTTTTATAATCTAAGCGCGGTGATTATAATTGATTTGTACGTGGTTTCTAGTGTGAAGTTTTTTATTTTTTTATTTAATTTAAAATTAAAATAAAGTGTTTTTTGTTTGTTGCTAACAATAATAAAAATATTTCATTTATGGTGAAAAAATATTTGTAAACTTGACGTCAGAAATATGTACATTTATAGGACATTCCTAAAAATAACGTAAACCCAACTTAAAAATCGAAATTCAAATTTTCTTCTTTAAATATTACCACGTCACAGTTTATAATTTTTTTGTAAATTTTTTCATAAAAATACAAGACTTTAGTCAAAATCTATTCACATAAATGGGTTATAAGCAAACACATGATGCAATTTATCTTTTTATTTTCATTATATCTTTGATGACTGCATTCTCACTCACTGCTTGAAATCCAAGTACATACATACATACATATTTTTTGTACATTTTCTGTATCATATTTAATGTTTAAAAGCCACTTTTTAAAGTTGTTGTTGGCTAAGGAATTGGAATTTTATATTTGAATTATGAAAGTACATTTGTTAAATCTAGTTGTATTGGTTTTTCTATGAAGAAAAGTACTAAATAATCTACACGGTCGTATAATTTTACTGGCGCCAACTTTTTAATGCCACTCTTCTTTGTATTTTATATATTTTTTTTCGTTTTGCTTTTTCATTATCCCACCACCAGAAAGCTTAAACGTTTAATCTTAAAAAATGTTTTTATTTTTATGGAAAAGAAATTTTGGTGCTTTACGAACATTTAAATTTTTAAAAAATTAAAAACAGCAATTCAATTTTTTTTAAGTAATTCTTGTACGATTTTTTGCTACGGCCTTTTTTTTGTTTTTGTTCTGTTAGAGAAGCAAAGGGGACATATGCGAGAATTTTCTCTGAAAATATTAATGTTCATATTTGCTTTTGCGATTGATTTTTTTGTTTTTCGAAATTCCATAAATTTAATTTTAACGATGCTTATATGCACTTTCGCTTTGCCATATTTTCAAACGTTTGGTCACATTACTACAGTAGAGGTGAAATTAAGCTTTAAAGAGAGGCCAGGCTCTCGTATATATATATGTATGTATGTATGTATGTATGTATGTATGTATGTATGTATGTATGTATGTATGTATGTCAAAGTTAAACTGATTATAATTTGTTATTTTTTAACTTATTTCCATGTGCTACAGTTTAGGTGATTTTCGATTTTTAAAACTAAAATATATATTTAATATTTTTAATGCAAAGCATGTGTTTTTTCCACGTTTTCAAAATGTCCCAGAAAATAAAAATAAGAAAATCTCATCATTTCGTTTGATACTCTCTCTATTCGTCATAAACCAACCTTTGAGTGTTATAAGCAAGAGCCCCCACGTAAACCCCTAAGGGTATGTGAGCACATACACAATCTCAACCAGAATCTCACAAAGAGAACAAAACATAGTAGCATACCAGCTTTCAACAATGTAGGTTTGAGTCACTTTGCCAAATATTTAGCAAACCAATGCATTTTCATTTTAACCACTTTTTTTGGTTGGGGGCCTTTGGTTATAAGGTTCAAGTTTATTTTCAAACTACCTACACATTTTTTTAAGCCATGTTAGGTTTCAATGAAATCATCCATTTACAACCACATTTTTGTATCTATTTTTTCGAGATTCATAAATTCCTTCTTTTTTTTCTTAGCAGCAAGTATTTATCTCACGGCTTTCAAATTCATTTCTTTTTAATCTTATTCACGTTTTTGTGGTATTTTAGATTTACTTTTTAACTTTAAAGAATCTTTATCAATTAATTCTTCCAGTTCTCCCTCTCTGTTTATTTTTTTTTTTTTTTTTCAATTCACTACTTATCGCTAAAGTAATCTATTTGAAAAACGCGCAAAGTTTGAACAACCATTATTTAAATACACAATTTTTCTTAGACAAAATTTTTATTTTGTATTCTCTTTTAAATACATTTTTGTATGTATCACTTTTATTCCAGGAGGGTAAATTTCTTCTACTTTTTTAAAATGTTTTCTTTTTCAGTTTTCTGTTTTATAAAAACGCAAAATGATTCTTTTTTTTAAATACTCCCTCCTCAAAAACTTTTGTAAAAACATATTTTTATTGAAAATTAAATGCTTTTTTGAATATAAATTTCTAAAATATTTAAATAGATAGTCGGAATATATTTCTTTCAGTTCATGATATCTCAAAACAAATGTATTCGAACAACTCTAACTAATTGTTGCCATTGCCCTCTTTGGATTTTTTCCACTTCTTGTTTGTTTTTTAGTTCTATTTTTTTGGCGTACGGTGGCGTAAGTGGATGTGTACTGAATGTAATTTTTGGAAAAACATTAAACATTTGAAAATGGTTGAAATAATATTTGTTCTTAAGCTTCTAAGACAGACATACTCAGACAGCTGCAAAACAAAAACAAAAAAAGGTGTCATCATCATCATCAGCTGCTGCCACATTTTATTTTTCTTAATGCATCTTTGAAAAAAAAAAATAGAACAAATGTAAAGAGAAAACACTATGTCCATGTATGTTTTAAATCCTAGAGGATCAATTAGTTAAGGGTTTAATTATAAACCATAAAAGAAGAAGAAGAAAAAACTATTTTTAAGCAGCTTGTTGTTTTGCAAATGAAAAAGATTTATTGTGGCAGACAGGTAAACAATTTAAAATTTGTTTAAGACGTTTTACTTTTGACTATTTTCTCAAACAGACACTTAAGTCATCATGTAAATATAAACCATACCAACTGTTAGATTAAAAATATGTAGGATCAATTTAAGCTCTAGCTCATATTTTAGGTTAAGTCTTGAAAAAATGACGTTGGTTCTTAATAATTTCTTCAAATGTTTTAAAAGTTTAATTTTTTTGAAACCATGAAACTATTTATAACAAGTATAAAAAATAAGTTTTATCAAAACTTAGAAACTAATAAATTTTCTTTTAAAAAAAGCTATTTAACGGTTCGCCAGAAAAAAATCCAATAATAATTGTAATATTTTCATTTTATCTAAAAAGCATTGTTTATACGTAGTTTTACAGCCAGCCAGACTGCAAAAATGTTTGAAGGTGAAATTAACAAAAAATATTATTTTTTATCTTGTTCTTAAAATATGTACATGTTTATTTGTTGCAAATATTTTTTTTACCTTTTGATAACTGGTTGATAAAATGTTTAGTATTAATAAACTTCTTCCACGGAATTTGCTTTTCTTGTATGTATACATATATGTATGTACAAATGTATGTATGTATATCTCAATGCATAACAAAAATTCAAAGTTTTATGGAGATAGGTGTATTCGAGAGAAAAAAAATCCTAAACAATATTTAAGGTATTTGTTGAAATTTGTTCTATAACCCTAAATATTTACTTTTGCGCGTCCATTGACGATTACATTGACTGGATCCGTTGCTCTAAGTTTAACTGTTTAACAATGCGAAATTGGGTCTTTAAATATCTTTAAACTGCTGTCGGCTTCTGTGTTTTTAATGTATCCAATCAGTCATCTACTGAGTTTTTGTGGCTCTCCACTAGTGGTTTTTTTTTTGCTGCGTTTTTTAGGGTACTACACTAGGGGCTCTAGCAGTAGTAGATGTGGTAGCTAGTCATTCAATGAATGTAATAATTTGACTGAGTTTTTATAGTACTCCACCAAGTATTCAAAAAAAATTTTATTATATATATACATAATATATATATAATACTCTAAAAAAATTTAAACCTTTGAAATTACCACACACATCTTAATAAGCAAATATTTATGTGTCTCCGCGTTTTAGTGTATCATTTTCACTTATTTATAGTGTTATTCATCTGAGTTTTTATGCTACTCCACCATGATACTCTACCTTAAAATGCAATTATGAGTACAGTCAAGAAAAACGACAACATAAAGTTGACCATATCTAATACATCAATATCTTCAAAACCATTTTAGAAGTATCTGGAACAGATAGATGCACTATTAAGCCCTAAGTTAGCTGTATCAGCACTATCACAAACGCATCTGTTGTTATGTTGTTGTAAATGTTTGGTGATTTATTATATCTTTAAAACCAACAAGGTTAAAGCCATTCGCGACTCTTTTACTTAAAAGTATAATTTAATTTTAAAAAACTTTTTTTTTTTTTTTTGTGTAAAGGAGACAGTTTTTCCAAATTAATGTCTCCAAAATTATGCGAAGCTAACGTTTTTTGTATTAATAAAAACAGAGATTTTTAAATGGAGTTGTGACGTTACTTGAAACATTGATAAAAATTAAACCACTTATCGTTTTTAGCCAGTCGTTGCTAAATATCATTTATAAAATTAATGTGGTGATACAAATATATTTTTTTAACTGAAATTGATAATTTAAATATACCTACGGATAATTTTTATTTAAAGATAACTAATTCTGTGGCAAAAAGGAATAAGTCGATTTAAGCTCTTAAGTTTTGTTATCGTGAATAACTCATTTATTTGCAAGTGTTATTTTTGAGGATGTAGAACGACATATTTCTTAATTTATAAAGTCCCGACAGATAATAATATCCCCAACTGTAATGTGTGAATAAATTGACTATAAGTGGTCTACTTAGTGGTCTACAGTTTTTCCTTGTAGCCACAGAATTATAACAAACATATTTTGTTATTAAATGGCAATTTTACAGGTTTGATTAAAAGTGTTGCTTTCATATCGTTCGCATCCTTCCCCACAAATTAGTCTATCAATTGGTTCCAACCGCAAAATAAAAAAATGATCAAACAAAACTTTTATGAATGGCGTGTGTGGACTTTTTTATGATAGGTACCACACCACCATAACTATTTTTTGATTCATTGTTCAAAATCTTAGAAAAATTAGAGAACAACAACAATATTATATTAAAAAATTATAGCCCAGTCATTGTTATACATACATACATTCATAAGCACATGCATGCATACATATAGGCACAAATATGTACATATGTATATCAGAGAGCATTTCTCTATTTGCACTGTAGGCGAACAAAGCAAACAAATAATCAGAATGAAATTTTAACAAATAACAAATGGAAAAAAGGACGGGACGGGGAAACGTACCAGTCATGGAAGTTGACAATTTTGAAGCGTTACTTTTTATCAATCAAAAATTGCCTTTATTGAGACTAAAAGTACGCAATTGAGCATTTGTACTAACTGTATAAATGCTCAATTTACAATACCCCTTGTAAAAGTAATGTATATCTTGTATTATTGTATGTATTGTAATATAGTATTGAAAACTTGCTGCTTGTAACTTGTACTAAAGAGAATGTAATACATTGTTACATTTTCGTTTCATATATTTTATAAAGTTTCAATAGAATCGGTTTAATAGAAGTACTTTAAAAATATACTTATATTGTAAGGGCGTGGCTTTACCCACTTTTTTTTATTCTTAGATTGTCAAAATAAGAGAATTTGTAAGCAAAGTTTTAAAATAATCAGTTGAATGTAACTACCTGTCCTACGATATCGAAAGAATACGTTCTTTCCTCCAAAAAAATTTAAAGCCCTCCAAAATTTGTATATTAAACTTTGTATTTTGCAAAGTTTTGTTATAATTAATTGAAGATATGAACTTGAAAAGCAAATATATATTGAATGGGCTGGGTTCCGCCCACTTAAGATGTCGACGGAATTTTATTATTAATTCTGTCCGTGTGTCAGACGGTCACAGGTAGACACTCTAATTTTCGCATAAGTTGTATGGCCACTACAACAGAACTATAAACTTTAAAGAATTTTTTAGAACCCAAAAACATGCTTCTAATATTATGCTCTAAATACTATACATATGTAATTTCACTGTTGCCCAAAAATTAATACAAAATCGATAAAATATGAAAAAAAATCAGAAAGTACTGAGAAAATATAATACAACTGATTTTTCCATCCCTGGGACATGTTACTATTTAACACACTGTGTGGATGACTCTCGTCTGGACAGTTTTTTTTTTGCTTAATTCTAATTTATAATTATTGTGATTTAAGAAAACGATTTATTACAAGAGAATGGCATTTTAACATTGAATTAGTTTACATTTGATCCATTTAGATATTAGACTTCAGAGTTTGTAAAAACAAGTAAACGGCGGTCTGATGACACTTAGTGATTAATTATGGGCCAATAAGTCATTTTAACCTGTAAAATGTGTTTTAAGTTTATTTGTTATACCTATTAAAACGATATAATACAAAAGCTAAAAATAAAATTAAAAAAAAGTTTTATTTAAATAAGAATATATTTATATGTATGTACATTGTACATGCATATGTTTTATTTTGCCAAGCATAACAACGCCATTTGCTTACTGTATGCGTCTATTTATTTCATCATCGTTAGAAATACATTCATATGTACATATTTACAAAGTACACAAAGGCAAAAAATAAAAAACTGGCTGTATGATCACACAAATAAAGACAATTGAAATTAAAAATGGCACATTCCACAATTGGGATTTTGCAGCGTTGTGTCGCGTCGCGCAGCGGCGGTTTTTGAAAACAAATGTGAAGTTTATTATATTTAATCTTCATTACGAGATTTTTAGTTTGCAGCAATCTATTTATTTATTCGGTTTGAAAAAAATATTGAGAAAATCTGAGTTTTTTTTAGTTAAAAACTATCAATAATTTAAAAGTTCGATTAAAGATCCAAGTTTGGTCAAAAATGCATTAATAAAATCGTCTATTCAGTCACTTTTATACGCTTCACCACGTGTGGTTGTCTTCTGTTTATAATTTGTAATAATTTTTCTTTTCCACTTCCGTGTTTCGAAACCAACACCTTACAACAAAAGCGTCGTCGCAGCTAACTGTGTAGATCTTCCGTTTAGCTCAATCAGCCTTAGCCCATAACAAATTGTTAATGTCTGTTTTAGCTATTTTCATGAGTAAAATATCTCTATACTCTTTTATTATCTTCTCCTGAGTAATCGATCATATGAGATGTGTCTACTAGTCAGGAATGTGATAAATATCTTCATAAAATTTTTTTCGATAATTATGCCTACGAAATAAACAAAAAAAAAAAAAAAACAACTATGAATATTTCTCTACTCGGAAAATAAGATATTTTCTAGACTTGAGCTATAAGGAAGGCCAAATTTACTTAAAATTGTTCTTAAAATTAATATGTACTTTTAGGCATTATTTACCAAATAATTTTGGTTAAAAGAGATAATAGAAAGATTTCTCATATTCTATTATCTCTGAAGTTGGTTATGAATAACAATTCCCCGGAAAATTTTCTCTTCTCCCATTCCTGCTATTATAAATTAAAATTTCCCGGGAATTTTTTCCCTTTTCTCTACCGAGAGAAACAAGAGTAGCGCGGAAATGAATGCAACCATGATCTAATATATGTATGTATGAAATTTTTTAAAAAACGATAAGAACTCATCATGTCAGGGTTTCATTTTCTTTTAAAATATTTTCTTTATAATACTTGTATTATAGTGTGAACCACCCACCCAAAGTAGATAGATACGAATAATTTTGAAGAAGGATGTGTCATTCTGCTAGTGTCTAAAATTCAATTTTTTCCTCATTTTTCATAATCACCTAATTTGTAAGCACGTTGACTACCAAGCAATCGTCACGAGTTCAATACTCAGCCGTGGCAACATCAATTTTTCTGATATGTATTAATTTTTCTTTATAATAATGCATATCACAGCGCCCTCCTTCGCCGGTATTACCACATAGCATTAAATCGCCGGCGAAGTAAAATAATTATAAATTGGCTATGCTAGCTTCAAACTAATTCGCCTAAATAACACCAGAGGCGCTGCAATACTGTTCTAAAAATAATCATAACGTAACAATTTCTGTGTTGCAAGAAGCGAAGCTTTACTATCAACTAACCATCTGTCTTATCTACAACTATCCCTTTCCAAGGGAAGTAACACAGTTAATATAGGCATTAATTGCCTGAGTGTTACTTCTCTTTAAAAAAAAATATTCTTTGAACCCTTTGAAGTAGGTGGAGTAGCCTGACTTAATAACAATCCGTTTGTATGTTAATATTTTCGACTAATAAATTTAAATGTTAAAGTAAAAAGGGGTAAAATATTAAGTCATTGTCGGTCTTGAATCACATGATTCATTTTAGAAATTATCCACAAAGGTGGCCAATTCTTCAAAAATTAAAAATTACATAAACAACCAGCAGCGTTTTTTTCTTTTCTAACACATAATGTATGTGTTTTTTATGATGGTTCCAGAATTGCTGCTAATGTTTTGGACAAAAACTCTCTTAAATAATGAGTCACTTCCATTAACGTGCGAGGACATTTTTTCTAGGTTGGGCAAAACCACTTTTATTGCAAATTTGTATTATGAAAACAAAAATACAAAAGTACAATTTTTAAAAATTGAGCAGGGGGGTGGCAACAGCATCTTTTGAGGGGCATTGCACCTCCCACAATGAACTTCCTACGCCAATGACCGACATCACCACTTCACTGGGAAATAAGCTTTAAGTGCTTTGGGAAATTTTTTTTTTTTTTTTTTTTTATTGAAAACCATAATTGAAACCAGCTGCAGATTTTCGTACAACGAATAACTGGTCATTGTCCTTAAACGCAAAATCTAAAATACAACAATAACATCTGGTTTTTAGCACCATATACAATGTGTACTTTCTGTTGAAATGCATTAGCAAAAATGGTTTTTATTTTTAATAAGTGTATGCAAGTATGTAACACAATATTTGGCAAACCCTCTCAAAAACATAGTCTGTAGACAATTATTTTTTTTTTATTTTTTGTGTTTTCCTTAAAGCCAGCAACTTTAAAAAAGTCATTCACCTTTAAACTAACACACCAACTACTCTGTTTTATAGAGGGAAGATTAAGAATACCCAAAACTAAAACAAAGGAGAATGAATGTATTGAAATGAACTGTGCGTGACTTCCTTTTTCGATAGTTTCGAAAGTTAAATGTCCTTTTTTCAATAAACATGTAATTTTTTTTTGTTTGATGACTAAAAATGCACCTGGTTTAAAGGACAAATACACATTCATATACATATACATACATATGTATGTATGTACTACTATGGAAGGAACGTTTACAAAGGTTTATTAATATTAAACCTTATTAAGAAATTGCTGCAGATGTTTTTTTCTTCTCTTTATTGTGTACATTTTAAGAAGTCTTTTAAGGATCTTTATGTTTCTCTCTCTACCCTAACAACACCAATAACAACTTTAACAACAAACAAACGAACGAAAGAACCTACAAAATATGAAAAATAGTAAATTTTTTTTTCCATTTTATGGTGGTGCCGTCTTTTTGAAAACACGTGCCTTTGGCTTTTACTTTTAACACAGTTTGGTATGATTTAAAACATCTGTGGTATCAGACACTCCTTTCAAACAGCAGTGTAGTTTTTTCTTTTTATTTTTATACCCTTTACCACAGGTGGAAAGGGTATATATAAGTTTGTCATTCCGTGTGTCATTTCTACAATATTCATTTCCGACACCATAAAGTATATATATTCTAGATCCTTATACATAGAGAAGTTGATTAAGCGATGTCCGTCTGTCCGTGTTAGTGTTGTAATTTCATTTGCCAAGGCACCAGAAGAGATACAAAAAATTTAAGCACACCAATCTGTCAGGCATGGTTTCGAAAATTTTGGTATTGCAATTCCGCAACATCGGATCATTCCTTTGGAGGCTGCGGGCCACAAACCACGCCTACCTATATTTTTTACGTTTTTTTTTAATTTTTTTCGGCTTTAATGATTCTGTTTTGCCTTTTTTGGTCAAATAAATATTAGACTGCGACAGGTAGATCGCAAGGAGTGCATACAGATCTCGGGGGATCAATAACCCCCTGCGAGGGGCGACTTTTGTTTGTTTTTAGATTGTCAGGGTTTTTCTGCTTTGATTTGTATTAGAGACCTAAATAGAAAGCAATACACATAGATGTATCCAATGGACCCACAGGGTACCCACTGATAAATAGAAGCAGTTAAAAGGACCAAACGTGTCAATATGAGGAATTTTTTTTTTGTAAGGATTTCGTTTTGCTTTAGTCTGACCATTCTAACTCAATATAGATTGGAGAAAGGTTCTAATTTTAACAAACAAATTTCAATAAAATTTAAAAAAAAAATTAAAAAAAAAAATTTTAAATTTTTTTTTCAAAAATATTTACAAAAAAATTTACAAAGCATTTTCAAAAAGATATTTTACAGAAAAATATTCGAAAAAAAAAATTTTTTTAAAAAACTTCCAAAAAATTTTCGAATAAAATTTTCTTATAATTATTTTGAAGTCAGCAAAGCTACATGGCTACACGGCCACCGTTGTGGCTCTCGTCAACTTAGGCTAATTTCTATTTTATTCCACAAAAGAAAATGTCACAAAATTGTAAATTACAAATTCATATACAAACAAAAAGTTTTGGAGGAAATATTTATAAGTTTTTTACAAAGTTATTTAATTTTATAAAAGCAAAATAAGTATTTCTACAACAATGTCAGAGTTTACGATGTAGCTGTCGGCTTCAATATCATTAAGTAGCTGACAACACGGCGACAATTGTAGCAAACGGAGTTTGTTTTCATTTGTCTTCTATTTCTTTGACGCATGAATAATGATTTTTTCTCATATGGATAATGCTGTACATGTCTGTATAAATAAAATCACCGTGGTGAAGGGTATAGAAGATTCGGCACGGCCGAATATAGCACTTTTACTTGTTTTACTTTAAATCGAGGAAGAGTGAGTTGGTTATTTTTTATTTTTTGTAATGACAGAAAATGAAAGAAAATTGCTTCATGAAAACGTTGGTTGCTGAAGTAAGTGTGTAATTGTTTTCATAGTCAAATTTTATAATTTTTGTTTTGAAACTAAAAGCTAAAACTGTCGTCTGCCATTGCGTGCAGTCTTGTAGGCGACTTTTCAAAAATAGCATTAACCCATAAATATGAAAATTATTAGTGGGTTTTGATTGATTTTATATCGAAATGGTTTGTACATTTGTCTTTAATCTAGTAAAATAGTGACGAAAGTAACTGATTCTTATGATTTTTTATTGCAGAATTTATTTCTTACTTTACGGTGCGTTTTCAGTTGTTTTGGTAACAGCGTTTATATTTTTTTTTTGTGAGAGAGAAGTTACACTTGGGCAATTATGCCTACCAGTTAATTGTGTTGCGTTGCTTTCTTTGGGAAAGAGATAGTGTAGAAAGTCAGGCGCCTTTGGTGTCAGGTAGGTGTCTTATTTATAAATATCTATGTATTTTACTTCGCTGATGATTTACTGCACTAGTGAGCTGACTAAACTAGTGAGCTAATTGAACTAGTGAGCTGATTGAAGTAGCCAGCTGATTGAACTAGTGAGCAAACTAAAATAGTGAGCTGAATAAACTAGTGAGCTGGCTAAACTAGTGAGCTGGCTGAACTAGTGGGCTAATTGAACTAGTGAGCTAATTGAACTGGTGAACTGAACTAGTGAACACACTAAACTAGTGAGCTGGCTGAACTAGTGAGCTGGCTGAACTAGTGAGCTGGCTGAACTAATGAGCTGGCTGAACTAGTGAGCTGGCTGAACTAGTGAGCTGGCTGAACTAATGAGCTGGCTGAACTAGTGAGCTGGCTGAACTAGTGAGCTGGCTTAACTAGTGAGCTGGCTGAACTAGTGATCTGGCTCAACTAGTGAGCTAATTGAACTAGTGAGCTGATTGAACTAGTGAGCAGACTAAACTAGTGAGCTGAATAAACTAGTGATCTGACTGAACTAAGGAGCTGATATGAGCTCAGTGTGGTGATCAGCTGCTCACTTCGGTCAGTTGAGTGATTAGTTCAACTGAACTAGGTCGTTCATGAGCTACAAAACTCAAGTGCTAACTACTACAAGCGTATTTCCAATACAACAGCGTGAATAAAACAATCGCAAGTAATTTTGATTTTCAATCACCTAAGTGTTAGTGAACAGGCAATAAGTACAATTTTAGATTAAATTTTATGTTCCCCCTTTTTCATTATACATACATATCGCTCATTTACTTGAAGACCGTCATAAGTCAAAAAACGTGATTTTTGAGTTAGTGATGCAGAAATGTTCTTTTTATTCCGCTACATGTTGTATATTAATTTCATGATTTTATCTTGTGTACTTTTCGCGTGGGAATAGAATATGCCGTTATTTCATTTCATTTGTTTCAATTTTTTTTATTAATAATAACGACATATTTTAGTTACACCGCAGCCAGATTTTCCCTAAATAATATACAAATAACATATCATTTTATTATTTGACTTCGAAATTGAGGCATGTTCATGTTGTTTTACTTAACAGTGCAGAATAAAAAACTTAAAATGCGTTTTTTACAAAATGCCTTTTTTTGACTTATGACGGTCTTCAAGTAAATGAGCGATATGTACTCAATTTGAATTACATTTTCTTTATCGAACTGTTGTAATTATAATTTTAAAAGACCTTGTAGCCAAGAAAAGGGTTAATTATTATCAAAAACCCTAATATGACTTAAGGGATATTTTTTGACTGACAAAATTAACAAAAAATGTGTTTTTTGTTGTTTATGTTGTTGCCTTAATATTGTAAAACACTATCGCGTGTAAACATTAAAATTTTTCCTCTCGTTTTTTTCCCCCTTCAATTTATATTCTTAAATGTACAAATATGTGGCATTTTCTGCTGTATTCATTTTTTGTATTTGTATTTTATTAACAATAATAACGAAATAGTCTGACAAAAGTAACAACAACAAAATAAATAAATAAATAATTGTCATGCTGACTGTGAAGAGTTTTCGCCAACGAAATTGTTGAGTGTGAGTGTTTTTTCAAGGCGACGCCAAATCACCGTTGAGTAGAAATAATAGTTATTTAATTGTGAAAGTCCTTCTACTAAGACAGCGTAGGTTTTGGAGCCTTTAGTTTTCTTCTTTGTAGCCTACACACATTCCATAGTTGGATTTTGGTGTGTGATTGCTGTTTTTGTTTTTTTTTTTATTTTTTTTTTATAACTCTGCATATCATGATTAATGTGATATGCAAGCCGTATTATTGTCTATAGTATAGTGAATTATATGAGTTTTTCTTTCAAGGTTCCCCTTGTTTACATGATATTTTATTTGCTTGCAATAACTATACAATGAATGCCACCATCAGTCTTTAGTGGTGGTAAAAAAAAGGCGTTTTTTGTTGTTGTTGTGATTTTTCGCCATTTGGATGGAAAAGTCAAAATTATAAAACATTTTATTTATTTATTAAGTAAAAAGAAACAAATATAAACAAATACATACCTATAAAATAAATTTATTACTTAAAATGTTACAACAAGTAAAGGGTGTTTTTTATAGAGGTATAGAACTTTATGTTGCAATAAAACAACGATGGATTATTCGATTGACATGAATTTTATTTATCCGAAAGATAATCTTGTGGCATTACATTTTAAATATGATGTCTGGCATATGACCGCCACGGCTGGCGCGGATGTAGTCCAATCTGGTCGTCCAATTTTCAATGACTTTTTCCAACATTTGTGGCCGTATATCGGCAATAACACGGCGAATGTTGTCTTCCAAATGTTCAAGCGTTTGTGGCTTATCCGCATAGACCAATGACTTTACATAGCCCCACAGAATGTAGTCTAGCGGTGTTAAATCACAAGATTTTGGAGGCCAATTCACAGGTCCAAAACGTGAAATTAGGCGGTCACCAAACGTGTCTTTCAATAAATCTATTGTGGCACGAGCTGTGTGACATGTTGCGCCGTCTTGTTGAAACCACATCTCCTGGACATCATGGATATTCAATTCAGAAAAGTTAGTAATCATGTCTCTATACCGATCACCATTGACTGTAACATTCTGGCCACCATCGTTTTTGAAAAAGTACGGACCAATGATTCCACCAGCCAGTCAGTTTTTCTGGATGTAAAGGTGTTTCGACATACACTTGAGGATTACCTTCACTCCAAATGCGGCAGTTTTGTTTGTTGACGTAGCCATTCAACCAGAAGTGCGCTTCATCGCTAAACAAAATTCGCTTATGAAAATCGGGTACAACGGTAATCTCGTTTTGCACTATTTGCAAGCGTTGTTCAGGCGTGAGTCTATTCATGATGAATTGCCAAACCAAACTGAGAATAAATCACTTGACAGCTGTTAAATCGGTCGCCATCTTGAAAAGTAATGCCAACTTAAAGTTCTATACCTCTATAAAAAACACCCTTTACAAATGTGGGCTAATAAAAGAAGGGTTCACTAAAGAAAACTTAAATTATCCATAAATTTATAGCATATTCGAATCGAAATATTACGATACTATCGTCATCATCTTAAATTAAGGTTTTGTCAGTTGCGTTGGTTGCAGCAAACATAAAGTATAAAACGTTTGACATAAGATGTTTTTATATTCGATATCAAGTAATAAATTCATACATATGTATGTATGTATGTATTTTCAATATTTGTTTGCAATTACATTAAAAAAAAAAAAACATTGGAAACTAAACGTTTAAAAATAAGTTATTATAAATACATTCTTCAATTAGAGAAAAAATTTGGTTTTTTTTTTGAAAAATCTAATTATTTTAAAATGATTTTCAAATAAAAATTTTAATTTTAAAACATTCTCAATTTAGATTAAACTTGTTCGGATTTTACTATATTCAGCCTTATTACGGTTGTCGAAGTCGTTGTACTCAAATTAGACACACAAAATTGAATCTATTACAAAAGTGTCGAATTCGAGTTCGAATACGTCTTCGACAAACGAAATTTTTCATGTAATTTTTTTAATTTTCTTTTGAACTTTCTTGTTTTTCCTTGCCCCTCTATGCCCCTCTTGCCGACAACAAAGCAGTTTCATGCAACCAATTTCATGAAAAATTTCTTCGTGTAAGTTACGTCCGTATTTGTTTCCTCCACCTTTTTTTCCTTTGCGTCTTTAGTTAAAAGCAAAACGTTCAACTTTTTGGCGCGTGAAATTCCAACTTGTTCTTCATGATTTAAATTGTTTTTTTTTTTTTTTTGTTTTCTTTGTTTGACTCGTTTACTCGTTTGCAATGGCAAATAAATCTGCCAGTTTGTTCAATTTGAAAAATTCTCATAAAAAGTATAAATTCTTGTTTTGAGATTCTTTTTTTTTTTCGATACAAAAGAACAAAGTGCTTGCTTAAACATGTTCGTTGGCTCGTTGTGTGCTGAATTCATTTTTTATTTTTTCAAATATCTCCAATTTTGTTTATTTTTTGTTTTGGTCTTTGTCCGTTTTTCGTTGTTTAGGTTTGTGTCAAGTTCAAAAACCTTTTTCGTTAAAACAAAAAATCTCCACTCAATAACCCCTTTGTTAGGAACGTAAAAGGATGGAAGGAAAGAAGGGGCAGAGAAGAGAAGATTAAAACAAACGCATACATGTTGTATTAAAACCCTAACTAAAGTTTTTTTTAAGAAGAGTCTTGTACAAGCGGTACAGGCAGTTAGCCAGTCAGACATTTACTATATTTAGTTAAACAAATAGTTAAAAATAAACCAACCAACCGGTCACAGACAAGCGAATCTTAAAGGACAGACAAAGCAAAACAAAACCAAGAAATTGAAACAATAAGAACAACAACAAAATTGCACATTGCAAAAAGTTTTAGGGTTCTTGAACCTCTCATTATGACACGTTTAACGACGGTTAGTAATTTTGTAGTTGAATGAATGGATCATTGAAGTTAAACTTTTCACACGAAGATCCTAATAATAGTTTTCGCAAAATTTTTATTTTGAAGAACATAAATTTTTTTTATTGCTAATTAAATTTAGTTTTTTGTTCATTTTTTTAGTTAGTAATTTAAAGTACCTTTTTATGGCTTAGTTTATGGTATCTTAACTCCGCCATGCCTTTATATAATATAATGGTTGCCGCCATTTTTAAGATAGTAAAGTGTTGGCAACCAAAAAGTAAAATTGTTAGCTGACAACTTAGGGTTACTAAAACAGAAGCTGCTGCTGCAATATACTGATTAAAAACGATTTTGAGAAACGGGGTTAATGGGCGAAATTAAAGCATTTGGTTCAGAAATTTCATTCACATGCTATTGTCGTAAACCAAATGTATCTATTATTCCATGGGGTCGTCGTATACACCCTCGTTTCGTTGATCAAAATCGTACCTTATGTCAACAAGCATGTCATGCACCTGTGCATTGAAGGATTAGATTCCACGCACAACGGTCATAGAAAAATCCAAGAAATAAATGCATAAGTGACTGGTAGGTAAACCTCGAAGGTTAGTTGCCCGATTTGCTATTCAGATGCGTTATTTATCTACTTAGGGTGTCTCGTTATTACCCTCCGTTTACGGAACCCTAAAAAATCACCTGGTACTTTGGGTTTCAGGTCGGCCAAAAGAGGTCATCAGAAATAGTCGATAACAAGATCCATGAAATGACACTGGACGATCAGATAATAAAAAAAAGAAAAACTAGAAAGATGATGGACTAAATATATCGATCATAAGATGAGAAATAAAAGGATTATTTACAATAAGATTTTATGTAAAACTAAAAAAAGATAATTTTATACAAAATCCCTAATTTAAATTTCACAAAAAAACAAAAACTCACATTTTCCTGATTTTCTTTAATTGTTAGTAGGTATCATGATTTTCCTGCTGGCTTGGGTGGGTCTATAGTAAAATGGCAATTTAAATTATTAAGTTTTCGCGCTTAATTTTAATTTCTAACATTCCTTAGAAAACTTAAAGGTTCTTTGTTTGTTTGCTGTTTAGAAGATGCTGTTGCTGCAGTTGTAGTTGTAGCTAAACTAATAAAACCACCATAAATCGCTCAAGAATGCAGTTTAACAAGTTTATTTAAGCCGTTTTTTGTGTTCTCTGTTGTGTTTTTTTTTTGTTCATTGCAACCAAGAATCATCATTATAATTTTTCTGCTCTTAACAACACAACAAAACTAAAGAAAATATTGATGATGCAGCAGCACCAACACCAACAACAACAACAAACAAACAAACAGCAAGCATCATTTTTAATTTCAGCATTTATTTGTTATTTTTCTACAGTTGTGGCGTTTTTCTTTCTTACATGCAATGCCTGTACAGTGGGATGGAAGATGGATGCACATACATTTTGTATTCAATTAAATTTATTTATGTATTTTTTATTTAAAAAATTCAATAATGCTGCTGGCTGGTGGCTATCAGACTGCAGTAGTAATTCGAACATCCAACAATAAGACCAACATTCCTAACAATTGCTAACCAAACAAGTCATTGAGCAACAACAAAACACAAAATAATTTCATAGACAAACAAACCAGTCAAACAAATAAATAAGGCGACCAATTCAGCTAAATAAAGAGTGTAAATTATAAGAAAACGGGGAACTTGATTAACAAAAAAAAAAAAAAAAAAATCACACTTACACTTACACAACTATAAACAAAATCGGCCAAGCGAAATGTCTTAACAGTCTGTGCGCATGAGCAGCAGGGTTGTCAAATTTTTTTTTATCTATTTCACGAAAATCAATGTTAAAAATCGCCAAAAAATTTTTGTTAGCTTAATATAATAAATGGTGATTTGAAGTAACGGTATTGTTCTATAGCGAATTCGCTGTACAGCCTTTGCTCAAGGTATTCGCCACCGTCGTATTATTTGCAATATACCTATTTTATGGGAAATTATTTTACTCAACATTACTTAAGAAACTAAGGATTAAGTGCAACATCATGCCCTATTTACATTTCTATAATTCTATAATTTCAAATGATAAGCACCTGCACTTGGCCAAAACGAATGTAAATTAAATGAAATATCATCGTTAAAATAAACATTTCAACTGTACTGCAGGTAACACAAAGCGGCCAATACTTGGACCCAAGTGAGCTGTATTGGAGCTGGCTGCTTAACCTAACCTAACTGTACTGCATTTTCCATCCATGATGTATCTTCTCACACAAAACAAAATTAAACTCACAATCAATGTTGTCGTTTTTGCCAGACTGACTAACTGTTGGACTTTGAAATATGTATCTGTATATGGTGAATTGTTTTTGTTGTATTTCAGCCACAGTCAGAGCAAACGAACAAACAAATAAACTGACAACTGCATTAACTAGTACTAACAACAGAAAAATTGCCTTGCAGGGATGTTAAACGATATTTTAGTATTGTACCAACGGGCTTTCTAAATTGTTCTTTTATTTTCTCAAATTCTACTAAATCAAATTTTATAAATTAAAATTTGTTTTATATTAAACAAAAAGGGCCAAATTCATAAAAAAATATTTTTGTTTTATAAAAGGTTTATGAAACAAATTTTGTTGTTCAATAAAAGTTCTATAAACCAAAAATATTTTTTTATGAATATGGCCCAACATTTTTTGAAAACATAATAATTAAAACATCTATACAATAATAAAATAGTTACTCTTTTCCATCTGTCTGTCTGCTTTTTATTTGTGTTCGCGTCACGTAAAAACTACTTAATGGATTTTAACAAAATTTTGTGAGGAGGTACATTAGCATCCTGATTCCAATATAGGATACTTTTGAACGCAAAAATATCTCATTTCCAAGTGAAAGTGGAGAAAAGGCAGATAAAAAACGCAATTTCCGGTTTAAAGGTACATTTTCGGTTTAAAACTGGGATATTTTAAAAACTATTGCGCAACATTAGGCGCCAATTGAATAAAATTTGTCTTTGATTTGTATTTTTTCTTTGTGAAATTACATTGTTGTCCTACAATTGGTATGGAATACTTTCAATGCAAAATCGAGTAAAATATTGTCAGGACGTCCACGACGTGGCGGGTACAGCTATTACTAGCTAAAAAAAAAACTTACTTGAAATGTATCTTAGAACAAATTCTGTACTTATGCATATGAGTATAAATATCAAATCTATACATATAATAAAATAGTAACTCACTTCATTCTGTCTGTCTGCTTTTCATTGACGTTCGCATCACGTAAAAACTACTGGATGGATTTTAACAAAATTTTGTGAGGAGGCACCTAAGTATCCTGGCCCCAATATAGGATACTTTTTTTTACGCATAAATATCTTATTTCCAGGAGAATGTGGAGAAAGTACTGTGAAAGTACGCTTTCCGGTATAAAAGTATTGCTTAGTACAGCTCGGAACCTTTAATTTTTGATAGTTGTATATTTTAAAACACAAATCGTTTTAACTACTTAGTACGGCACGGAACCTTTTTTTTTTGATATTTAAACACAGATGGCGGTAATATGAATTACTTACTGCCAAATAGCCAATTGAATAAAATTTGTATTTGTTTTAAGTCCCGTGCGTGTTGTATAATTTGGTTATTTTGTGGAATACATACGTATGTAGGTAATTATGTGATTACATTGTTTTTGTTATTTAGCGTTAATTTTTAAAATTTGGTAGGAATACTACGTCTTGAGTGTGGCTATAAAATACTGTTATTGTCAGTTTCTTCTTAGTTTGGTTGCATTTTTCTCTTATAGGTGCTACTCTATAAAAGAAAGTCTCACAATAGGTGTGATATACTTTCAAAGCAAAATCGAGCAAAATATTATCAGGACGCCCACGACGTGCCGGGCACAGCTAGTTCTAAATATTTTTCTATTTTGTTACAATTTCGTCATTATTACAAAGAAAGGAGGAAGGAATATCGTTGTGAAGTCAATTTATTAAAATGATTATTGTAAAACCATTACATGTCCTTCAACTTATGCTGTTCATAAAATACAACCTCTTTTAAGTTGTGTTTATATCTAATTGAAGAAGTTTTTATAAAAAGGATTAGCTAGCAGGGGACGTTATTTCATCTGGGTGGCTTGTGCCAAAGTCACTTGGAATAATGATTCAATGACCCTCTCTCCGATTTTTTATATTTTTTAATAAATTCAATTAATTCCTATTTATTCAACTTTGTAACATTAAACACAAGAGTAGAGTCTATGCCCACACCTATTCTTTAGGTTTCTTACAACTAATACAAATCTACCGTCTTGCAGACCTAAATAAACCTTTTTCACCTAAAATTATGTATTTTAACTATTCGTTTCACAATTGAGAGAGAGAGAGAGAGAGAGAGAGCGAGAAAGAAAGAGATCATTAGAAGGATAAAAGATAGTCTTCAAGCTTAAATATTATTTTATTAACCATTGTCTGAAAAAAATTATTTACAATATAACATCCAAATGAATAAAATTTTTACCATTTTTCTTTAAAAATTAATACATCTAAGTTGTAAAAAAATGTTCTTTCAACTTGGATACAATAAGGCTTACTACAAAAAAAAAAATATATATATATCTTTATGTTAATAAATAGTTCTACTAATAAAATTACTTGGCAAACATTTTTAATTGCATCTCTCAGTTTCGAATTAAAAAAAGTGCAATTGTACCAAGTGTACCATCCCTGATCCCTGTTTCCAACAGAGAAAATGAGTCGAAACTTTTATAAAGAGCGTAACAGAAAATGTATAATTTAAATAAAAACAACAAGAGACTAGTTGCAATAATGCTGTTTGAATAAGATAGACGCAAGGGGAAGGGTATCGGCATGCAACCGAAATTAAAACTGGCAACTGTAGTAGAGTAACATTCCTGAGCACCTTTAGATCTCGAAATGCCTTATTCGATTTTTTGCTGGGATTTGGTATTTGTTCAAGCCAGGTTAGATACAAATATGAATGTGTGAGTGCGTGTGTAGTAACTTACAGTATAATACAATTTGTTATTGTTACTTCTACAAATACTATTAAACACACAAGGCCGTTAGTTTCAAAAGAAACAAAAAAAAAGCAAAAATTAAAATTAAAAACCAAGAAAAAAAACGATTAAAAACAATAACAACACATTTCAAATCATAACACAAAAAATCTATAAGGAAAATTGTAACATCAGGTTTTTGTTGGCAATTTGGTTTTAAGATGCCAAAATTAATTTAAATTACAGTGTATGTAGGTATGTATTTTTAATTCTAAAGATGCCACATCCGATAAATTAAGACTACATTAAGACACCAAGAGAGGTTTAATAGATTGCGTTAAAAAATTGCGTTTTTAAATTCCACTTTTTGAAAAAGACAAATTTTTTACAATGTACATATATTAGAAAATTTGTCTTTATATATAAAATTTGTCGTATGTGTACATACATACATGCATATATATAATTTTTAAACTACGAAAATACAAAATCATTTTTTATGACTCCCTACCCAAAGGGTTTTAACGCAAAACCTTTTAATATCGATCCGATTTGTTTCTCTGTCATAGAGCTGTTACTCTTAAACCGTAGCCAGGGACACACCTAAAAGTTAATTGCTGTAGCCGATACAACAATAAATCTATACATATAATAAAATGGTAACTCATTTCCGTCTGTCTGTCTGCTTTTCTTTTGCGTTCGCATGACGTAAAAACTACTGGATGGATTTTAACAATTTTGTGAGGAGGTACCTTAGCATCCTGATTCCAATATAGGATACTTTTTTCTCATTTCCAAGAGAAAGTGGAGAAAAAGCAGAGAAAAACGCAATTTCCGCTTAAAAGGTACTGAAATTATTGGTTTAAAACTGTAATATTTTAAACACTATTGCGTAACATTAGGTGCCAATTGAATAAAATTTGTATTTGATTTGTATTTTTTACTTTGTGGAATTACAACGCAATTAAAATATTTTAAACACCTTTTACAGAGCTTTACAATAATTTTTAGAATTTTAGAATTTTTTATATATTTTAGGATTTTATTCAGAGATGGCTACCTTTATATAAAGTAAATACATAAATCATAACAAAAGCACTATAAAAGTAAGAGTCTTATAATTGGTGTGGTATACGTTCAAAGCAAAATCGAGCAAAATATTGTCAGGACGCACACGATGTGGCGGGCACAGCTAGTATAAAAAAGTTAAAACTAAATATTAAATACGTTTGTAAGAAAACGTACGAATTATTTAAGAGTTAAGAACAACGACTGGCCGTCTGTCCAAGGCCTTTACCGCTATAGTTAGACACTTACAATTTTTACACAAGGTGCACCTAATAATGGCCGCTATAACCACAAATAACAGATTAATGTTAAAAATGTAATTGAAAAAATTTAAGTTTATTACTGAATTTTGAATTGTACGCAAATGAGTTGCATACCTTTAGGATGCAATATCAACAAGACAATAAAAAGTTTTATGCATTTTTCTTTTCTTTTTAACTTCATGCGGATACAAAAATAAGTGTTCTTCACTAGCTTACAAAAAATATAAAATTTATTTATTTTACACATATTTATTTCATTATTGTAATTTAATATTAAAAGTTTAATGTTAAAGTTAAATATAGTGCAATGGTCGACTCTCTGTTGTATTTTATTTTAAGCTTAGACGAGTTTTTAAATGGAATTCAAAGGAAAGTGTGCAAAAATATTTTAAATAAATTATTTCTAACAATTTACTTATAGTAAACTAATTAGTAATATTTATAGTTATGTTTTTAGTAAATCCAAATAGAAAACCAAATTTAAATTCTGCTTTTGTTGTTTTCATTTTAAAAATTTATGTTTTTGATTTTGGTTACTACAACCTCCAACATTATAATTTACGTTGTTGTTTTTTTTATAAACAAAAAGTTCATTAAACTTTAAAATATTTGTGTAAACTATATATCAGGTAAAATTTTTTGTTTAATGAAAATCGTGTCATATTTTTCTTTTAACAATACGGCTGTTGTTTATTTATAAACATTTTTTTTTTTTAATTTTTAACGGCACGGCACGTGTAACAAAAAAAGAAAAAAAGTTTTCAATAAACAATTTTTTACGTGCTTAATTGGCAATAAATAAAACACTTACTTTAAATATGTTCACATGAAAAACAGATTTCAGGTTTAAAATAACAACAAGTTTTAAAAGAACCGAGCCAAAATAATTGACAATTCGAACTTTAAAATATGTACCTGTACTTTTTTAAAATAAATAACATTTTTAAAGTCCCCAAAATTTGTGGTTTTTTCCTTTATTTACTAATTAAATTTGTTTATTGTTTATACTTGAGCTAGCAGAAAAATGAAAAAAAAAAAACTATAAATAATCATATACAAATGTGTTTTAAAAATTCCACAGCTATCAAAAATTCCATAGTTCTAAAAATATACTTAATAATAAGTTTCTATAAAAGCCCATAGCAAAAACAATGAACTAGAACCTCATAAACAATGTATAAAAAACACCAAAATATTTACCAAACATCTTCGCATACTTTTTGCAAACAAAACTGAGAAAGTGAGATCATAAGGAAGGAATAGTGGATGAAGAATTAATATTTACCTTACAAAGGAAGCGTTCCGACTACAGTTAAATATATAAAATTGAACCCTGAAGAATTTTTATATTTTTACAAATTTTTGCATATTTTTGCATCATAGTTTGTAATAGGCAAGGCGAATTCATAACAGGTAAACTCGAGAGCTCAGCTGACTATATTTTGTCTCCATCTTCTAGTGTCAAAATGTACTGTGGAACAAGATTAACGTGAGTACCTGCCTAGTTGGCCTAATCTCACGGTGGTCTTACCACCGAGTGAAACTTAGGCGTAGACTAGCGCCCCCATTGTGTAGTATAACAACACTTTACGATTGCCACCAATCGCTTTTTGTGTGTGTTGCCATATATAATATGGCAAGCCAAAGCAAGCCTATATCCACATTATAACCTCTTGCTTAGGGGTTTGGTGACTATCCAAACTCCGTCTGTTGAGAGTGCAACAGCACACTTGATCGACCTTGCACCATACCTACATAAATCGATCTTAAACCACAACCACCACGTGTACCCTCATCAATAACCGGTCACAGAGAAGATAGGCTCTCTGTGGGGCCACCGATTCCCGTAGTACCAGTCCTTTGGGCACTGGTCGGGCCTCGAAGAGATCCCGTGAGTTTTACTCACAGACCTTTTCTTCCAGATTTAGGCTCTAGGAACCCTAGCGTCTGGTGAACCGCGTCAAAGCATTTGCATTCCTGCAGTGACAATTGGAACCCCCGGAGGTTGTCAAAATGTACTAACATTTTTGGTTTTTACAGCCTAAAATTATTTATACAAAAACAAAATGCACGTATTTTTATTACAGAGTTGTACTCTTTTTTCGCCGCTAGTCTACCTTGTTTATTGTGCCATGGTAATAGGCAACTTTATTCGGCAACTGTGAATATTTTCACAATTCATTTCGGCATATTTTTTCAAACATACAAAGCTCATATTTTTTGTATTACAATTTGTTGTTGTAAAACCAACGTAGTTACTTTTGTGAAAATTTCAGGTGCCTATTATGAGCAACTTTCGATCTTCGACTGTAGTCGAAAGTGCTGATCGAACGAATTTTCATTTGGTATTATGGCGCACATACGATAAAAAAAAATAGCGCTATTGTAAATTTGAATCAATTTGATTCATTCACAATAGTAAATATTTATCAGCTGTACTCAATTGAGCACAGCGGCAGAATGTATATACAAATTGTGGCAACACTTTAAATGTTACAAGTATTGCATACTTGTGTGTTTGTCTATGAAATAAGGGTTTCCCAAAAAATTAACGAACCAATTCTTTTAGTCGTAACAGTTTTTAATAAAGTGCTTTAATATGCAAAAGTATCATCGTTAGATTAGATGCAATTGACCACTTTGCTGTTGTTCAAACGGGTGGGCCAATACAATTTAGCTCCTGCGTGCTTTCTTCCCATTTTTTTTGCCGCTTAAACTTTTGTGCATATACATACCTTTTGCCAGCTGAGGGTTTTGTTCCATTAGAAAAATTAACTTTTCCAATCGTTTTTTACTTATAACCTTAGACCTGCATGAAATTAAAATATAATTATTTACTGCTGCCATTTGTAAAAAAAACAATAAAAACTTACAAATACATAGATTTTTAATGAGCATCGAAAGCAAAAGTGTGTTTGATTGAAAATTCGTTCGAAAAATTCGACAGTACTACCAACTCATAATACGAATTTTGGCTAACGAAGATCGAAAATCGAATGCAACTCATAGTAAGGGCCACAGGTATTTAAGAGGTACAGCTGAGTGGCTGATATGTGACATAGAGTCCATATTTATAGTGCCCCTTTGGGACCCTTTTAAAGCAGACTCAAGTTTATTTTTGCATGACTTAAGATAAATTAAATTTTTTCGACGACTTGTGCCACCAGAAATTAAACAAAATTTTTAAGTTTTCGTAACTCAAAATCTTAAATATTTCTTGAAACTATTTTAAACTTTTTAATATTAAACAACTTATTAAATTAAATTAAAATATTGTGCAGTCATCTTAGTACTTTTTCAAGAACTTTATATAATTTTGCAGTCTACTTTAAGGCATAGAATTAATTGTGTAGAGAAATTTTCAAAATTATTTGCTTTCTTTATAAATTTTTTGTTAAAAATTATTTTGTTTTGTTTATTTTTATTAATCTTTGTTAATTAAATTTTTTTTTACAAAAAATTAAAAGTTTGCTAACTTGAAGCTTTAAAATAGATCACTAATTAATAAATAAAGTAGATCACTGAAATTAAATAATTATTAACAAAAAAAAATCTTTTTTGCTTTCTTTCTCTTTCTAGTTAAAGTCTGCGAGAAACGCCAAATTCTACGCGAACACAAACAAGAGTATATAAGACGTGAACGTGAAGTCATGCATATGATGACCAGTGTTCCTGGTTTTGTTAATCTCTCCTGTACGTTCCAGGATTCACGTTCTCTTTACTTTGTTATGACTTATGCCAAAAATGGCGATCTTTTGCCGTATATTAATAAAGTTGGTTCCTTCGATGTTGATTCAACACGACATTATGCTGCCGAATTAGTATTAGCCTGTGAACAAATGCATCGACGCAATATTGTGCATCGTGATTTGAAGCCAGAGAATATTTTGTTGGACGAAGATATGCACACTCTGATAGCGGACTTTGGTTCGGTGAGAATTCTAACAGCCGAAGAAAGGCAACAGGTCAATATGTTTCTGTTGTCAGGAGGAATAGATTTATCCAAAAAGTCACGCACTCAATCGGGTGGTAGTATTGGTAGTGGTTTCGGTGCCCTAGACTATGACGATGATATGTTGGATAGTCAAAATGAAGACGATGACGAAAATGATTCGACTGGTTCCTCCAATGAAACGGGTAGTGGTGGTGATGATGTAGATTCACCGCGTGCTAGACGGCATCAGCCACGTTATCATCGTAAACGTCGCGGCAGTTTTGTGGGCACTGCCCAATATGTATCACCAGAAGTTTTGCAAAATTCTCCTATAACCCCCTCGGCGGATTTGTGGGCTTTGGGATGTATTATCTACCAAATGATGTCCGGCCTGCCGCCCTTCCGGGGTGCCAATGATTATGCTATCTTCAAAGAAATTATAGCCTGTAACTTAGATTTTCCCCAGGGTTTCGACAAAGATGCAGAGGATCTAGTCAAAAAATTGTTGAAACTTAATCCTGCCGAAAGATTGGGTGCCCAAGACTTGAATGGGTGTTATGAAAGTATACGTTCACATCCATTTTTCAAAAACATTGACTTTGATACCGTGCGAAAACAAACACCTCCTCCCATATCACCCTTTTTGCCCGATCTTAATAAAGAAGAGGAGCAATTTAAAATGTGTGAAAACTTAGAACCGGGCCTAAATGAGAAGCAAATGACTCGTTTATTGGGCATGGAATTGGGTTGTATAAGTGACGATGATGTTAGCGATAAGAAAAAGACTGTAAACAATAAAACCCCTAAAACTATAACTAGATCCTCGAACTCCTGCTCCTCTAACACATCCAGCAATTATGCACACAAATCTGCCAAAAGTAAGTATAAACATGTTTCTGCGTGCAAAAAGAAAAACTTATTAACTTTTATTTCCTTTTTCAATGTTTTTTGCAGATAGTTTTGATTTGACGGATACCGAAAAGCATAAACGTTTGGAATTGCAAAAATCCGATAAATGGCATGCCTTTGCCGAAGGTGAGGTCATTTTGAAAAAGGGTTTTATAAATAAACGCAAGGGCTTATTTGCCAGAAGACGCATGTTCTTGCTAACCACTGGCCCTCGTCTCATTTACATTGATCCTGTACAGATGGTTAAAAAGGGTGAAATACCATGGAGCCCTGAATTAAGAGCTGAAGCCAAAAATTTCAAAATCTTTTTTGTTCATACGGTAAGTTTTCATTTCAGTTTTATTTTTACTAATTAGCTTTAGTTCTCTGAGGGCATATTATTCTGTTAAAAACCTTACACTATACACAAGCGAACTCACGTCATATTTCAAATGTAATAATCATGTTTGTCGTCATCAACAGCATTATAAAATAAATAGAATGTGTAGAATGATTTAAAGTGGAATGAAATGTGGCGTTTTTTTTTTTTTTGAGACTAGCAATAGTTTTTATTGATTGTGTGCGGTTTGATGAGAACACGTGTATAATAATTGTTGTTCTTTTGCTTGTAATATAGTATTTGAAAAACTACGGAAATATATTTTGTTGTAGTTGTGAGACAATGAAACTTTTACTATTTTTAATTTTAGTGCAAAATATATAGAAGAAACAAATTAGGAATTATATTTGAAATTAATAAATGATTGCGAGCGTTTGTGTGTGTGTGTCAGCAGGGGGAGGTTAGTATTGAAGCAAATTAAATAATAGTTCAATCAACTGTAGAGTAAATTTTTTTTTATCTGTCTGATTTCTACAATAAAATTTATTGAAAGGTTGTAACAAAATAGCAAAACAACCAAATGAAGGTCATAACCAATTCTAAATATATTCATCTACATATTTATAATTAAAATCAAATCTTAACATACAAAAACAGACATCGGGATAGACGACCTAAAATATATGAAATTTTATATGAGCGTTGTTGTTCTACACATTGTATTTAATCTGTGGTAAGACCATTGTCAGGTTAAGGCTTCCAGGCAGCCAGGCACGCACTTAAATCTGTATCACATCTATACCTTAGGACAAATTTTTCATAAAAAAATTCTCATAAAGTATAAATTTTATTATTTTTAATTTCCTTATTCGTCGCATTAAACGTGAGAATTGCTTGTATAATCAAATTTAGTAGATCAAGTAACAATTTTCATTTGTTCAAACCAAGTCGTTTCTACATCGAAATGTTATGGGCGACGAAAAGTGTATCTGTGATGTTAATACAAAGCACTAAAAATCGTATTTGTAGCCTGCGCAACCAGAACTTCGACACAAAATTCGAATATCCGTGTCGCCAAGGTAATGCTCTTTATATGGTTTGGGTTAAGATTATAGGATATTAAAATCGGGTGGACCAATCATGGGAGAGCTTTACCGAACGTAATTGATTCATTTAAATAAGATCAGATCATTGGACAAAAAACCTGCCCTTATTTAATTCTTGCCTCAAAAGACGAAATCCAAAATTTCCCAGAAAGATCGATGGAAAATCGTCGTCGACGGAAAATACTCCAATTAAAATACGAAATTCAATTTATTTTTTCAAACAGAAATATCCAAACAGAATATATTCCGATTTGTAAAAGTGATTTTTTACTTCCCCTTTACATTCCTAATTATTTTTCGTTTATTGTATTAAAAGAAAAATAAAATTAATTAAATTGCAAATTAAAATAAACATAGCAAAAAAAAATCTTATCAGTAGCATTATTTATTTATTATTTTTATTTGCGTTTTTTTTAACATTGTGTTAAACATAACATTTAACCTTCGTCACCTTTTTTAAATTTTTATGGGATTTTTTGTTTATTATTCGTAAATAAAATTAAAAATTAATTAAAAAATCAAAAGAAAATAAAAATACAATAACATTGGCGCCTGTTTAAACAACAATTGCATTTTAAAATTTAATTCAGATCTTATCGCCACCAAAACGTCGCCAAATTTGTTTGTGAACTCTCGCGAAAGCAAAACAAGCAGTAAGAAAATTTGTACTTTTTGTGTTACAAAAAAAAAAAAACAAAAAAAAACTTTGGTTGGTTTTAATGTTTTGTGCAGCTTTGTTTTTTTACTTTTGATCATGTTTAACTATAATAATTTAAAGGTGTTGCTAATGAGCCCTATAGTTAGAAAAAATGTTTGCTTAAATTAGGTTCATTTAATAATTTTCTTTTTAATTTAGATAATTACAAGTATTTGTTTTTTTTTATAACAAATCAGAAATCGCCATCTAAATAACTTCATGATTTTTATATATATTTTTTTTAATGTTAAGGTGTACTGCAGTTATGAATCATCAATAAAAAAAATCGGTCACATTTTGAATAAATTAACTGTCAGTTTCACAATGTCGAAAGAATTCGTTCTTTCGTACAAGTACATTCAAAACAAAAACAACATTTTTGAATTTGTTTTTGTAAGCATTGCACTCTTTTTGAAAGCGGACAGCTTTACTCAATTTTTTCCTGATGAAGAACACCAAAGGTGTTCGAAGTAACGAATTAAAAAATAAAATTTAATAAAACAAATATAGTTTTATTTAAATTGGACCTCGAGCCCAATTAAAAATAAACAATTTTATATACTAAAAGGTCGAATAATACAATAAACAATTTGTTTTTGTTTTAAATATAATTGTAAGAAAGATTGAACTCTGTCGACATTGTAAAATAGGCCCTTCGAATTAGTATCGAAAAGTTAAAAACAAATAAATTTTTTGTTTCCATTTGGAATAGTTTTTTGGGCTCCGTTCTAGAGAAACAAATCAGAAACCGAAAAACGGTTTTATTTAAAAATAGTTTAAATATTTTTCGTATTTGTTTTGGTGTTGTTTTATAATTTATATAAAAGTATACTTGCAACCGTTATTTGAAACCAAAGTCGAAACAGGTTTTTTCTAAATACAAATTTTTGGTTATACCGAAACCCGGTTTCCAGTTTTTTAAATACTCTATTCCGTACCCATTCTATAATAATTTAACGTTTAATAAATATCACTTCGACCGCCTGTCCGTAGACTTGTGATAGGTAGGCATTTGAAACTAAAATTATGACCGCCGCTATAACAACAAAAAATAAAATAGCAAAACTTTTTAATAAAAACATAATAAGATTTAAAACTCACGCTTTTAATAATCGATTTGAATACAGACAAATGAGTTGAATACTTTTGCTATAATGTACGTTGTGATATTCTAATAAAGTGAAAATAAGTGTTGTTAACTACCTACTATTTTTAATGTAAACTTAAATATTGTACGGTAATACGGAATCTTTTGTCTGTGAGTCCAACTCGCTCTCTTGGCTTGTTTGTTTATATTTAAATAATTTTATTTTTCTTTAATACTTTTGACTCAGTTGTGCTCGTTCGTTTGAGCTCGTACATTATGCAAGTTTGGTGTCGGAAATTTTTTATAGTTCTTCTTTGAACTTACTTTTTGTACCCACTCGCAAAAATAATATTTTCATCAGCACATGTTTTAATTACAACAATGAATTTCGAGCCGAGGCAATTTTCTATGTATACCACCTAAATCCTCTATTCTCTTTTCGGACTAATATATAGCAAAAAAGAAATTCTAAATATACATTCAGACTTAGTTTTCATTTTAATTAATTTTTATTCTTTTATTTTCCTTATTTATTTTTTGTATTTTGAAATTTAGAACCTGTTTTATGTTTTAAGACACTCGTTATTTTTGTATTTATAATAGTAAAAACGATAGTGAAATGGTTGTTGCACTGATTGAAAGTAATAAAATACAGATTTTATATTTCTTCATTGTCATTATCTGCTAATTTATTTACTGCAAGATTGTTGCTCTTTTAACAGCAAGAATAATTAAATAATAGAATCGTGTACAGCGAGCTGATACATGATATTTGTTTTAAAACTCGTGTTTAGCTTTAAAACACACGTGCAATGACATTTAAAAGTTAAAATATACAAATACAAATTCTAATAGCAAGAGAAAAGAAAAAGTAAATTTAAGGTTTTTTGTTGGAATAAAGCAATTGTAGTTTCGACTTGGTTGCATGGTTTTATAGCTGCCGATTACTTAACAAAATTCAGGTTTTGTTTTCATCATTATGTGATATATGGCTTTTCAATATTAAGGGCTTCATATTATAAAACAAAACACACATTAAAGATTATAGTACGAAAAGTGGGCGGAGTCACGCCCATGCAATAAGTACGTGTTTAAAGTACTTTTCTTAAACTGATTGAAAGTTTGCACACACACTTCGAGTGCATCTAGTGCCTGGATAGACCGATTGGTAGCACGCTAATCTATCAGTCTAGAGGTTGCGGGTTCGATTAACGCCAAAGACTCTGGGTGTTTTCTGCAGACAAGCAAAAAGCTTTGTTGTCTTTAAAAAACAATTTTAACTATACCGTTAATTTAAGATTGTAATATAACAAGTGGGCGTTGCTACGCCCATAGATTATAAGTATGATTTTTAAGGGCTTCTCTTTAATCGATCCAATTAAACTTTGCACACACACAAGATTATAAGAAAAGTGGGCGAAGACACGTCCAGAATTTAAATAGCCTCTCTTTAATAGAGTCTTTAATAGACAATAAAAGACTGTGATTACAAAAGTGTGCGGTGTCATGTCCGTAAACATTTTTAGCTTGATTATTTTTTATTAACCCTTTAAAAGCTTGATTATTCTTTTATTCTTATTCTTATTACTATTATATTTTTAATTTTCTTAACGTTTTTAATTTTAATTTCAATTTCTTTTTTTTGCTTTCCAGCCAAACCGTACCTATTATTTAGATGATCCTGAAGGTTTTGGTTTAGAATGGGTGGCGGCTATTGAAAAAATGCATACTCTTACCTACAAAGAACAAAACAATACCTCAACGTCAAATAATACTGCTGCACTAACAACCAATACAAGCTTCAATAGAACGTCACTACAAACTTCCTGCTCTCCTGCAATAACAAAAACTTCCTCAGCCATATCTGCGTCATCGTCAACATCATCAAGAACAAATACGCCGCATAAAACATCATCATTGCTGGCCAAACCAATACTATTGTTAAAAACGGCCTCAAATTAAGCAGAATCATCGAGGTCGCCGAAACAAACACAAAAAAACAAAACAAAAAAAAAACAGGAGCGAAATCCAATCATTTTTACAAAATGCAAAACGATAAGCAATGGATATTTAAATAAAGAAATGAAGAAAATGTGTGAGAATTAGCGAAATAGTTAATACAAACCACAAATCATAAAATACATAAAAACATACATACATATATATATATACATAGAACAATGATTAAAATTAAACAATTTTTATTTAGAACAAATTTAGTTCAAAACAAAAAAAAAAAAAAAATTAATAAATAAATCATCATTATCATTAGTTACAACTAAACTGAGAAAACTACTTTAATTATTATTAAAAAAAAAGAAAGCTAAAATATATTTAGAATAATTCTTAAATATTAAATAGTAAACAACAAAAATAATTTATTTACACTTTACTACATTTATAAGTTCGTAATAAATATTTAAAAAACAAACTAAAATAATTTATAAATGAAAATTAAAATTAAAATCCAATTATACCTACGTTTAGATAGTCTCAATTGAATTAAAATTAATTATTAAAATAAAAAAATAAATAAATTTAGCTATAAATGAAACAACAAAAAACAAGTAATTATAATCTAATAATATACAAATCTAGAAGTATTTAAACAGAAATTAAATTTAAATTAAATAAACTAAAAAATAAATAAAAAATAAACAACAACAGCTAGAAAAAGTAAACTAAATTTTAAGCAATTTAGTGAAAATTTAGCAAAAAATTAAATGAAAAACTATTGAAAGAAATTTACATAAAATACATTAGCAATTTAAACAACAACAACAACAGCAACATCTTCAACTACTACTATTATAAATAATTAATTAATTAATTAATAAGTAAGACAATGATAGTTATTATAAATTATATTGAAAGAAAACCCCCCAGCATAAAATGTATTAGAACCACAACTAGTTCTAGAACGCACATGAACATAATCTATTGCTGATTATACAATTTGAAGTAAAAACCAATTTGAAATCTTCCTAGTTGCCGCATATTTTGAATCTCAAGAAAATATTTTCGATGTAAACTGCCTCTAGAATATTTTAAGGACATAAATAACATCGATTGGAGTTTTTTCTTCTCGAAACGAAATATGCTGAATTTCTTTCGTCTTCAATTTAACAAAAGGTTTGGAGAGCCAGCAATGACTTTAAAATATTTTCCTCGGATTTAGTTCGTTGACAGCGTTACGAAACCATTCAACAATTCCTACGAATTTAAGTGTTCTTTTTATATCTTTGCAAGCTTCCAAAAAACAGATTCAGAGAAAATAATTTAAACTTAGAAATATTTACGTTTTTAATTTTTAACTACCAAAGCCAAATGCTAGAATTGAAATATGAATTTAAAGACATATATGTATGAAAAACATTTTTCATTCACAAGTTTTAAGCCATCCCACTCGCATTAGATTACAATTCAGTTTATAGTTTTAGATCATGGTGCTAGAATTATTTGTGGTATCACTTGTTCTCTTAATAATTATTTAAGAGCAACACATTTCTGGGAACCGTAAACAAAGAATTTATTTTTGTTTTCATTTGAAAAAAAAAAATGTTTTTGATTTATTACAACTGTTTTTTTAAATAAAACTGTAAAAACAACAGCAATTAAAACAAATAAAAATTATTAACATAAAAATAAATATAAAAACACCCCGCATACAAGCAAAACAACAATGCATATACTATAAAATTAATTTAATTTAAACTAATTTAAATTTATCTCCTAACATTAATTTACTCTATATACTTGTTTAATCTTATTTATTTAAATTATAATTAATTACATTTAAAAAGCCAACCTTACCACAACACCAGCAAATTGCTCTATTTCAAATAAAAAATCTAAAAATTGTTTTTAACAAAATTTTTTTAAATTTGGTCCAAAGTCACCAATTCTAGAATACATTTAATGAGGAGCACTGAGAACATTCTGAGAAGTCTAGGGAAAACCCAATAAGGGGTAAAAAATCTTTAGATTTTCTACCAATTCCTTACTGTTGCTAGATTAATTAGAAAATGTTGTTTTGAAAATAAAAAACATACAGCCATATGCATAACAAAAAGTATGTTGGTTATTTGCCTTAGCAACTCTATGCATAATACATTTTACTCTTGTCTGACAACTAGTCGTATATCAATTTTGAAATTTTATAATGCTGCATTTTTTCAATTGCAACCGCTAAGACAAAAACATTCTTGATTTTGACCTATATTTTTCGCTATATTAAAAAAAAAAAAATAAATAAATAAAAAACCAAGCCAGTTCAAATAAAAATAATTTTTTTTATTTTTAATTTTTTATGCAAAAGTTGTCGGTTTTAGGGGTCTACTCACATCTTGGCAGTAACCAACTGTATGACTAGCTGTATCTGCTGTTTATCAGAACTAGTTGTGGTTGTTGAAATTTGTTTAAAAGTCAATATTTAAGCGACAGGGTTCAGAACCCGGTTGGTGCAAAGTGCTTCTTGTAACCCATAACGAACGATTTAGGTTCTACTATTCTCATGTATGTTTGTGTTATTGAAATTCTTGTTGTTGAACTGGAAGTTTTTCTTGGCAAATGTTTATCAATTATTATATTAAATTATATCAGTGTATACAAATTTAAACAACTGTGTTTTTTTTCCTTTTACTTTTTATTGTAGTATGTTACACCCTGTTTAGTTTTTGTGTGAATTTAAGTGAATTTATTTTATGTTTATTATTATTCTAAATATTTATTTACCTTTTAAAAAGAAATTTATTTTATTTTTTATGTTTTTTTTTTCTTTTTTCATTTTTGGCTGAGAAGTTTCATTTAAGTTTACTTTTAAAAAGACTACATTGAAATAATATTTCTTAAAAATTATTTATAAAAACTATTTTTATTTATCTCAAAATGTAAAAATAAAATATATGCCCGTTTTCTTTCTAAATTTAAAAAAATATATATAAATATCAAAACACAAAAAAAAATAAAAAATTATAAAAAAATTCATTATAAAATCTAATTAAATAAAATATTTTTGTAAAAAATTACGGAAAACCTTTTTTTGTTATGATTTATTTAATACTTTTTTTTTTTTTATTTAGAAATTTTTTTTGCACGAATAATTAATGACTTGGTTAAAAATACACTAAAAAAAGACTTAAATTAACATACGATAATTTAACATCAAGGTTAACAAAATAAATCAATTTAGCTTGAAAGACAAAGACGTCTAAATATTTGAAATATCGGTTCTAGACAATATACAGTGGCTCAAAAAAAAGCACACATGAAATCATAAGAGTTATAATAAAAAATAATAAGGGCAACTCTGGAAAAAATTATCACAGATAGAAGACGAATCGTAAAGTAAATAAAATGAAAAATTTATTCTCATTATTTTTCAAATTACTTAATGAAAGTAGTGTAAGAAATGGGCGTTTTAAGGCGTTATTTGCGGTTTGTTATTTGCAGTTTGTTATAAAATTAACAAAGAACTCGCAAAAATAAGCAACTGATTTGAAATAATAGTCACTTATTAAACCGATTTAAAATCACGTGATTTCACGTGTGTAGAACAGCTTTTATGTGATTTTAAATCACTTTGATAAAAAGTGATTTTCAGAACAGGCCTGATATACATATGTATGTATATGCTGTTTGGCATAGGCATATAGGCTTTCGGTAGCAGTTTGGGTTTGAAATAAATTCGAAAATATAAATTAAAAAAACTTAACTACTTTTATTAAAAAAAAAAATAATTAAACTACCTACCAATTTCCATGGCTAAAAGAAAAATTAACCTTAAAAAATATTGCAATCGAATGTGAAATCAGTTGAAATTTTCGTTGCAGCTGGAATTGTAATCGAACAGAATTTTGCTTTCGATGCTGCAGCGTAGTGTGCGAAATTTGTTTAGCATGAAATTCTGGATCTGTTCGCAAAATGTATCACTATGCTGCAAGACTAATAATTTATTTATTTTAACAAGTAAATAAATTAAATTAGTATTCATTCATTACACCAACCATTTTTGTGCTTTGTGCTTTTGGCGATTTTTATCGCAGCATTAAATTAAGTGACATTATTGCAGTGTTGGTAACTGATGTCTTCTCGAACACACTGGATATCGGATGCAGTAAGTGAACTGATGCTTTTCAAACAGGCCATATCTTGTGATTGTTTTGTAATGCTAAAATTATTTTGAAGTTTTATGCAGATCAAAATACCAAACTCATATTTTTCTTTTACTCGATTTCCAAATAAAACCTTTTTAGGTTTTATGTTAAGCTGATGGAATATTCTATTCTATCAAAATGAGCGAATATCTTAATCGAATGCGCATCAAAATAACCACCCCAATCATGAATAATTATTCCCATGAAAAAATTCCCAAAATTTCTATGGTAAAATACAAGTAAATTGTTATTGGAATCATTCACGATAGACAAATTTGGGAGTTTTTTCATGGGAATAATTCATGATTAGGGTGAACAATTAATTAGGCCGATTAGGTCTTCCGACAGTAGATGAGATCAAAAGTCACTCGTAATAGTGAAAAATTTGAAACTTACAACTATATAAATTTACCGTAAGGCTAATGATTGTGAACTCGGACACAACTGTTCCGAAGTCAGTAGTTCTGTTACAACAACAACTAAATGATTGTGTTTTGATAAACAATAAAACCTAAAAATTAATTTCTTTTGTACTTTTAGTGGGAATGGAAACTTTTTTTGAAAACTATTTCGTAATTAAAATATTGCAGTTTGAAACTAATGCCCCTATTACGGTTTACAACTCAACTCAGTTGAGTTGTCTAAAAGAGAACTTGAAAGACAACTGCTACTGATGAGTTGTAATTTTTTTAAACTTTTGTTAACCGAACTGACACAGGGTTGTAAACGGTGAAACTACAGCAGAATTTTAACACAATTTAAAATTTTTTGACAAGTTGAGTTGTAATTGATAATACCAAATTGTCAGAGTCAGAGTCAAATTGCGCGGAGTCAGGGAGAGAATGCTTTTGGTCCCAAACACTTTCACTGGTCGCTGTCTCAAAACTATATCGTCAATTACTCTCACATTCGATTTAAAGCTTCTTTGACTCGGCTCAAAAATTAAAATTAATACAAATAGGGTTTCCAGTTTTTTTAGGAATTTAATTTTTTTTTCGAGTTGAAATATTTCTGATTTTAAGAAGTAAATCCTTACGTACTTTCCAATTATTGTACAAAAATTAACATTAATTTACACATAAGAAAATCAAAAACATGTGAACAATTGGCTTTTTAAATTTGAACGTCATCATGTACCAAACGAACAATGTAAATTTGCTTAAGAAACAAAATTATTTTATATATTTTTTTTATTTTAAATTTTTTGAAACCATATTACAAAATAAAAAAAAAAATATTTTTTAATGAATTTTTCAAACTAAGACTTGTAGAATAAATTAAAATTTAAGAAGGTTTTATTATAAAATCATTTGAATTTACCTTTTAATTTGCAAAAAAAAAAAAAAAAACAACAAATAGTTTAACAAGTGAGTGAATTGTTAAAACAAATTTTTTTTTTTAAATTGTAAAAACAAAATGTTAATTTTTATTTAAAATTTTTTAATAACTTTTAAATTTTTTTATGTAAATAATATCTTTTTTAATTATAAACAAACGTATACTTGAACTTAAAGTTAGAAAAATCTAAATTAAAAAATCTAAATTAAAACCAAAATGATTAAATATTTTTAAACAAAATTTCAACAGAAAAAAAACGTATTTTTGTTTTTAATTGGCCAAATATTGGAAAAAGGTTTGTTTTTTTATGAATTTAAAAGTTTTACACTAATTTAAATTGCAAAAGAGTTATTATTTTGTATAACATTATAAATAACATTTTAAATTGGAATCGTTTAACGGAACCATGCAGACAGAAGGTTGAGGGCGGTGTCCATAACTTACCAACATTTAAAGGTAAAATGTTGTCGGACACACTTTTTTGCTTTTGGTTATTACAGCTGTACTTTAAGCCAAAAGTGTCCGATAAGCTATATATTATGCAGATGATCTTGCCTTTAACTTTTAATTTAAGGTTTATTCTTTTGATGTGGAAGCTCTCTTTAAAGTTTACTTAAAGTTACCTTTAACTATAGATAACTTTATAGACAAGTTACGGAAACCTACCATTAAAGCTATAAAGCGCTAAGCTACTTATTATAAATACCCGTATAACTAATGTGGATCTAGCAAAACTATAGCAGTACCAGAACTATAATGGTAATTTTTCTGCCTCTTGGAATCAAAAAAGTATCAGTTATTTTTTGGCCAAAATTACATTAAAGTAAATTTAATAGGATTTGAAAGTTGACTCTTCAAATAATCACCCCTATTGCAAATAATTACTCCCATGAAAAACTCCCAAATTTTCTGTCGTGAATGATCAACAAATTTACTTGTACGAAAGTAAAGAAGGTACACAAATTTTTTTTTACATCTTTCTCTAAAATGCTTTCAATAACTTTAATACTCTACATTAATACTTGGGTTTTGTTCTAGCAAAACAACAATTATTCCAATTATAAATATTTGTTGTTAACCCATATTTTTATTTTTTTATTAGCTAAAAGCGTCTTTGCTTTTAATTTTTCGACAGTTGAGTTGATGGTAGATGTTAGATGTAAGAAGATGTTGCAAATGTAAACTGATTTTCACATTCTCAACATCTTCCAGACGTTTCACTAAAGGGCAGTTTAGACAGTAAGACTTTAAGTACGTAAAATCTAAGAGAAAATAAAATGAAAATCAATCCGTATGAAAATATAGAGATTAAAAATCGTATGGTTTTTTTCTTACGTTTACACCGTTGGTGTTGAATAAAATGAAGTAAAATTGAAACAGCTGTTGTTAAAATAAAAAAAGTGTAAACAATTAAATAGTGCGCATACTTGTAAAAAATATGCCAAATTTTAAAAAAAGTAACAAGGAAAAGGTTCTTGGTGTTGTACTAGCCATTGCCATAATAAAAAAACTGGAAACCAACAACTAAAACAAAATTAAAAATGTTTCACGTTCCTTTTCAAGTTTTTTATTGTTTACAAACTTATTTGTGATGCCAATTGGATCTATTTTGCACTATATTCAGCGGTTTTCTGCTATTTTGACGAGTTTTGCCTTTGAAAAGTTAGCATTAATAAGAAAAACGCAACCCTGATCTAATGAAGTAGAATAGTTTTTGAAAATTTTCAAAACATAAAGAGAGCCGTAAGACTGTCAAATTTCCATCCGTATTTTCTCTCAATGTCGGACAGTTTCATTACATATTATGTTTAGACGATACTACTTGTACTCTTCTACATAAAAATTTGACATGTCGTATTACTTGTAGTATAATGTAAACCGCCCTTAAGATGTTGGTCAGTGTAAAAAGCCAATTACACCATCACAAGCAGCCGTTTTGAGTTTTCAGTGATGCCAGCTGTTTTTAGGTAATTTTTATGCGATTTGCCATTAAAAGGTGTTCATCTCATAGAAAAATGCATCCCTGATATGATGAAGTGTTCTTTCGTATTTTCTTCCAATGCCTCACAGATTCATCACATGTTATGTTTAGACGATACCATTCGTGCTCTTTTACACTACAATTTGACATGTCGTACAACTTAAAGGCAATGATTCACTATCACACTCAGTCGTACGATCTGTCAAAAATAGCATGTGTGCTAAAAAAGTATGATAGTGTGGATTAGAAATGTATGTGTGTGATAGACTTTTTGACAGGTCTGTACGATTTGATAATCTTAAAAAAAAAATCGTAAAATAATATTTTTTCATGAGATCAGAGTTATAAAATCTTCAGATTTTTTGTAATTGAATCGTACGATTGTATAGGACAGTGAATTCTGGCCTTAAAAAATACTACGCTGTAGCGTACAGCGAGCTGTACAATAATTACATGATAAGAAAAATCGAAATTATAAATAAAATTAAAAATATAAATAAATTGCGAATTGGGAAAAAGGGTAAATCAATGAAGTCTTGCAAGCAAAATCTTGCTAGTGTAAAAAAATGCAGTGCATACGATGTAGATCTACTAGATCCCGCTGTAATGTAAATGCCCTATAGAAAGTTTTAATTTTTTTTTTTTTTTGTTAATTAAAACATGCAATAAATGTGACACAAGCCGACGTATGGGACAAAACAGTATTTTATGCTTTCTGTTGCACCAAACGATTTGTTGAGATCAACTACATAAAAGATTTTATTTTATTTTTAAGCAGTCTTAACAACTTAAAACTTGCACAAATTAATTGTCCGACTTTAACCTGGATTATCTCAAAACTAACTAAAATCTTCAAAACGCCATGTGCTCGTTAATTTATTAGATTTTTGCCTGATTTGGCTTTGCGTTCTGTCCAGAATTTTGTACTTTAACGAAAAACATAGAAAACTCAATTTCGACCCTTGGCAAGATAACTCCCTTTCGACAGCTTGCGTAAAAAGAAATTTTCATTAATAAAAGAACCTTTTATGTAAGACTTTAAAGCTCTCGGTTGAAAATATTTTAAACGTAAAATAATCTCGCTTACCTTACATTTTGGGTAAGGTTCTTGATCAACTGGCTTAAACTAAATGCGCACAGCAAACTTGTTTAGGGGATTTGCTACAAAGGTACTTTGATAAAACCGTGACCTTTTCTATTTCAAGGGCAGTAGTAACTTTAAATGCAACATTCCTCCCACAAACTGTTATTCAGTCGAATTTTGAGAAGTTAAGTCTATTAGTTTATTTTTAACGGCCATTGAAAGTAGTTACAAATAGAAACAAAATAAATTTCGTGGGTTGATTACAAAGAGGTTTACTAACTTTTGTTGTGATTGTACCAGCACGCTGTACGTTTAGGTCCAGCATACACTCAAGTTTTAAACCCTCACAACTATTTCCTGTTTCCAAATTTGAAGAAGTAGCTGTCTGGGTGGTAAGAGATTGGGTCAAAGCTCATAACTGTATCAAATCCTTATTTTGTTGGCCTTATTATTTGAAATCAATAAAAATCTATTAATATAATGAAATAATAAAAAAGTTCAAGCAAATTGCAGTATTATTAAAAAATGTCTTACATACATATTAATCCTTCTAAAACAGAATGAGAATTCAGTCCATGACAAAGTGTTACTGATAACATTTTATCATAAACTTGCAATTCATTTGTCGAGAGAATTTGCTAGCATATGTATGTACATATATGCGTTTTTCCGTTGTTGCTCAATCCAGATCATCAGGATTGTTGATTGGTGGTTTTTGGTTATATAGCATTAGGCTTTTTGATTCTCAATTAGTTAAAAAAGTCTTTAGAATGTGACATCTTAATTTACGATTTTCACGAATCAGGGTTAAATTAGTTAACTCTTTCAGCCACAGTCTTACATATATTATTTTAATAACAAAACTACTGCATTTTTGGTTTGATTAAGGTTTATTTATTATAAAAAAAAAGAAAAAAATAAATTTGACCTTTAGGCTTTTGTGGAAGAGGGTGGTTAGTTTAGTAACCACTGTGACGGTTGGCAAAAAAAAAAATGCAAGTAAAGTTTAGTATACGCAGCCACATTTGATAACAAAAAAATAATTCTGATGGAAATCGGAGAAACATGTCTTATTTGTGCGTATGCAAAGAGGAACTTTGCAGGTTCTGCATTGCCATATAGTACGCACCGGATTCTTTTTGGTGCTGCATTTTGCACATCTTCGTGATGTAGATCGCTCTGGCTGATGCATACTGCTTTCCAGACGCAATTCTCTTGGTACTGAAGGTTTGTGTTTCTTTATTTGTACTGGTAGTGGGGAAGAGGGTTCCGAAATTGAGCGCTTAGTGCCTGATTTGGGTTTTTTCGCCTGAACTGGTGCTAGGATGCCATGGTAAACACTTCTTCGAAACTCTTTGGCACTGAGCTGATCAAGTTCTAGGTGGTATATTTTCTGGAGCTCTTTATATGTAATATAAGAGTTTATAACGGCGCAGTCCAGAAAATGAAAAAAAATTCGTTGCCACCATTTGCGGGATTTTCGATCAATAGCATAAGTGCTTTTCAGCTGATCAAATTTATCAACAACGGTTGAGTGGCATAAAAGAAGATATGTATACGTCCTTCATATCAGGGGCAGAATACCAGTAATCTTTATAACTGGGCGATTTTTTTATACCCATCACTAAATTTAAAGCAAGAAATACTTCAATTTCTTCAGGTGTAGTGGGTGAGTGGGTGTAAAAGGTACTCCTTTCTGCGTGGCATATAGATTTGTTTGAAAGCAGATTGTTTCAACTAAGTTTGCTGTCCAAAATAAACCAAATAATTTTGTTGGTGTTATATTCTCTACTTCTACAATATCATCTGCAACACCTGCGCCTCCTGTAAATTCACACGGCTCTTTCATTTTGAAATTTTTTTCCACTTTGGTTGGACAACTGCGGAGCTCGTAGTAGGTAACTGACTAGCAGAAGTAGTACACAAATTTGATAGAGGTATTACATCATCTGACTCAAATAATCATCAAGTTCTGGCTGCAGTCCTGACGGTATATCACCAAGTACCATCAGATCGGCTTTTTGGTCATCATCCCTTTCTTCGTCTGATTCGAAACTACACACACTTTCGCCTTCAGAAGGTATATCTTCAAACAAAATATCTACGATATCTTGTTCATTGAGTATGCGCGTCATTCTAATTACATACATATATGTATATAACACAAAATTATGTGGGAAAACAATTATTTACTATAGAATGTACTATAGTCACAGTGGTTAATAATCTAACCACCGTATTACTTACGTTTGTTTTTGTATATTATGCTCTGGTTACATATATATGTTATCACAAAACAAAAAAACAAGTAATAAATAACAAATTAACACTGATTTCGTTTAATAATAAACACTCTATGCTTCTTTATTTCAATGACAACGGAACTGTTAAAAAAGCAAGGGGATGCCCCGAATTTAAATAAAGATATAAATACAACCAGTGAACCCTAGCGACAAAGTCTCGCAACAAATGATCAGCGATGTATTTAAAAATTTAATTCTTTAATAATTTGTCAATAGATGACGCGAAAGCATGTTTTAAACAAGCAAGAATTAGTGGTTAGATAACTAACCACCTAACCTGAAAGAGTTAAAACGTATTTTATGCGAACGTTAGACATTAAAATTGTTGTCGATCGAGTCTCTATTGCTTTCTGTTTGTTTTGGTTATCAAAAAAACGTAAAAAGTTAGCAAATCTGTTTCTAACAGATTTCTTCACATTTTTACATATAATAAATAAAGCTCTCAAAACACTTAGAAAAGTACAAGGCATATTAAACAAGGTGATGGCGTAAGGGAGAGGAAATTTGAGCAAAAAATTTTTTAAATTTTTTTTATATGGATTTTGACAGTAAAATAGATATTATTCTCTCTTAAAAAAACCTGATTAAATGTCAAACTCCATATAAAAAAAAATTGAAAAAATGTATCTTTAATATTAGCTCCGCCTTGTGCAGTCACCTGGTTAAATATGCCTTGGAAAAGTACATTTTAACCACGGTTGCCAGATTAAAAGATTTTCCCCTAGATTTAGGGGATTAAAAAAAATATTTAGGGTGTTTTTGGGGGATTTTTTATGTTTTACCAGATGCTTAATTTCTCTACCCCTATTTTTTTTGCAACCAATAAATTAAAAATATGTAACAATCAACTTTGTGATAAGTTCTTATAAACTATTTAAACAACGTATTAGAAAGATGTTTTTGGGCTATGCGTGTAATGTCATGAAAAATAAACAAAATTCGTACATAAGTAAAGACCCAGTGGTAAAATTAAAAAGTCTATCGGATTCTCATTTTTGTGTGCCTTTCAAAGAAGGCCTTTAGATGGCTTTGGCCAGTACAGATTCCTACTTCACTTCTCATAGTAGGGAATTCCTACTTCTCATTTTCTATGACAAATACGTACATAATTTTCTATTTTTAGATTTCTTATTTATAAAACACAAAAGTTTTTTGAATTGCCTTTATCTACTTCATTGCTGCTTGAAATTGAGATGCTTCGATAGACTGATTGGCAGTGCGGAGTTCTATCGGCCTAGAGGTTGATGGTTCGGATCCTAAAAAAAAATTAATATTTTTATATATAAAATGAAGTGTACACTTTGATGTCACCACTAACTGCGGAAACGGGTATATTGGGGATAGTCTGTAGATGGTTTGTGTGAAGTTTACACGAAATAGACCCAGTGGTTCTGGAGATATGGCAATTTACATTTTCCTATATATTCCCATACAAATATCAACAAAATGTCACTTGAAAATTTACCAAACCCATATATCGTAATGTCTTATGTGTATAATGACAATCGATCTTACTAATTGGAATGTTGAACTGAATCTTTTCAGTCGTTGCTTCGATCGTCATTTTATTAGTGCGATGACCATTCGATTTTTGACTTGCTATACACCTGCATTGTATCATAGGTATGTATTCCTTGTTTCTTTGCGTTTACTTAATCACCTCCTCGATTGGTTGAACCCGATATGTGATGCTGTTGTTGAGATGTATGCAAATGCTTTGTCGCGAAACTATAATTGTTTCTCCTCTGTTGAGAGTGAAGCTACAGGGTGGGCAAAACCGAAAAGGTTAATCATTTCGCAAGCACTTTGAAGGGCTCTAAGGGTGGACCCAGGCAATGCCGGGTAAAATACAGTAGTTTCAATTAAAAATAAATTAAAAGTGCTTAAAATTAGAACAACATTTTTTTTTAGTTTTTGCTACAAAAAACCCTTCTAAGAGACATTAAATTAAAGGTCTTCTAGCAGGCAATTTTCGGAAGACCTTCTTGGAACGCTTGGCGGCAGAAGAAACAGTGGAAAGCTTGCTCGACAATGACAACCTGTGTAAAAAACACATGAATGGAATGCAAACAGAAGGCCTTGTGCCTCCAAAAGAAGGAGTAAAGAGGCCTTCTAGAACTCCTTCTCCTTCTTTTATGTATATTTATAATACATATGTACTAAAATTTTTGTTTTGGGGGATTTTTGTTAAAATTAGGATTAATTTAGGGGATTTTTCTATTTTATAAATTTGGATTTTATTTTTTTTAAATTACAAAAAAAAAAAATTAATTTATGTAGTCAAGAAAAATTATTAAAAAAAACCTGGATTTTAGGGGTTTTTTTATTTCCTTTTAGGGGAGTGAGAAAAAAAATGCAATCGTGGTTTTAACTAATTCTACCCTAAGAAGCTGTACTACACTACATCAAAGCGTTATAAAACTAATATTATCAAGGCATATTTAACCAGGTGACCTCACAAGGCGAAGCTAATATTAAAGAGAATTTTTTAAAATTTTTTTTATATGTAGTTTGACATTAATCGTGTATTCTAAGAGAGAATAAAATAAATATTACTGTCAAAATCCATATAAAAAAAATTCAAAAAATTTTTGGCTGATATTTCCTCTTCCTTACGCTATCACCTTGTTAAATGTGCCTTGAATATGATATTATACTAATATGATATTAATAAAGAAACCATAGAGGATGAAATTTTGATTCGAAATTGTATAAAATTAAAAATTATCTTTTTTTGAAAAGTCTATATCTGTTTATGAGACTGCAGTAAAAGATATGATAGGCCGTAATCATATGATTTTGGTGGGTAAATAGATTTAGTAAATTGAGTACAATTTTAATTTTTGATTTTGTCTTATTAAAAAAAAAACAGTGAAATAAATATTTACTAAAATGCAAAAAGCAAATAAATATCCATAAAATATTACAAAAAAATCTCTAGGGGTGCTAGACTGAGTTATAAGTACATAATATTGTATGATTATAAATTTATACAATATTTAACTTTAACCTTAAGCTAAAAATAAATATAAGAAATATAAAAATAAAATATATTTAATTTATATTTAAGTATATTAAACTGCATTACTATATCTACAATATTAAATAAGAAAATATTTATTTATTAACAAACTATATTTTAAAGAAATATTTAAAATTTATGTATTTAAGGATTATATTAAAATATTTGTAAATAATAATTTAAAGAAATATAAATATTTAAATCAGAATATTTAAAATTAAAAGAAAAGCTATGCACTTGTTAAATGAAATTTAAAATATTAAGGATCAAGTTAAACAAAGTCGTAAATTTGTCTTTCTCGAAGAACAAAAATTGATGGTGCAAAACTAAAATGTTATTAATAAAACTACTAACAAGCCAGTATATTAAATAAAATTACACAAAGTAAAATATATTGTAAATAATAAAGTAAATTAAAAAAAAATTAATAAAATATACACGTTATGGAAGAGAGAAGAGAGAGAGAGAGAAACTTAAACACAGTATTTTTATTTTCAAAGTTTTATTTTTAATTAAAAAAGTTGTTGAAGTGAAGCTAAACACTTAATTTATGTAAGCTTCACTTGTTTGAATCAGTGTTTGGATTTGTGGTACAATTGTACCAAATTTGGTACAATCGACCAATCAGTGGTACACTTAATGCTTTTTTGGTACAATTTCATATAAAATTTATACAATAAATTTTTTACGGGCGGACGTGGCTGTCTAGAAAATGTGCATTCCGCTCGTGCTGGTGTCTAAAAATTGAATTTTCCCAATTTTTCTTTAATATTATCACCTAATTTGTAATTTAATTAATTCTTTCTTAGAGAGAATAAAAACGAACTTAAGCTTGATTATAAAGTTTCATTGTATATAATTTATTTACATTTCACACTTTATAGTTCTTCAGCCCTGTCTAAATTGCAATTTAGTTACGTTTTTGCATCGCCTTAATTAGTTTCCGGCATTATTCGGCTGATATATTTTTTAATTTTTTCTGGTGAGAAATCATAAGGTCTTTTTGTTCTTCCAAATATCTCCAGGCATACTTAATCGGATGAAGATCCGGTGACTTTAGCGAAGTTTCAAGCACTTGATTGCAATTGTAGTGTAGCCAGATCCTAACATTGCACAATGTAAAGGGCCATCTGTAAAGGGCTAGTTCGATTGATCCAAAATTTGACATAGACATAGCAGAAGAGTATCTGAGTTTAAGTTTTAAAGCTAGGGATCATTCACTTACCAGTGGTGGCACCCTGTGGTCTTAAAATTGAGAATTTTACACCCTAAAATTTTTTTAGGGCTTGGCATTTTTTCAATATTTGTTCGATTTTTCAAAATTTTATATCGTTTTAAGATCTATTTGGTATAAGTACATTTTTTTCATTTTTTTTTCGACGAGTTAACAGCAAGATGATTTTCAATTTAAAAACTTCAAAATTATTGCATTTTTTGTCTATTTTAGCCTAAAAAAGGGTAATTATTCTTTTTTTAATAAAAGAACATCTTAAAGAATATATAAAAATTTTATATAAATAAAAATTTTATATTTTAAACCAAATTTCGTGTAAAAGTGATGATCGTAGTAGAATATGGAGGTCCCTCAATTTGATATATTTTACATCTAAATTTTGACATTAGCCTATATGTTCTAAAATACCAAAGGGATCGGAAAAAGAAGACTGCTGTAAAGAAGCTATATATATTTGCAATTATCGCTGAAAGTATTATTCATGAACCCTAGTCCATATGTGGACTTTATGGGCCAAAGCCTAAAAATTCCAATTTTGCGATTTTTGGTAATTATTTTAGGAATTTCGGGATTTCATTTACCTTAATCTTAAAAATTTGTATACGATTTGATTTTTGTTGACTTATATTCACAGAAAATAAACTTTAGGAATCAATGTTCAACTTTAAAATACCTTAGTATTAAATTTTTTTTAATCAGCATCTTTTAATGTCGAGCTACCGTATGCATGTTTTGCTTGTTTTTTTCCCTTAATGTCAAATGTTGATACAATTGATGCTGATTTGGTACAATTTTATAACTGGGACGGTACAACTTATACATTGTCAGATCCCAACACTGGTTTGAATGTATTCAACGAAATATCTTGATTTAATTTCTACTTATCTCCTTAATTCTGAATAAAATTTTCACATCTATTTCATATTGATGCCCTGATGGCCATCAAAAAATCGTAAATTCCCCGATAAAAATATAAAAATCGTCTATTCAGCTTCAAAAAATCGTCAAAGAAGAGTATTTCTTTAAATAAAGTTGACTTACACATACATATTTACAAGATTTGTACGAAAAATTTATTCTAAAATATATGTATTTCAAATATATTTTATTTTTTATAAATATGGGTGTTAATGTCTACTGAAATCAAAACATTTTCGTAAGCATTAAACACATAGACGACAGCAGGATACCGACTACAACCTGTCAAAATTAAAATACACACGTTTATATAAAGACGATTATTTTGACGACATCATAGCTACATACATGACTACACGACCACCGTTGTGGTTAGGCTAATTTCTATTTTTGTTTGCGACAATTTTTTGTTTTGATATGATAAAAGTATTTTTTGAAAAAGTAATTTTTTAAAGGAAGAATATGTATTTCTACAATATTTTCATAGATGTATGTAGCTGTCGTCTTCAATATAATTTAGTAGCTGACTACACGGCGGCGATTGTAGCCAACGTCATTTGTAGCCGTGTAGCTGTATAGCCGCTGTCGTATATGTGTTTAATGCTTAATGCTTTAATGCTTAATGCTTTAAACACATAGACGACAGCGGCTACATGACTACAAATTCCGTTTGCTAAATTGTCGCAGTGTAGTCAACTTTTTAATTATATTGAAGGCGACAGCTACTTCGTAAACTCTGACATTGTTGTATAAATACATATTTTACTCCTATAAAATAACTTTTTCAAAAATATTGTTACGAAAGAAGAATTTATTCATTATAAGCTGTGAACAACAATACTCTCGAACAACAACAACAACATTAATGATTTATTTTCTTACAATGATGGAAGAAAGAAACGCCTCATACAAACATTCGCATTTACGCATATACACACATAGATTAAATAAACACTCTTCTGTTAAATACACAGCCACATACATAAATACAACATAAATACAAGCATAAACAAATAAACAAAGGTATAAAGAAATAAATAGCCACACATACAAGTATAAAGAAATAAATAGCCACACATACAGGTATAAAGAAATAAACAATCACACAAACAGAAAACAAGAACAATAACAATCGAACCTGCCAGACCTGTCTGGAATAGAACATTCTGGTGCTTTTAAATCACCTATATAAGTGAATCGTGCTGGTGAGTTGTTTGAAGGATACCATAAATTATATTGATAAAATGTTTGGGAGTTACCAATACCATCAACACTGGAAATTAACAAAAAACATATTTAAAGAATCGTACACATAATTGTAGAAAGCGAACAAAAATCCCTTTTAAATTAGCCCTTTCTTGACTTTAATTGACACAATTTTATAAATCGTTTAAACTAAGAACACAACACTCATATTTTTTGCATTGTAAAAAAAACGTCACTTTTTTAAAAAATCGTCAAATCGGAATTTAGAAATTTTTGGGACCAAAGTCGTTAAAATGACTATAAATCGTCAAATATGGCAGCCGTGAATGCATCATCAGTACGGATAAGAAAATATTAAAGACAATTTTTTTTTATTTTTTTTGTATATGAAGTTTGACAGTTACACTTACTGCTAAACCTAAACAAGGCGTAATATAACTGTCAAAAATTCTCATTTCTCAAAATGTATGAAGCAAACCTAAATAGCGGGGTCAACGAATTGGCTATTGGAAAATCCAATTTTGATAGAGCGTTAGGTAGTGATGTTGGTTGGGTGCAAACAAAATGTTATTGTTTTTTTTTTTTTTTGTAAAAGTGGTGCCATTTTTAGCAATTTTCTCTTTTATCTAGCGATTTAATCTCTATTTGCGCTTAAATTTATTATATTCTACCAAACAATATACATTAACATTACTGTTTACTATTACTTGTTTAGGTTTGTCAGTTACTCTATTACCCCTAAAGGCCAGATTCACTATCATACTCAGTCGTACGATCTGTCAAAAAATGCATGAGTGCTCTAAAAGTATGATAGCGTGGCTTAGAAATGTATGTCTGTGATACACTTTTTGACAAGTCGTACGATTTGATAATCTTTTGAAAAAATTCATAAAATATTATTTTTCCAAGCGATCAGAGTTGCAAAAACTTGTTTTGTATGATAGTGTGGCATCTACAACGCCAATTTTAAACGATTTTTGAAGTAGGACAGAATTATGTCAGATTTTTGGTTGATTAAATCGTACGATTGTGTAGGATAGTGAAGCCTGGCTTTAAATGGTAGTTTAACTGTCAAACTCCATATAAAAAATTGTATTTCTTCTTTATATTTCTCACTCCATGCTGAGGCCACCTTGTAAATGAATTGCTGTTATTTTTCATTAATTTTTTGCTGCTCTTTTCTGAAGTAGTGTAGCATTACATTTAACATGGTCGCAATTAGCGCAGGCTTAAATATTCTCTTGGCATTAATTTTGACTTATTAGTTTGAAATTTTGAATGTTGAAAAAATTCGGGGACTGCCGATGGAATTTAAAACCAAAATATATGTATATTAATATCAGTTATCAGGTAGCCTCACTACATTAAGGCGAACATTTTTAAATTTTTTATATGAATATGAGACATATGAGACAGTTAACTTTAAAATTTTTCCTATTAGATAAAAATTTAACTGCCAAACTACATATAAAGAAATAATTAAACAATTTCGTCTTAATATTCCCCCTCCGTAGATAGGCTATCTGATAAATGAGCCTTGGTTATAGTTGATAATTTGTTAACCATATAGGGCAAATAACATCATCTACTGGGACAAGCTTTAAATTAAACACTTGTTATGAAGTTTAAACTGTCGCTCTATAACCGTTCAAAAGTTCAGTCATATAGATTAAATTACAACAACTATTGGAACACCCTTTAATTTCTAGTTTAAAATATTTTTACCGAACATAGAAGCAATATACTGTCTAATTTACAAGTGTTTTTTTATAACGGCTTCAAAGATAGGGTCTATAGGTCAAATGGCGAAACATATGGGGACACCCTTTAATTTTTAAATTTAGTTTTATATTATTTTTTGTTATTGGGATCTTTGGTGCCCTTTACGGTTCATAAGTCATGAAAAAACATGTGTGTTGTATGGGGACACTCTTTAATTTTTAAACTTATGAACTTTTTTTGTAATGGTACCAATCTGTAAGCATAACCTTTCTAATAAAAAAGAAATTTTCAAAATCGGTTCAGTATTGACTGAGTTCTGTGGGCTCAAATCACCTATCGATAGAAATCAGCACTCGGTTACGATTACACGAGTTCAATGATTTTTGTTCACCAAAAAAGTGCTCAACAATAAGAGTTTTCTTTCCTCGTTACATACCAAGGCACAAATAAAAAAATTTCAGTGTAGTGACGAATTTAATAAAATGTGTATCATCCTGTTTGCTTCCACTTAGCAAAGTCAACAACCAGGCTATTAACAGGCATTTGGTAACTCTTCTCTAGTTTGAAAACAGCAAAATACGCTGTGTTTATTTTTCTTTATATATCCGGTTAAAAAAGTTAATATCAAGGCCACCCACCACCTATTAAGATAAAATTACTGGACGACGCACAGTGAACCATTTCACGCGAAGGCGGTGAAAAATCCATAACTTTTGATTGGAATTTTTATACGCGGTTTTTTCTGTTTTGTAGGTTAATTTTTTGCTATAAAATGCAAAAATCGATTGATAAAAAATAAATAAAGTTAAGGAGGATTTAAAAATAATTTTATTTTTTATGTCCAAATCCATGAATCCAAATTCACCAAATCAAATCCATGAATCCAAATTCAACCGTTTCGAAACCGTCGGTAAACAATTTTGCTTTCGTCGTGAAGCAAACTGTGAAGCACGGTGGAGGAAACGTCAGGGTATGGGGTTCTTTATGTGGTGGGATCTTGGACCACTGCAAAAAATTGATAATATAAAAAGAAAGTATTTGAGGATTTTGCAGCCTCAACCTCCCGATTTTGTAGATAAGCAGGATGGTGATCCAAAACATACTTCCAAAATCATAAAAGAATGGCTTGGTGAGCAAAATTTCCAATTAATGCAGTGTCCAGCACAAAGTCCTTACTTCAATCCGATTGAGAATTTGCTGTCAATCGTGAAGAGTTGGTTGGGACAGTACTAATCAGCCCCTACCAATTTAGACGAGCTTTGGCAGCGGATCCAAAATGAATGAAAGAATATTCCAAAAGAAATTGTACAGAAATTGGTGGAGAGTATGCCAAATCGCGTGAATTATGTCTTACAAAATAAAGCGCTGTAGACTAAGAATTAAAAATATTCGTATTCCGCAAGATTTTTCAACGCTGCAAAATTGAGTACAGTGGAGTTGTTTTTGTTTTCTTTATTTTTTCTTAGAAATTGATCCTTTATGTTTTGAATTTTACACAGTTACTAAATACTAAATCAATTACAAAAAAAAATTTTGAATTTGCTTTTATTTCTAAGACTAATAATTCTTGCAAAAAAAAAACCGACTTCAAAACAGACAAACTTAAAATCATGTTTTTTAAGACGTTAACTATTGCGACTCCCTGTAATTTCCGAATTCAAATTTTATACTAGTTATAGCGGTCGTAGCAATACAGGTTCATTGTAAATTTCAACCGTCTGTCTGTAACGGTTTAAAAGTTTGGTCATATACATCAAATTACATGAACTATTGCGACACCCTGTAATTTATAATTTTAAATAATTATACTTATTAAACAATTATTATACTTTTTGACCTTTTTAATAATTTTATAATTAAGTTTTTACGCTCTAGGTCTTTTTTATAAAAATATTGTAATTAATTTTATTTTTATAATCGATATTTCGCTACACCATTGGGTAGCATCGTCAGGAATTAAAAAATTGTTATATAATATTTAATTGAATGAAAAAATTAAAATGATTGAAAAAACTTTTTGTCAATCAAATTTAAAAAATTAACATTTCAAAAACATTCAAAAACAAAATTTTTAAAAGCAAATAAAATGTTACTACGAATGATAAAAACATTTTTAAACCTATTCATATTTACATAAAATTTCTTATATTAAAAATGTTTAAACAGTTTTTAGAAAAACCAAAATAATTTAACATTTATACATATATGTACATAAATTACACCGGAAAAGTTACAAAGAATTAAAGATTATATTATACTATTATTTTTTATGTACTAAATGTCTATAATTCTGTGCAACATTTTCTGTGTCTGCTTTAAAATTTATTCTTTTTTCAATCGGAACTTTAATTATTTGTAACATTTCTAACATATAACGACGTTTATAATTATTTTCCAAATTTAGAATTGATACATTTTCAAAGTTGGGATAGTGATTACTTTTTGAACAGTGGGAAGACAATGCTGTTTTTTGTAAACTGATGTTATCCCTGTATCTCTGGTCTGATTTATGTCCAGCTATTCTCGTTTTCAGTTTATTCTTCGTTGTACCTACATATACTTTATTACAGTCCTCTTTGTCATTTCCCTTACAAGGTATTTTATACACTAAATTTGACATATCTAATTTTTCTATTTTATCTTTTGGCTTGCTAAATAATCTATTTAATGTATTATACGTTCTATATGCCATCTTGTATTTAACTGTATCAAATATTTTTGATTTTTCCAATCGTTCAGATAAAACCGGTACATAAGTTATGGATTTATATATCTTTGGTTCTCTCTCATTTATTGTATTTGGTTTTCTATTACTTTTGTATTGCCTTATTAATCTATTAATTAGCTGAATTGGGAAATTGTTTTCGCTTAATATCTTTTTAATTTCATCTATATTCTTTCTGTGGAATTCTCTGTCACTAATGGTTAACACTCTTTCTATGAAATTTTTTGCTGTATTTATAATTATTCGTTTATTTTGTTTAGAATAATAATTAATAATTCTACCCGAAGCTGTGGGTTTTTGATACCAATCCATAATCAATTTGTTGTTCTTTCTAATTATTAAGGTATCTAAATAAGGAAGTTTTGAATCGCATTCCTTCTCTATTGTAAATTTAATGCAATTATCAAATTCATTAAATGTTTGCAGCATATTGTTAACAGCTGGTTCAGAAATTACACAAAACAAATCATCTACATATTTGGTTATTATACTTGGTTTTATACTTAATTTTTCAACACAAGAATCTAGCAATTTCTCCATAACTATATCCGCTACAATTGGTGAAGCAGGAGATCCCATTGGAAGTCCTTTCTGTTGTTTATAAATTTTCTGATTATATTGGAAATATCTATTATCCTCTATACAAAATTTGAGAATACGTAAAAATAAGGATTTCTCTATTTTTGTAAACTTTTTTATAATATCCCATTTTTCTTCTATTGTATGAATTGCTAAGTCAACAGGTATACTTGGAAATAATGATACTACATCTAATGAAATTAATTTTTCATCATCTTTTATATGTAGATTTCTTATCTTATTTTTAAATTCAAGCGAGTCTTTAATATTGTATTTTGAATGTTCCGTAATCTTTTTTAATATGTTCGTAATATATTTACATAACTCATAGGATGGGGAATTAACAAAGGAACAAATAGGTCGTAAAGGAAATTCCTCTTTGTGAATTTTTGGCAATCCATATAACCTAGGTGCAGTAGCTATATTTGTTTTAAGTTTATTCTTCTCAATAGCTGTAATAATATTACGTTTAAAAAGTTCTTCTACTATATCATTATTGGTCTTCTGCAATTTGTTAGTAGGATCTTTATTTACTAGATTGTATTTTGTAGTATCTTCTACAATATTTTTAATTCTGGTTTCATAATCCTTTTTATTTAAAGCTACAGTAGTGTTACCTTTATCTGCTTTTAGAATGAGAATGTCTTTATTGCTTTTTAAAAACTTTTCTGTTTCTTTTACTTTATCTAAAACGAACCTATCTCTATTTGTCAAACTCATTTTATTTAAATGATTATCTATTATTGTAGTTAATTTAGTTCTAGCTATTTCCTGCTCTTCTTTTCTTGGAAGTGTCTGTATTAAATCTTCTTTTTTAAAAATTTTGTTTTTGAATGTTTTTGAAATGTTAATTTTTTAAATTTGATTGACAAAAAGTTTTTTCAATCATTTTAATTTTTTCATTCAATTAAATATTATATAACAATTTTTTAATTCCTGACGATACTACCCAATGGTGTAGCGAAATATCGATTATAAAAATAAAATTAATTACAATATTTTTATAAAAAAGACCTAGAGCGTAAAAACTTAATTATATAATTATACTTATTATAACAGATATAGTAATGGACATTCTGTCTAATTGTTAAGTGCTTATCAATAAGTGTTTAAAAGATAGGGTCATATATATCAAATGACGGCACCTATTGGGACACCCTTTAAATTCAAATTTTAATATAAATACTTTTTAAAGAGCACTTTATAATACAGATTCTTTTTAAATTTTAACTTTGTGTCCATATACATCAAATTACATCAACTATTGGGACACCCTTTAATTTCCAATTTTAACTATTTATACTTGTTGTTATACCAGACATAGCAGTGAACAGTCTGTCTACTGTTCAAGTGTTTGTCTATAACGGTTCCAAAGATGAGGACATAATGGTCAAATAACATCAATAATTGGGACACCCTTTAATTTATAGATCCAAGTTTTATACTTGTTTTAATAGCGGACTAAGCAATATAGGTTCTTTGTAAATTTCAACTGTCTGTCTATAACAGTTGAAAAGTTTGGCCATATATATTTCTTTTACATTAACTATTGGGACACCCTTTAATTTCCAAATTCATATTTTACACTTTTTATTTTAGCGGACTTAGCAATACAAGTTCTTTGTAAATTTCAACTGTCTGTCTATAACGGTTCAAAAGTTTGGCCATATATATATCAACATAATCCAACTAATGGGACACCCTTTAATTTCTATATTTATACTTATTATAACATACATAGTAACGAACATTCTGTGCAACTTTCAAGTGTTTGTCTATAACAGTTCAAAAGATAGGAGAATAAAGGTGAAATTAAGTCACCCTTTAATTTTTAATTTTATTTTTTAATTACTTTTTGTTATTGGTAGCTACAGTGATATGCACTTTTTTTTAATTTTCAATTGGTGACCTATAATGTTCATAATAGTTACACGTATAAAACATGTATGTTGTATGGGGACACCCTTTAATTTTTAAACTTCTTTTGAACTTCTTTTAAAATGGGACCAATCTGTAGCCATAACCTTTCTAATAGTGCAAAAATTTTTAAAATCGGTTCAGAAATGACCGAGTTCTGAAGGCACAAACATACAAAAAAAAAAGCAACACACAGACGAATTGATAACCTCCTTTTTTTTTTGAAGTCGGTTAAAAAGTGCTCAAAGTACAAACTTGTACTCATTTGTGCACCTCAGTGTAAATGCGCGGGTTTGTGACCCGGTTGATTTTTAACCCTGTACAATTATTCATAAATTGATGGTAGTTTTTCAATGTGGTTCAGTGTAAAACGCGAAATAATCGTCTTCATATAAACGTGTGGTTTTAAGTTTGGCAGGTTCTGGTATTTAGCCTGCTGTCGTCTATATGTTTAATGATGCGTTTCACAAATGTAAGCATTATGAGAGACTCTATGATGGGGAAGAAGATCGACAGTTATTAGTCGCCAGTCTGAAATCACTATAGTCCTTAGTAAAAGCTAATCAAAGTACGAGACTCAATGAAAGTTACAGCCAAACCTTAATGTTGGCTGCCGATAAACTGTCATTGTTTTTTATTGATACACCAATTGTAAGACTCTTACTTTTATAGTGCTTCAGTTATGGTTTATGTATTTACTTTATATAAAGGTACCCATCCCTGGATAAAATTCTAAAATTTATAAAAAATTCTAAAAATTATTGTAAAGCTCAAAAAATACAAATTTTATTCAATTGGCGCCATCTGTTGTCAAAAATAGTAGCAGGTGCGCAACCGTGTTTAAAATATCCCAGTTTCAAACGAAAATTTCAATACCTTTAAACCGGAAATTGCTTACTTTCACTGCTTTTTCTCTACTTTCTCTTGGAAATGAGATATTTTTGAGGGAAAAAGGATCCTATATTGGAATCAGGATGCTAAGGTATCTCCTCACAAAATTTTGTTAAAATCCATCAAGTAGTTTTTACGTGATGCGAACGCAAAAGTAAAACAGACAGACAGACGGAAATGAGTTACTATTGTATTATATGTATAGATATAGATGTATCGTAAGAAATTATATCTTTAAATCATTAAATCCGTTAGTTATTTGTGAAATAAACCATTTTTGGTTGGGTCTATTTTTAGCTTCAACTTCTTTGTAACAATATTTTCTTTGAACAAAACGACCATTTTTGGTTGGAGCTACTCCGTTTTTGGTTACAACTTACATACCAGCGACTGACTGGTGTTGTTTGTTTGTTTGTTTATTTGTTTTTTCTTATTACATTTTGTCGTTTATCAGTCTCGCTGTCTCGCTGTCTATCTTCTAATTGTCTATTCGTCCATGAGGATTTCTTTCTTTCTTCTTAAAAACCAACAGACATGTTGTATTGCCAAATATGATTTTCAATAAATAAAATAAAAAAGTCAATGGAAAATGTTGTTTAAAGCCAAAAACAGATACGATTACAAAGAAAAGAAGAATACCTCTCGATATTTACGAAATACAATACTTTTTTTGTTTTCAATCATAAAAATCAACAAACAAACACGAGATGTAGACAAAATATAAGAAATAAAATGGACAAATTGTCTAAGCAACAAATATGGCAGGCAGGCTGGAGAAATGTGTGGAGGCCACAAATATGAAGAATGTAATTGAACCAAAAACATGAAAATAATTAACATTGAACTTTTTGTAGTACATCTTATATGGTTTAATCGACATTTTTATCGTCACTAATGAGCGATAACGATAAACATGTATCTGACGTTATGAGTTAAATACTAAAAAAATCTAAGCAAGGTAGATTTATCTTAGTGTCGTCCACCCAGCCCAGCTGATTTAGTAGTTCGACATGTCAAAAGTTGTACGTTTTAGATAATTTAGTGTGCAGCAGGGCTGTAAATGTATCATTCTTTTCTGCAAAATTTTGAATTAATTCTTTTCACAAAAAAAAAAGAAAGAATTGAATGAACCATAAATCATTTCAAATGAATTAGGCAGAACTGAATTTAAATTCGTTTCCAATTCAAATGAATTTTTAGTTGCAATTCGTTTTCAATTCAAATGAATTTGCTAAAGTTAATTACATTTCATTTCCAATTTCGTTTGAATTGAATTGATTTGGAATTCATGCAAATGAATTATAACAATGGTTTGCAATTCAAATGAATGAAATCAAAAATGAGTTGCAATCAATCAAATCAATCAATAGCAGATCTAGGGGGAATAAAAAATGGAAATGTCTTCTACCGAAATGAAAATATTCAGTTTAAAATTGAAAATCCTTGTCAAATAAAACATGGTGTTTGGAGTTGGATTTTTATGAAGAACTGATTTTTATTTTGAAATACGCTGAACAACAAAACACATTTATAATTTTTGAAATTTTGTGACCCACGACCACCCTACGACAAACTTTTTGGAAATATTTATCTTATATTTATTAATTGAATAACAAAACGACAGTGATGCTTACTGCAAACTTACTTTCAAAATCAATTTAAATTTTAATCAATTCAATGAAATGCAATTCACTTTGACAAATTCATTTGAATTCGAAATGAATTGCAATTCATTTTCACCAAATGCTAATTCAGTGATTCGCGAATTAATTTAATAATAAATGATTCATTTACAGCTCTGGTGTGCAGACGTAAGAAAACAATACAAAAAACAAATAAAAAATACATATTCGTACACGCCTTCCCAATTTTCTTCTACAGGCCCAACTTAACATGTATGAGCTAGCTTAAGCCAATTTAACCAACTGTGCCAATACATATAAATCATATGTGGCAAACTATAATGTACTTAACAACACTTTTCGTTAAGTTTCGTCAAATGTCATTTGCTTAAGCAAAGTAAGAAACCGATTGAACGTTTCGTACGGAAACAACTGTTTGTGCTTTGTGTTATACATATGTATTTATTAGGGCGGGTCGATTTAAAAATCGCTCAACGTACAAGGAAAATCGTCTTCTAGGGATCAAAATAAGATACTTTGCCCAAGGAACTATACATCTAAAATGAAATTGGATTCTCCCGGAATTTGACCCGAAGGGCCAAAATTTGAATCCCACTTTGACCCATTTAGATTGCCCCAATCGAATCCAAATGTATGACGGACCCCCACTAACTTTGGAGGGCCAACCCACCCATGCCAGTGAAACACCCCCTGTGAACAAATGTGAACAAATTATTTATACATTATACATATACAGAACTTTCTAAAGAGTGGCTAAATTTTAAGGGACGATGTTTACCAAATTTTCGCTGACGCTGAGGCATAATTGACGTTCTATGCCGTTAATGGCTGAATTATTATCCTTAGCTCTTGAATTGTTGCTGGCCAATCGACGTACACCTTTTCTTTAAAATAACCCCAACGAAAGAAGCCCAACGGTGTCAAATCACATGATTTTGGCTGCCAATTGACATCGCCACCACATGAGATAACACGGCCATTGAATTTGTGGCGCCAAAGAGACATTGTTTCGTTAGCTGTCCGGCAAGTGGCACCGTCCTGTTGAAACCACATATCGTCCACATCCATATCTTCCAATTCGGGCCATAAAAAGTTCGTTATCATCTCACGATAGCGAACACCATTTACAGTAACTGGCCGATGCCGCCAGCCCGTAAACCGCACCAAACAGTCACTCTTTGTGGGTGCATTGGTTTTTCGACAATCACTCTTCGATTATCAAATCCCAAATGCTATAATTCTGCTTATTGACGAATCCACTGAGGTGAAGATGTGCCTCATCACTGAAGATGATATTCTTCGAAAATTGATCATCTAACCTGAATAACTTTAACCTTTTGTTCGATTGTGTACCTTTCCATGGTTCAAATTGAGTCAGTCTGAAATTGAGAAATGTCAAATGAAATGCGGAAAAAAAAACTTGACGTTTAGGTGTGGTTCACATTCAACATAGGCCCTTAAAATTTAACCACCCGATATAAGAAAAAAGGGAGGCGTTGTATTATACACCGCTGTATTTTTAGTACTTTTGGACAAAATTACTCAAACAGCAAAAAATGTTAAAATTTTCTTTCGGAAATTTCTTAAAAGTAGTAAAAATAATTATTTATTTGTATATGAATGGTATTAGGTATATAAAATATGTTTATTTAACACCTCTTTGTCAACAAATTTTATTTACTCAGAAACAAATTTTTGTTTGTTAAAACAGTAGCTCTCTCTCACATTAAGGCCATTCAATTTAGGAGCGAAAAGGTCTTTGAGTGTAGTCGTCAATATCAGCTCTAATTGTAATACTCTAGCCGACACCATTTTAAAAGCAGTAAGTGATAATGTTGGATTATAAGATTTTGATGTTGGTTGATTGGTTTGCGTATCAACTTGCTACACGTAACCTATCATGTGGATCGTAGTGCATAGATAGTTACATTCTGATGCGTATCAATATTTATTAGGGTCACTTGTTCCTGTTAACTCAGATCAGGTCATTTATTATGTTTGCTTTAAGATGTATCCGTCTCGAAGTGTGAAGTGTGGGACACTCGCCTAGATAGCAACCTCTTTGCCTTGTACCTGGCATTTACGACAGTGCCCATTATAGGGAAGTTCCAGGCTACTAGCATGTGTACCGATCGGTCTGTGTGCCGTTCGCTAAGCCAGCAACCTTGATATGTCCTTTCTATTTTTATTTATCTATTGCATTGAACGCTTGCCTTTATAACACGCACACATTTTCTTGGGACTTTACAATTGTTCGGTTGGGGGGCGGGGTGATATTACCTTAACTCTCTAAAGGTAACACCCGAAAATATTGTTTCTAATGATGCATTTGAGATATCCAAAGCTGTAATAATATTATTTCATAATAATCTATTTTTAGGGATAGCACCGCAGCAGGTCACCACTGTACTGGGGCCTTAAACCCTTTTGGTTCTTCAGTGATAATCAAGGAGTTCGAATGGTAGCTGTTGACCTGCTGAGCCTCAAACAATCATAAATAAATTACTCTCTGCGTTAGTGATATCTGGTATTTGGCTAGAAGTTGTCTGGTCAACTGTTGTTCCTACTTTTTTAGAGTTCCTCATAACAGCTAGCGTTTACTTTAGACTGAGTTCCCCCATAATTTTCATATCGAGCATATGTTTGCTGGCGTTCGAGATCTATTCTTGAGCACAGATATTGTTCTGCTATTTTAAAATATTTTAGGCATGTCCTACAAAAATCATCTACCTCTATCTTGATCTTAGTCGGATAAATTTTTGACATTTTCGTGTCCTGTTACCAACGAAGTTATAAAGCTTGGGGTACTCCGATTATATTTATTTTAAATATTTAATATTATGCCAATTAGACATAACATTTTGTAATAATAATAAGTAGTTCCTATACGTATTTCACTGGTATATATTTATTTTATTTTCCTGCCTAATAATTATTTCTGTTTTCTTACGATCCAACGTACGAACCCAACTATTTTTAGTTCTTAGCTTACTCCACACCATCCTCCATCGCTATATCGTACAATGTTTCAAGTGATCCTCCTTTGGTATTTCGTTTTCTGAATGCTGATGTGTAGAGTTGTGTAGTTCATGAACGACATGGTTCAGTTGAACTAATCACTCAAATAACCTACGTATGCTGATCATCAAACTGAGCTCATATCAGCTCCTTGGTGCAGTTCATCTCCTTAGTTCAGTTCAGCTCCTTAGTTCACTTCACCTTATTAGTTCACTTCAGCTCACTAGTGAAGTTAGCTCCTTAATGCAGTCAGCTTCTTAGTTCAGTTCAGCTCCTTAGCTCAGTCAGCTCCCTAATGCAGTCAGCTCCTTAGTCCAATCAGCTCATTGGCTCGCTTCATCTCATTAGTTCACTTCAGCTTATTAGCTAATATTCCTTTCTAGTTCATGTATATACGGAGTTTGACATTAAAACTAGCCACAAGATTGTTTTTTTTTTGTGGAATTATGGTTACTTGTCAGATATGCCTGTTTTTAATTAATATTTTTCTGGCGTACCCTAAATAACGACTAGTTAAAATTTTTTTATTGCACCACCTTTTGATTGATAATGTTTCAACGATTACAGGAGTATGTCAAAATTAATCTTACAAATTATGGCAGTAAGACTTAATATTTTTACCCCCGTCTCTATTAGACATTAACATGCGTTAACAAAAGTCAAACTTCATATGAAAAAAAAACTTATTTTTGGTTAAGACATGTTGATAGCAAATGAAGTTTCAAAAACGAATTACTTTCGCTACAATGTCTGTGCCTGTGTTAGCGACTTCTATCTCTGGAACCGTGATAGGTAGAATCTTGAAATTTTCACAGAATGTGTATTGCCATGTCAACTATGATCTGCTGATCTACTGAGCAAATGAAATAAAAGATTTAAAAAAGTTCAGAACAGTGAAGTGATCTGAACTAAAAATTTACTCACTTTATTGAACTAACAAGCACAATTCTGCTGATGTGACTGTTAGTTTACCGAGGCAAACCTAAAGAGTTTTCCGATATGTTGTAGCCTAATTTGAGAGTCCATGTACTTTTTCACCATCCATTTAATCACCAATATTCCATTTAACCTGTCCCTCCATTAGAAGGTCAAAGAATCTCTACTTGATGTTCAGACAGCTACTCCTAACCAGATATACGAGTACACCTGAAACTACACTTTCTTCCATAAAAGATCCTTCAACAAATATTACTGACGTCACTTTCCGTACACTCATTAGCTGTAGGGCATCCTCAACGAGCGTACTTGGTAGACTTTTGGCTGTGTTTTTTCTGTTCATGTGTTCCACTGGCGTTTTAGCCTTCTTAAAGAATTTCCGTATGAGGTCCTGGAAAGCCAGGAGGCGAATCTTTTTAAATGCAAGGCAGATATGTGGCAACCTATTTTTTTTAAAGAAGATGGCAATACCAACACCGACTTCATTGTATGCGCTGGTGTAATGCAAATGGAACCAGTCTTAAGTGTCTGTGTAACAATGTCATCTTGCTTCTTCAATTTGGATTGAAATGGCAAGTGATTTAAATCTTAATACTAAAAAATTATTATATTAAGTCCAGCCACTGCTAGACAAAATATGAAATTTTGCATCGGGTTAATCACGGCTGAGAGCTCCAATGTCCCTTTTTTTAAACGAATGTAGCCTCTATCGTTCAGAATATTGTAGGCAAGAATATTTGGAGGCATTTCCAGCTTTTTTAAGTAAGAAACAGCGTACTTTTTTATCTCAGTCTTTACAAAGGGCACATTTAAGTCCTTATGTATATTTGTATTTTTTTACAGCAGAGGTAATAATTCTCAAAATTTTATTTTGGAGCCTTTGAATTTTTTTACATTTGAAGCTGAGGTGGTACCCCATATTTGGATTTCGTAACACCACACTGGAAGTAATTAAAAAAAAACCTTATTGACATAACCTATAGAGAGTACTTTACTGCAAAACTTGAATTCTGAGTAAAGTGACCGTCCTTAAATGGGGCCTATGTATGAAGTTTTTCGAAACTGTAGGAAAAATTCGGTATACTACATACTTATAATAAAATATTAATGGCTATTCCTAACTTGTTAAAATTAAACAGACTATTCAAGCAAAATACCCATTGGCTTAGGGACACCATATCAAAGTTTCTTCCCTTTCAGTCAAATATTGTTATTATTTTTGTTGGGGGAAACCGAAACAGACCACTAGCATCATGGGTCCCTTTTCGACTCCCTTCGTTCCTCAATGATTTCTGGTATCCGACTGGAAATTTACGAATAACTTACTTTCATTGAGTCTCTGTTGCTGTCACTAGCCTTTTACCCTCGACTATAATGATTTCAGAGTCTTTGGTGGGAATCTAACCCATAACCCTAGACCGATGGACTAGCACACTACCTATTAGCCCACCGAGGCACCGCAAATATTGTTAAATATCTAATGTATTATCTTAGCAAGGCTATGAGTAAATAAGAAAACAAAAAAAAAAAAAACAAGTAAAAGTGCCGTTCCGAATCTTCTATACCCTTCACCACGGTGATTTTATTTATACAGACAGGTACAGCATTATCTATATTGTTGACTCCATATATATTGTTGACATAAATTAAAATATGTCATATGAGAAAAAACTGATTATTCATACTTTAAAGAAATTGAAGATAGCGGCGACTCAGCTAAATGAAAACAAATTCCGTTGACTACAATTGCAGCCGTGTTTTCAGCTACTTAATGATATTGAAAACGAAAACTACATCGTAAACTCTGACATTGTTGTAGAAATACTTATTTTGCTTTTATAAAATTAAATAACTTTTTCAAAAAATTATAAATATTTCCTCCAAAACTTTTTGTTTTTATATGAATTTGTAATTTAGAATTTTGTGACATTTTCTTTTGTTGAATAAAATAGAAATTATCCTAAGTTGACGACAGCCACAACGGTGGTCGTGTTGCCATGTAGCTATACCGGCTTGAAAATAATCGTTTACCTATACACATCTGTATTTTATTTTTGACAGTTTTATTCGGTATCCTGATGATGTCTATGTGTTTAATGCACCTAGGTTTTAAAACAGAGATCTCATCTATTTAAAAATCAAACGCATTTAAAAAAAATCAAACGCATTTCAAAAAAAAAATATGTTACTCTATATACACACATACATACATATGTATATTCTTAATATTAAATATATGTTATGTTACAGTCATAATTTTCATTTTCAAAGAAATATAATAATTTTTCGAAAATTGTTTGTAAAAATATTTTTTTTAATTTTTTTGAAATATTTTATTCGAAAATTTTTAGGAAAATTTTAAAAAAAATTTTTTTTTGAATATTTTTCTGTAAAATATCTTTTTGAAAATGTTTTGTAAATATTTTTGCAAAAAAAATTTAAAATTTTTTTTTATAAATTTTATTGAATTTTTTTTAGGTTATTTAGGACTTTTCTGCAATCTAAATTGAGTTAGAATGGTGAGACTAAAGCAAAAAGAAATCCTTACAAAAAATAATTTCCTCATATTGACCCCCCACTTGCCTTTTAACTGCTCCTATTTACCAGTGGGTACCCTGTGGGTCCATTGGCTACCTCTATGTGTATTGCTTTCTATAAAAGTCTTTAATACAAATCAAAGCAGAAAAACCCTACCAGTCTAAAAACAAACAAAATTGGCCCTCGGCAGGGATTATTGATCCCCCGAGATCTGTATGCACTCCTTGCGATCTACCTGTCGCAGTCTAATATTTATTTGACAAAAAAAGGCAAAACAAAATCATTAAAGCCGAAAAAAATTAACAAAAAAAAAAAACGTGACAAAATATAGGTGGGCGTGGTTTTTGGCCCGCAGCCTCCAAAGGAATGATCCGATGTTGCTGAATTGCAATACCAAAATTTTCGAAACTATGCCTGACAGATTGGTATGCTTAAATTTGTTGTATCTCCTCTGGTGCCTTGGCAAATAACATTTCAACACTAACACGGACAGACGGACAAACGGGTAGACGGACAGACGGACATCGCTTAATCAACTTCTCTTTGTATAAGGATCCAGAATATATATACTTTATGGGGTCGGAAATGAATATTATAGAAATTACACACGGAATGACAAACTTAGTTATACCCTTTCCACCTGTGGTGAAGGGTATAAAAAGAAAAAAATTATAACAAGCACTTAAACAGAAGCGTAACTTTGATATAAGGCCAAGATTCTCAAAGAACTTAATTCAACTTCCGAATTCAATAACTTTATGCTGTAAATCTCAAATCATAATTTTTAATGAAGTCTACCATAAAGTCTAGCATAAAAAATAAATATGTATTTCGTACCAAGAGTATATTATGTGAATACATAAAGAAGTGTCCCCAAATGAGGACAACAGGGGGAAATGTGTTAAAGGTTATATTCACCCAAATTCAGCAGTATTGTTTATTGACGTATAAATTTACTTAAAAACATTTTTTTCTTGAACAGGATCAGCCCTAAGTCCATTAATTATAAAATGGCAGATTATATATTTGTTTTAAGAGCGAGACCTAGTTGAGTAAAGTGAGCTAACCTAAAAATTCACTCTTTATACACTTTATTGAACTAACAAGCACAACTCTACTGATGTGCATGTTAGTTTACCGAGGCACACCTAATGAGTTTATCGATATGTTGTAGCCTGATTTGAGAGTCCATGCATCTAATATTCAACATACCATTTAGCCTATCCCTCCATCAGGAGATCAAAGAATCTCTACGTGATGTACAGCTACTTCTCTAAACGTCCATTAGTTATAAAATGTTTTGTTCCCGGGAAAAAGCCTTCCTTATTCTAATCTCCTTGGGAGTAGAAAAGAAGGGAACAGCTGTTATTTTCGAGTTTAATAATAAAAAAACAAGAGTGTAATAATGTTAAATATTTCCTTCCTCTGTTGTGTTTCCCAATTTCACAATAATATACATTGAGTTTTCACTTTTATGATTTCATCTTCATTATTACAAATCTAATATAAAGATATAGAGTTTTTTTTTAAATTTTATCGACATTTTTTTTAAATTTTTATCGAAAAAATTTTTTGCAAAAATTTAATGGAAAATTTTATTGAAATTTTTTTTTGTAAAAACTTCATTAAAAATATTTTTGTAAATATTTTTTGTAAAAATTTTTGGTAGAAATTTTATAAAATTTTTTAAAAATTTTATTGAAAATTTTTTATAAAATTTTCAGTAAACATTTTATTTGTAAAACTTAGAACTTCTCACTCTTGAAAAAATCTTTATCAATTACATTTCCGCGCTAACTCCCATTCAAATATTTGAGGAAAAAAACTCCCAAAAACAGTAATTTATTTTCCCCTTTTTAATAATACATACATAATACATACTTTTCTCCCTCGGTAGAGAAAAGGGAAAAATTCCCGGGAAATTTAATTTAAAATAGCAGTAATGGGAGAAGGGAAAATTTCCCGGGGAATTGTTATTCATAATTGGGCTGTATATATTTTTTTAAGAGGGAGTTTTAATGCAATTTACAAAAACATCTGTTAGATTCAAATTGGTTCAAATTAAGTTTCAGTAAAGTAAAATGCGGCAGCATTTAAGAGCAACTCTTTCGCCAAGGTTCTAGAGAACATTGAAAATGTTTTATGACATTTCATAAATAAAGTTATCTACCCAACCCTTTCAATAAAAAATTTACAGTTGTTCAAAAAGTTTTATTGAAGATAAGAAAAAGAGTCTTAGTTGCATGACGACAAAAAGGCAAAACTTTGTAAAAATTATTAAGTTTGTCTATGTTTCAAAGAATGAATAATTCATAAACAAGACTATTAACTATTTGTGTCAAAAAAAAACTTAATTGTTGTTAATTAATATTTGTCACACGCTTTTTCTAATGTTTAAAAACTAAACAACAACTCTACGACTACAATAGAAAAGTTTATTAAAAAAAATCTGTTGATTTAAAAACCAATGAACAATATTTTTTAAGAATAAAAAGAAAAAAAAATATTTTATTTGTAGAAATAAAAACTAATACTTTTTAATAGAGACAATTAACCCAAAAGTCAATTGCAAAAAAAAAAAAACAAAATTAAAAACGGCACTAAGAACTGAAACCACAAATAATTGATATGAAATTGCGGCAAATAAACTTATGAAAAATGATTTAAAGACGGCTTGAAACGACACCTAAATAACCTACATATGTATGTACATATGTAGTTTGAAGGCTTTCAAATCATTTGAGAACTAAACTAAAAACTAGAGCAGAAAAATCTGTATCATAAATTTTGAAATTTTTTTATAATTAATTTTTATCTATATTGAAAATCATAGACAATCCTAGGACCCCTAATGTAACTTTCCAATAGCTAAAGTTGGGATTTTAAAATAACCTTTAACTATCACGTACCTTAAAGGCAAGTTACCCTCGTTACTATAACGAAAAACCAATATTTTTGAACTAACAATAATTACTCATATTTTAAGTTTAAAATAAAAAAAAAGTCCAGCCAATACTAGACAAAAAATATGTTTGTTTCACGGTTTTTGCAATCATTTGCGGGTCATCCCTCTGATGTACGGCCAAGGAAAGCAGTATCTCTTCTTTTTAGTCGAATATAATCAGGTTCAATCACCGCTCAACCTCAACAAGGGCGTAAGGCGTAAAATAACTGTCAAAAATTCTCATGTACATACAAAATGTATGAAGCAAACCTAAATAGTGCGGCGTCAACGCTTTGCAATTAGAAAAACCAATTTGACAGAGCGTTAGGTAGTGAAGTTGGGTGGTGCAAACAATATGTTATTGTTTTTTTTTTGTGTAAAAGTGGTGCCATTTAGCTATTTTCTGCTTTATCTAGCGATTTTATCTCTCTTTTGCGATTAGATTAGATTTTACTAACCATAATATGTTAAAATTACTGTTTATTACAAAACGTTGCGCTCTTATTTAGGTTTGTTCAAAGCTAGGCGCTAGACGTCGTTACGGCTTACGACCTTGTTTTGGTTAGTCAGTTAATATGTTACGCGCCAAAGGGTTTGGATGAAATTCAAGCTTCTTTAAAAACGTTACTGCATGTTTCGCTATTTCTGCTTTGACGGCATGTTTAGGTCTGTAATCATACGTAGAATCTTATTTTGGCGCCTTTGAATTTTTTTTGTACTGGCAGGTAATAATAACAATTTATATAAAAAAAATTATATCTATGTTTATTTATAAAATCAGCCCAATTATGAATGTTCCTGGGTAAGTTTTTCCCTTCCCAATGTTTTGTTCCCGGGAAAAATCTTCCTTATTCTAATCTCCCTGGGAATAGCAAAGAAAGGAAGTGAGAAAAATCAGAAACAGCTGTTTTGCTTTTGACATTTTATTTATAGAGTTTAAAAATAAAAAAATAAAAATAAGTATTTGTGAATAAATTGATTTGTGTAAATATGTACATAGTTTAATAGCCCATTCAGGCTGCCACGAAATTAAGTAATTTCGAGCTGAAATTACGAACGAAATCTAAAGTGTTCACACTGGGCTTTTTGACATTTGAGTTAATTTCGCAAACAGCTGATCACGTTTAGTTACATTTGTATAATTTAATTATTTTGCAATAAGCTTTCGCACAACACTTTCGTATTGATTTCAAATATACATGAATATTAAAATCAACACTACAACAAAATTAATGTACAATTATGTATATATTTCCATTATTTCATTTGGCTTTTACATTTTTTTCAAACAAAACGGACTTTCAAAGTTGTAAATCTGGTCATGGTTGCAAAAAAAGTAGCTTTTTCTACAAAACCAGCGTTGTCTATCGTAATTTCAAGTTAATTTCGACGAAATTAAGTAGAATGAGTTAATTTGGGCAATGGTAAAATGTATGCGAAATTACGTAATTTCAACTTGATTTCGGCCGAAATCACGAAGTGACTTAATTTCGTGGCAGCCTGAACGGGCTATAAACTTTCAAGTTTGTTTTAATTCAATAATGTCCAACATGGTTGTGGAAGAATATACGATTGAGCAAGAGAGGCGGAATACCGGCCAGAAAATCAAATCCGCTGGAATTGCCCCAATCATAGGCTGACTTCCAAAATGTATCAATACACCGTCTGTATACATTTGTGCTACCGCACTTAAATCATGTAATTACATACATACATACATACATACATACATACATACATACATACATACATATGCAAAGTTTTGAAAAAAGGCATCAACTTTAAAACTGATGCCCTGATTGCTTGTTTACTGCGTTACTTACATATATCGGGTGGTTAAATTTTAAGGGCCGATGTTGAGTTTTTTCTGCATTTAATTTGACATTTCTCAATTTCAGACTAACTCAATTTGAACCATGGAAAGATACACAATCGAGCAATGGTCAGAATGGTGGCTAGAAATGGCAACGTTGGATGATCAATCTTCAGTGATGAGGCACATTTTCACCTCAGTGGATTCGTCAATAAGCAGAATTGCCGCATTTGAGCGAATGATAATCCAAGAGTGATTGTTGAAAAACCAATGCACCCGCAAAGAGTGACTGTTTGTTGCGGTTTATGCGGTATCATCGGACCGTATTTTTTCCAAAATGTTGCCGGTCAGGCAGTTACTGTGAATGATGTTCGCTATCGTGAGATAATAAAGAACTTTTTATGGCCCGAATTAAAAGATATGGATATGGACGATATGTGGTTTCAACAGGACGGTGCCACTTGCCACACAGCTAATTCTTTTGCGCGACAAATTCAATGGCCGTGTTATCTCCCGTGGTGACGATGTCAATTGGCCGCCAAGATCATGTGATTTGACACCGTTGGACTTCTTTCTTTGGGGTTATATGCAAGAAAAGGTGTACGTAGATAAGCCAGCAACAATTCGAGAGCTTAAAGATGATATAATTCGGCACATTAAGGGCATAGAACATCAATTATCGAAAATTTGGAGCATCGGAGAGTTTTGCTCGAATTAAATAGAGGTATTGGAAACTTAAAAGCTTTACAAAAGATTCTGTGCTAAACCCTAGATAATTAAACTATCAGAAGAGTTTGAAATACTTGAGTGAATAAAATACTACTAAAATACTACGCATTCGATATCGATTAAAACTATCGTAATTTCTCATTTTGGTATCATGGCACACGATATCGAGTAAAAAGTATCGTAATTTGAGATTATGGCATTCGATATCGAGTAACCAAAGAAGTTACATCGCTCGATCTGTCATTCGATACGTTAGTGTCTATCGTATGTCGCAATTTACATTAGACAGAAAAATGGGCAGACAGACGAGATTTGTAGGCAAGGGGTTGAAGAGGTAGAGTGTGTATTTCATGACTAGTGTACTGGACATTTTTTCGTTTCTCTTTTCTGCTTTTCGTTTTTTTCTTTGTTGCTTCACTTTATATTTCTCAAGTCGGCCTCATTTTAATGAGTTTATATTAAACACACAGATATTTTGAAACACACAAACATGTAAAGAATATAACACAGAAAATAAAATGTGCAAAAATCTGTCTGTCTTGTTTATGTCCAATGTAAATTGTTTAAGCAAGAGCAAAAGAGAATTCAAAAAATGTCTGCCCTGTTTCTGTCCTATGTAAATTGCGACTATGCAAAAAGAAAACAGTTGATTTTAGCGCGTAAAGTGTGTTTTTATTATTATTTCAAGAAATTACAAACTATCAAAGGAAATGTAAGTAAATTTCAATTACATTTGTTTACATTTTCTGTAAAATATAGCAATATTGAATAGGACAAACGTGAATAAAATCAATGGAAGACAAAAGGAAATTTTGGCCGAATTCATGGGTGCGCATCCTCAGCTAGCAAGAAATATTTTGGCAAATTGTGCGCAGGGGCGGAGTGCAATGAATAAACTGTGGGACCAACTGTCTAAGAAGTTGAATATGGCCGGGCAACCAATAAAAGACATTAAGTCTTGGCGAAAAGTAAGTACATTTATACATATTACTATGTTTGTATGTCAGTCGGCTCATTTTATAAAATATATAATTTATTAGGTTTTTGCAGACCAAAAGAATCAAGCAAAAAAAAAAAATGATCCTTTAACATGACTTCGAAGAAGAAGACAGGAGGAGGGCCATTCGAGGAGATTCCCTTAACACCAGCTGAGGAGCAAATTGTTCAAGCGGCTGGTATAGGAGCTACGGTAGAAGGGCTATCTTCAACCAAAACGTTTGGCTCTTCCAAAGATACAACTCCCTTTAATATTGAAGAAATTTATGATTTATTTAAATTTTTAATTAATTTTTTTTAATACATAATTTATTTATTGCAGTCAATGGATGTTATCCTTACAGACTATTACATAAAAACTTAAATTAGTAGAGATTTTATTATATTAGACAGTATTTAAAATTACAATTAAATTTCTTTTAATTATATTTAAATTTAAAGAGAAATCAATATTTTTATAAAAATTATTGAATTGATTGCATAATCGCACAAGTGGATCAGCCATAGCGTAATTCGTACTACAATTTTGGACAAAAAGAGGCACAAAGTTACGCATATTACGACATGGAACATTAAACTTAATATTGGCCAACAGAAATTCACAACAAGTCTTACCATTGATAGTACTTAACATAAAAGAAACATTTAACATAATACGACGACTTTTTAGAGTAGGAAGTTTAATTAAAGCAAGCCTACTAGTATATGAAGGAAACCTCACATCGCCACGTCAATTTAAACCACATAAGCAGAACAGCAAAAATTGTTTTTGAACAGACTCAAAAGTTGGCAATGTACGTTATAATAAGGATCCCATATTACTGACCCATATTCCAGGATAGGTCTAACCAGAGCCACAAATAACTGTTTTGTGATGTAAGAGTCAGAAAATTCACTTGACCAGCACTTAATAAATGCAAGAACACCTCTAGCCTTGTTGACAGTCATTGTAATATGAGATACAAAATTAAGTTTAGGATCCAACAAAATTCTAAGGTCCAAAAATGAATCAGCTACCTCCAACTCATGTTGTCCTATCTAGTAGTTAACACTGATAAAATCACACCTTGAAAATCTCATGCATTTACATTTTTTAATATTTAAAACCATCATGTTGTGTCTACACCATAAAACAAGATTGTTGAGGTCACGCTGCAAATTTATATGATCTGCATAATGCTTGAAGCTATAAAAGATTTTGACATCATCAGCATACATTAATACATGTGAGGAGTTTATAACACTGGGAAGGTCATTAATAAAAATGGAAAAAAGAATAGGTCCCAGGTGACTTCCCTGGGGAACACCGGACAAAACAGCAATACATTTTGATGAACGATTATTAAAACGAACAGTTTGACTACGGCATGTTAAATACGACTGCAACCAATTAAGGCTAATGCGGGTAACACCAAGCATGTTTAGTTTCATCAGGAGAAGCTTGTGATTGACCTTATCAAATGCTTTGCTAAAATCTGTATATACAGCATCAGTTTGTTTCTTTTCAATAAAAGCAGAGTTAATTAAGGAGGTTAGTTGAAGAACAGTTGTAGTAGTTGAACAAACCTTTCTGAAGCCGTGTTGATTGGATGATAAAATAGAAGAAAATTGATGACAGAAGTAATCAGCAACAATTTTGGAATGGCACTTAGTTTAGCTATTCCCCTGTAGTTCGTGATTTCAGACTTATTACCAGATTTGTATAATGGGATAATAAAAGATTCTCTCCAAAACTTAGGAAAATAACCATTTATAATAGAAATATTGAATAAAAATGTTAACGGAGTAGCTATTAACTCTGCGCAACGGTTTAAAATACAGCTTGGTACACCATCAGGGCCATGGTTAAATGACATCTTCAATTTCTTCAAGTTATATACAACTTCAGTCAAATTTAATGTTGGAAGACAAATGTTGTTGTTAGAATGGCTAATGTATGGATATTCATTTTTATCATTAAATTGATCGTTGGAGTAAGTACTGGCAAAAAAGTCAGTAAACATGTTGGAAATAATACTTTCATCACTTGATTCACATCCACAAAACTTCATTACAGAGGGATAGCCGCTAGATTTTCTTTTCGAGTTTACAAAAGTATAAAATGATTTCGGATCACGAGTAATTATATTTTTCATGCCATTGATATAATTGTTATATAGCCAACGATTAAAAAAGTTATATTTAGCACGGCAAACTGCATATTTTCCGTAATCTATTGTCAGACCAGACTTCTTAAATTTTTTATAACTTTTATTTTTTAAGCTTTTTAACCTTGGGAGTTCCTTAAGGCCCAACTATAATATGGATAAGCTGGCTTAAGCTAATGTCAAAAAATGAACGAAAAGTCTGTCAAATGCTTAAGCAATTTATTGAAGACTTTTAGGTGGCTACAATGTAACTACTTACATGCATCTAAAAACTATTATGACACAGTTGCACAATTGTTTTATTCGTACTTCTGAAAAATAATAATTTCTTTCTGAATAAATTAAATTTGCTAACAAAAAAAACTATGTTAAGTAAACATAGTTTATATACCTACTATCATTCATATACAAATTAATAATTATTTTTAATAGTTTTAAGAAAATTTCGAAAGAAGAATTTAACATTTTTTGCTGTTTGTGTAATTTTGGCCAAAAGTACTGAAAAATACAGCGGTGTGCATCACTCAACTCATAAACAATAAAATGCTCTTTCTTTTTAATTACGATTATTATACAACGCCTCCCTTTTTCTTATAGAAACTTTTTTTTAAACATTTTATATTAAATTTAGATACAATTTGTTCACTTTCGTTCTCCATTGCAGTTTTTTACAAATGGATATTCATACGTAAAACTCAAAGCACAAACAGCTGTTTCCGTACGGAATGTGCGATCGGTTTCGGACTTTGCTTAAAGGCCCAACTATAATATGCATAAGCTAGCTTAAGCCAACTTAAGCAACTGTGCAATTCCATATAATTCATATGTGGCAAACTATAATGTACTTAACAACACTTTTCGTTAAGTTTCGTCAAATGTCATTTGCTTAAAAAATTGCAATGGAGATCGAAAGTGAACAAATTGTATCTAAATTTAATATAAAATGTTTAAAAATATAAATTTCTATAAGAAAAAAGGGAGGCGTTGTATAATAATCGTAAGAAAGAGCATTTTATTGTTTATGAGTTGAGTGATGCACACCGCTGTATTTTTTAGTACTTTTGGCCAAAATTACACAAACAGCAAAAAATGTTAAATTTTTCATTCGAAATTTTCTTTTTTTGTAATTAATGTAAAATGCACTAATTATAATTAATTGTAGACATTATACGGCGAAGAAGAATAAGTTATTTAATAGAATTATGTAAAAAGAGAAATCCATTTTTGGTATAACAAATGGCTCGGAAAGATTTCATTTCGACGAAATAACTGAGAGAATCAACGACTAATAGAAAGAGAAACACCAATGGAGAATGTTTGATTTACTACTATATATCCCACCAATTTTTCACAAACTCTTTATTTTCCCTAAATACTAAAAATAAATTACTTAATTACAATGTAATGATTTTGAATAAAATGTTAATTTCTAACAATATATTTATTCTTGATGGTTTAAGTCATTTATAAAGTCATGCAGTTAATTTTGAAAATGGTATAAGTCATTTCAACCTTTTAACACCACACTACCTTTTAAAAATGGTTATAAATTTCACAATCATAATAAATACTCTTTTGTTGGCACTATTTAATTGTCAAAATATTTTATTCCATAATACAAAAATAATTTTTAATTCTTTAAAATACAAACCTCTTAATATCTCGAAACATAAAATATATGACTTATACCACTATCATAATCAAGGGCTCATATGAATGGTATTAAGTATATTTAAAATGTTTATTTAACACCTTTTTGTTAACAAATTTAATTTATTGAGAAAAAAAGTATTATTTTGCAAAAGTACGAATAAAACAAATGTGCAACTGTGGCATAATAGTTTCTAGATTCATGTAAGTACATTGTAGCCACCTAAAAGTCTTCAATAAGTTGCTTAAGCATTTGACAGACTTTTCGTTCATTTTTTGACATTAGCTTAAGCCAGCTTATGCATATTATAGTTGGGCCTTAAGGCTCAACTATAATATGCATAAGCTAGCTTAAGCCAACTTAAGCAACTGTGCAATTACATATAAATCATATGTGGCAAACTATAATGTACTTAACAACACTTTTCGTTGAGTTTCGTCAAATGTCAGTTGCTTAAGTTGGCTTAAGCTAGCTTATGCATATTATAGTTGGGCCTTTAGAATTCCATGGTGGAGCAACTGGCGGTTTAATTTTTATTTTAGGTACACAAACTTCAAAATAAGAATATATTTTACTATAAAACTTAGTAATTATTGTGTCAATACGCGAGGCACTTTTAATACTCATGGAAGTAGACAACAAATCATTCCAACAAGTAGTTCTTAACAGATCATTTAATTTAGTGTAATTGGTTTTATTAAAGCAATAAATTTTAAAGAACATATGTTCATTAATGCTTGGCCTTTGAATTCTGATGTGTGTTCCGTCTACACATCCAACAACTTTGATAAAAAGGATTCATAATTAGCAATTTATGATCAAAATTCACTTAAACTAACCTCCAGGAATTTTATATTTCTTAAAAAAATGGTCTATACAAGCGTGAGATTCCTCAGGCGAAAAATTTATAAACTTTGGGCAAAGTTTTGCTTCCATTTCGTCTATAACATGTTTTTCAATTTTGCAAACTGTGCTCTGTCCCAAGCCGACCAAGTAGTCATTTCCCACGCTGTACTGAAAACTTCCACTTGCCAAAAGCGAAAGTGTGGCTGCTAGTTGCAGCTTCGGTGGCACCGCTGTAGACATGTGCCCAATAAAGCTTATGTGACATAGGACGTAACGAAATGCCTTCTTTGTCAGTCTATAGCTAGTCCTAAATCTACAAATAAAAAAACACTCACTAAAAAGATTATAAAATAGGAAAACGAGTCTTACGCAGCTGCCGGCAAGGAAAAAAGGATCACTTTTGTCTCTAATTTCTTTTCTAATACGTGAAACACTTTCTTCCTCCGAGTCTGATTATTTGTTATTTGTTCACTTTAAATTTATTAAAATATTTATTAGCACACAATTTGCTTAATGTTCTTTTTCTTTTTATCATTTGTTTACATTAAACATTTGGTAAAAATCTATTACATTTTCTTTAAAATTAAGATTCGATAGATGTCGTATGCGATGATTAGCTTACTCGACACGTATCGAAATGTTATTCGATACGATAGTTTACTCGATATCGTATGCCGTGATTAGACCCCTGATTTGTAATAACAACATCACAATAAATGTCATAATGCAATGTAAGAATAAAATAAATAAATATCTGTTAATGTACTCAAGGTATATTTATTTTACTTGGTAGTGGCATCCCTACAACAAATACAACAATACAAGAACAACATGGCATTTTGTTGTTGCTTTGTAGTTCGAAATGTCAAAAAACATATAAGAAAATTGAGATGGCGTGTATGTGTTTTATTGCTTTCTCACTTCTACACTATAAAATTTCTGAACACATACAACTTTTGACATGTCGAACTACTAAAACAGCTGGGCGGACGACACTACCTAGTAAGATAAATATACCTTGAATGTACTTTTTTATTTGTCTTTCCAAACGTTCACAGTCCCAACTCTTGTCCTAATTTTGAGCTTTTTGCAAAAACGTTTAATTAAAACAACTCCAAGCAATATAAAATGAGGACAATGGTATTAAAAGCAACAAATCAATCATTTAAATCTTTAAGGTGGACTGCTGGTAAAAAGAAATTCCAAAAAAATGTTGAGAAAATTAAATTGTAATTTTTTTTTTTCATTTCAACATTTCATTATTTACTTCTTATTAATTTCGGATAATTATCTGAAAGGCGAAAATAATAAAATAAAACAACATACATACATATGTATGTATGTATTTATTATATAAAATTTCAATTGAGACGAACGAACACAAAACAACGAAAAAAATATAAAGAAAGAAAGAAAAAACACTGATTTAAATTTCAAACACGTTCATTGAAAACTGAAAGAATTCACACAGTTGTTTAAGTACAAGAAACTTTTTTCCATCACATAGCACTTAGAGCAGGGATATTATGTACCAGAAATTGTTTATAATCATTACTTCATCATTCCACATGCCATATAAGGTTCTATTATTATTCCAATAAATCTGTACAACTGTGTAAAGGATCAACAGCCGCAGAACAACCAGCCAAACAGTGGCCAGCATCATCAGCTCTGCACATATTGCAGTTGTGTACTCATAAAATATGCTTATGACTGGTTTTTCTGAAGAATTAAATCCAATACTCCAAATCACCCGCTCTTTAAGCATTTCAACCGGCAACTGTTTATTTTTCCTCACGGTTTGTCGGCTGGCTTGATGATCTGTTGCACAATTATGGTTGGTTACTAAAGACATTGATGACATTCTATCACATCATCACATAAACAACTCTCTACTGTTCGATACATAAGGTGTGCATAAAAATAAATAGGAGAACACATTATGAGTGCGTGTTTTTTAGACGGTAAACTTTAAATGGCTCCACTGTTTTCTGTGATAGCTGATTGGGAGTTCGCGGTGGTTTTCAGGTTAGTTAGGTTAGACGGGTTAAAGTTTTCTTTAGAACGCCAGGTTCGTAACTTCGTAAGAGCCACCTGGAGATTCTCGCAATACTAATCAGGCTGGGAATTCGCAGAGCTTCTGCAGCTCTCACCATGAGAGGTCCCCGCTATGATGCCTACTAGAAGCGATATTAAATTTTTCCCGAGAGGAGTTACCTTGGTATCCTGATTTCAATATAGGATACTTTTTCTATATATCCTATTTCCAAGAGAAAGTGAAAGTGAAGAAAAAGCAGTTAAAGTACGCCGATTTTTTTTTACCGATTTAAAGGTACTGCATACTTTAAATCGCGATATTTTAAACACGGTTGCTATGAGGGTGGCTTAGCCCCAGGATCCTCTACGCTGCCTATTTCGTCAGTTGTGTGGTTTTTGGTCAATTATAAATGCAATATTTATACCCATATATGTACATACATAATATATAAAATGTATTTCAAATTTATTTTAGAACAATTTTCTTTTTATATAAAACTTGCTGTGCCCGTCACGTCGTGGGGGTTCTGACAAAATGTTGCTCGACTTTGCTTTGAAAGTATTCCACACCATTTGTAAGACTCTTACTTTTATAGGGCTTTAGTTATGGTTTATGTATTTACTTTATATAAAGGCACCCATCCCTGGATAAAATTCTAAAATTTATAAAAAATTCTAAAAATTATTGTAAAGCTTTTTAAAAATTTTTAAAATATTTTAATAACGTTGTAATTCCACAAAATAAAAACATAAATCAAATACAAGCTTTATTCAATTGGCGCCTTAGGTCATGCAATAGTGTTTAAAATATCCCAGTTTTAAACCGAAAGTTGCAGTACCTTTAAACCGGAAGTTGCGTTTTTTTAATACCTTTTCTCTTGGAGATGAGATATTTTTGCGGAAAAAAGTATTCTATATTGGAATCTGGATGCTAAGGTACCTACTCACAAAATTTTGTTAAAATCCATTCAGTAGTTTTTACGTGATGCGAACACAAATGAAAAGCAGACAGACATACGGAAATGAATTACTATTTTATTACATGCATAGATAAGTTCTTATATTTCCTTTTAATATTTTAATTGTTTTATATTAAATTTTTTCGCAATTTTTCATTCAATAATTTTATGAATTTCCGCCAATGAATTTCTTTAATAGGGTTATTTGATGTCTAGGTGCATGTCAACCTGTGCATTGAAGAAGGTAATTTGTAACACAGCGTTAACGAAATTCATACCGTTTGTGCATACTTTATGCTGAATTATATGCCAAACCATGGACGTCATTTGTCCGATATACTATTTCATACACATCCTCTTTTCTTTATGATTCAAAAAAAAAAAAAAAAAAATTAAAAAACTTTACTTTTCCTATATATGTGACTCAAAACATGTAAGTTTTTCTGCGTTACTTTTTCTTTTCGCGCACATCTCATTTCTTGGGTATAAAGACTAACGTTTGATTTTTCGTACAAAAGATTTAAATTCCAGTTCGTTAATTTAATTGGAATTTATTACATTGTATAATACTGAAGGCATACAAAGGAGGAACAAACGGCAAAATACTTAAGCAACCATTTATTTCTTTCAGTGTCCACCCGCTCTCGTTAAGTTTTTTTGATTTTTCTACGTCACACATTTATTGATATCTTGTTTTGAAACTGAGTCCATACATACATACATACATACATACAGCACTTCATTTCAAAGGCGCTCAACATACATACATACGCTTCCACATGATATTATTATGCCATATTATTCGTGCAACAAATTTCTTTAGTTAAAAGCCATGTAGGTGTTAAAGATTACACACGTATAATCAGTAAACAAACATTATTCACTTTAGTGCAATAAACTAAAGTTTAAAAGCCATAAAAATAAAAACAACAAGAAACACAGCACAGCAAAAACAAAAACAAATATAAGTCTGACGACTGACTGGTAGGAAGTAGAAATGTCAACTACGACAATGGAGTTCATACTTACATACAACATACCGAAATTGAATTGAGTTTTTGTAGATGATATTTTTTTTTTTGCTTAGTAAGGACGAGGGTTGTATTAGAATTTAATTGGCAGAACTCTTATTTTACCTTATCGTCAGCGCAATATTTTGCAGTTTACCAAACTAAAAGGGCTACTCTACTTCCGTGCTAAAGAATTAGAGAATGTGATAGGTGTGCGTAGAATAGAATTTTAAAGATCAATGGTCTGTTTATTCTATGCTGTATTTAGTATAGTCCACAGCTCTTTAAATAATTTTTTATTTATTTATTTATTACATGTTACAATAAACTTACAAATTATATTCATAAACTATGGAGCAAAGTAACGTAGATCAAATCTTGTTGTAGTGAAACGCCCAGAGTCTTTGTAGGGAATCGAACCAACAAGCCCAGACGGATATATTAGCACGCTACCTACTAACCTTCCGGGGCACTCCTTTAAATAAATAATAAGGAATCTATAGGAAAATCTCAACAAAAGTTAGGAGGATAATCAATATATGTATAAAAGATCGAATATTGCTAAAAGGGCACTCTCGAAAATTGTAATATATACATATAATGAAATAGTAACTGATTTCCGTCTGTCTGTCTGCTTTTCATTTGTGTTCGCATCACGTAAAAACGATTAGATGGATTTAAACAAAATTTTCTGAGGAGGTACCTAAGGCCCCTGATTCCAATATAGTAAACTTTTTTCCGCAAAAATAAGTTATTTCCAAGACAAAGTGAAAAAAAGCAGTGAAAAAAAACACATTTTCCGATTTAAAGGTACTGACATTTACGGTTTAAAACTCGGATATTTTGAGCACCTTTTATTTTTGAAAGTGGGATATTTTAAAAACTATTGCGCAGCATTAGGCGTCAATTGAATAAAATTTGTATTTTTACTTTGTGGAATTAAATTGTTATTTTAATATTTAAAAACACCTTTTAAAGGTGCTTTACAATAATTTTCATAATTTTTCATAAATTTTAGAATTTTATCCAGGGATGGGTACTTTTATAAATAAGTGTTTAAAATTTCCCACTGTCGAAAATAAAAGGTGCTGTCAAGATTGCAGTATCATTGAATCGGTAACATTGCGTACTTTCAATACTTTTTCTTTATCATCTCTTTCAAATTAGGTATTTATATAGCGAACAAGTATCCTATATTTTAAACGAGATACTTGTTCGCAGTATAAATACCTAATTTGCAAGAGATGATAAAGAAAAAGTAAAGAAAAAGTATCCTATATTTTAAACGAGATACTAACTAAGGTATCCCACCATAATATATATATATATATATATATATATATATATATATATATATATATACATATGATGTATAGCTGTTGCCGCTATTGCAACAAATACTAAAACTTATAGGGTGTTCCGAGTTCAGATAGAGAGTTGTTATTTACGAATATGTGTTTATTTCTTGAACTGTAGGAGGCATAGACTCAAAATTTAAAAACAGTAATTAAAACTTAGTTCGCTATATAAACAAGAATAAAAAATAAACCTAAAAATTAAAGGGTTTTCCGATAGTGGCTTGATTTGCATGTATAAGGACGAAGTTTTAAACCATAATAGGTAGACTTTTGAAATTTTGACACAAGGTGTATAACTGTGGCCACTATAGCAATAAATACTTAAACTTATCGGGTGTTCCGAAAGTGAGGTGTTACTTGCCATTATGTCTTTATTTCTTGAGCTATAGGAGGCAACCACTTAAAATTTGCAGACAGTAATTAACTCTATGTTCGCTCTCTAAACAAGTATATAAAATTAAACCTTAAAATTAAAGGGTGTTCCGAGAGTGACACCCTTTAGTAGACTCTTGAAGTTTTTACAGGAGGTTTCTTACTATGGAAACTATGATAAAAAGTAAAGGATGTTTCGACAGTGACGTGATTCTCATGTATAACTTCTTATTTCTTGAACAGTAATTGGTAGAATCTTAAAATTTTGTACAGGAGATATGTTGCCACGGCCGATATGATAGTTACTAAAAATTAAAGGGTGTTCCGAAAATGACATGTTTTTCACGTATAGTGACTTATTTTTTTAATCGTAATAGGTAAACTCTTGATATGTTCAAAGAAGAAGAATTGCCATGGCCGTTATAGCAAATAACAACATTAAAGGGTGTTCCGACAGAGACATGATTTTTACTTAAATATTTTTTTTATTTTTTGAACCGTAATAGGTAGACTCTTGAATTGTTTACAGTGGATGTTGTACTTCGGCCGCTGTAACATTTACTAATTACTAAAGGGTGATCCATCAGTGACATGTTTTTCACGTATATTACCTTATTTTTTGAACCGCAATAGGTACGCCTGATATTTTTATAGAAAGTGTATCACCATGGCCGTTATAACAGCAATTCCTAAAATTTAAAGGGTGTTCCAATAGCGATGCAATTTTCGTGAATACGACTTTGATTTTAAAAGTAAAGGGTGCCCATAAGACATGAAAAAATTAACAACTTGAGTTTTTAAAGGCGTACTAAACATAGTACGGAAACCTACGTGTGTGAGACTAACTTCCACTTGACTGATATATTTAGCTTAAAATGTGATTTTTTCATATTAAAATTTTTACGGTGAAAGTGTTATTTTTCAGTGAACATTCGATTATTTGTTGTATTAAGTTTTTGAAGTTTATTTTCGGTTTATTCCATTTTTGTTTATTAATTCCTCCTTTCGTGAATGGGGTTTGTAGTAAGAAGCCTTTATTTTGTCACGAAATAATAATATATTGTTATAAGAAGTTATGTCTTAAAAACAATATTTCAGGGTTTTCGGGTTTTAAGAAAACAACCCGAAAGCGACTGATTTTTTTTTTTTTAATTCGATACTATCAACCAATAAATATATAATGTTATTCTTGATCTTGCAATTATAACCCATATCAATCACATTACTTTTAATACTAACCTCGTTTGCTGGTATTTTGCAAAATCTATTGACTACTTTAGACGAAACATGAAGTAAATAGAAAGATAAACATGCACACACTGCCATTCATAGATACCCGTACACACATACATATACGTATGTACAGGGTGGGCCAAAAGAAACCAAGGGGTGTAAAAGTTTAATAACTTTTTTGTTTATTAACTTTTTTTTATTTTTTCTTTCAGATTATATAGACAACACTTGGAATTGTATTATTTAAACCAGAGATCAATTATTTTAACGCAAAGAGCATATCGCCGACATTATTGAAAATTTGATTATGAGTGATGAAGCTCATTTTCATTTGAATGGCTTTGTTAATAAGCAGAACTGTAGGTTCTGGGGTTCTGAAAATCCAAGAGCCATTCATCAACGCCAATTGCACCCCATCAGGTGTACAGTATGGTGTGGGATCACATCTGAAAATGTCATTGGGCCCTACTTCTTCGAGAATGAAGATGGAAGTGCTGTAACCGTAAATGGAGAGCGGTATCGGTTTATGATAGAAAATTTTTTACGTCCTGCTCTTGAAAACAGACCTGGTATGTGGTTTCAGCAGGACGGAGCCACTGCCCATACTGCCCGAGACACAATGGCACTTTTAAGACAAATTTTTGGAGAGCCCTTGGTTTCTTTTGGCCCACCCTGTATATGTACTTCTGACGACTGGCTTGATGGCCTTGTGTTTGTTAGCAATTTTTTTTTAACTTTAAATGAGAACAAATTTATTTGAACAATCGTACAAATATCTATTATTATTTTTATTATTTTTTTATTTTGTCTAAATTTTCGCTCTATTTGAAGTTGACATTATTTTACGTAGATTAATTTGTCCGTTTGTTGGTTGATTTGAACTCATATTTATTAAACAACAATGGCGATGAAAATATTGCTGATGATGTTTATATTGATGACGACAATGTTGATGATGATCATGATGTCAATATTTAATAGAAAACATGCAATTAATAAATAAAAAAATGAAGTAATAAAACAACATATTTGCACTATATAATTGAAATAAATTACATGAAATATAAAATTGAAAAAAATATTTTATTAGTAGGTTGTTCTTAAATTATTGTTATTTAAAAATTTCCTATCTGTTTTTCGTCAATTTGATTAAAAGCGTTCAAAGCAAATACGCGTATATTGGTATTGAGTTCTCAAAACATGTTGATAAATTTGATTGATTACAATTAGTTGTTAAAAAAATTAAAAAGCGGAAAGAAAAAAAAATGGGATAAAGGTGCCACTCAGGCGAAACCTGTTACCAGAGGCTAACTTTGTCCAATTCCTACTCTCACATTCGGCAAGTCGCAGGTACCCTCTGGAAATCTTGAGCAACCTCAGGTGAGACAAGGTAACCAACCCTTGTGGATCTTTAGGTCAGGGCTAACGAGAGAGGGAGCTTTTTCCAGAGCCATTCTGACATATTCAGTCTAAGGTTCAAAAAAGTAGCAGCTTCTTTCCACCAGGTTAGGTGCGGCTGACAACTTTAAAAACCTCGGCCCGGAGAGACTGGCAGCCCCTAACCGGGATAAGGTGCGAAAGACTAATCATCTATCCACTCGATAATACCCCGTTATTCAAGAAAACTCAATAAGATATAAAAATACAAATGAACGCAACAAACAAACGCAAACGAAAGTGGATACTCTTCGGAATATCGAACGTGAGAACATTATTGGATACCACAGTGCAACACGGAAAAAATAACCATATACGGACACCACTACGTGATAAAAGACCAAAAGAAAAAGACCCCTGTCTCCCAGTTTTGCCCAAAGTCCTCCAGGTTTTTTTTATGGGCCCTCAAAGATGTGGGGCCTCGATGTCATTTTTGCAAAAAATTATCATTTACTCAAGCTCATATTTTGCAAACCGTTTGAAATTTTGATATACTCTCTGAGGCAAAGTTGTAGTTCTTATCATAAAGAACAAAAATTGTTAATATATAAAATCAAAAAAACTTCACCTTCAAGGTCAAAATCGCAAAAAACTTTAAAAAATTAAATTTTTTTACCTTTTTTCCCTTGTTCAGGTCCATAGGTAGCAAACCGTTCAAAATTCAAGGAAACAATCAACTACAAAAATGAACCTAAGATCTCAATAAACAACTTTCTAGAACATATGAACTTCCTAGGAATGATTCTTAACACCGTTTAGGTAGCGCTTATGTAGCCGCAAAAGTGAAAAAATTTCCCGAAAATTTTTAAATTCATTTCGGCTACCTAAGCGCTACCTAAACGGTGTTAAGAATCATTCATTCATGACAAAAGTCATGTCCTTTATACAATGCTATGCCCCTACGTACGTATCCAGTGATAAAGACGCATTTTACTAACAGCTTAACACCGTAATAGGGAAGATATGCCGTGGTGAGGTAAAAGTCATCATGGCGAATGACAATGGAGAACGGTTACTAAACTTATGCTCTAGCTATGGGTTATTTTTTGATAGCACGAACTTCCCCCACAAAAACATTCAGAAATATACGTGGAAGTCGCCAGGAGGCAGGTATTTTTCTCAAATAGATCACATTATCATCGAGAGGAAATGGCTCAAATTATTAGCATATTTAGTCACCACTACCACGTTGTCTATAAAATGTCCTTGGCCCTGAAATTCAAAGATAATAGTAAACGAATTACTAGAGTCAGATTCACTACAACCAACTTAATAAATAGTGCGACAGCAAATAATTTTAGAAATGAGATAAATCGGCAATTAAATGCAGTGGATACAATGCATTTAAGTGATAAATTGGGAATATTATAAAATACATTTACAACCACATCCACCCAAGTCATCGGCAAAACAAACAGTAACAGGAAGGAATGGATCCCAGACCGAACCCTGGTCAAGATAGCAGAACGGAAGGCTATACACATCTTGATAAACAGCACCGATCCGCGCAGTAATAAAGGAGAACTACGGCAAAGTCATGCAAACCTTAACCGCAAGGTAGAAGAAGCTGAAAAAGCAATGCTGAAATGACCTGCGAAGCATCTACTAAGAAATAGCTGCTGTAAGTGGATAACGCAGCTCAAAGATCACTTCTCCACAGTTGGACCAGCAGCGCAACCTTATGACAACAACCGATCAACAGCTTCGAAGATGGAAACAATACTTCGAGTCGAACAGCACCGCAGCTGTCTACAGTAACAACACAACCGAGTATAATAAGGTGTGATCCTTTCAAGGTTCCCTACTTTTTTAAAGAAAAAACGACAGAAAATTCAAATTTAATGGAGAATGTTTATTATCATTTGAAAGAACATTCTTTGGCATTTATGTTTTGAAGATTATGTCTATCAAAGTTTGGCCGCTGCTACGGCGCAGATGATCCATCCGGTGCTCACCGGAATGTTCTCTCAATAAATCCATTGATTGATGCGATGTGTGGGAAGTGGCGCCGTCTTGCTGAAACCAAATGTCCCCGAGATCACGAGCTTCAATTGCAGGCATCAAATAGCCGGTAATCATGGCACGATAACGATCGCCATTGACGGTTACGGTCGCACCGGCATCAATTTTAAAGAAATATGGACCGATGATTCCACCGGCCCATAAACCACACCAAACCGTTGTTTTTTCTGGATGAAGTGGCAGCTCTTGAATCTCTTCAGGTTACTCTTCGTCCCAAATGCGGCAATTTTATTTTTTTACATACCCATTGAGCCAGAAATGGGCACCATCGCTAAACAAAATTTGCCTCGAAAACGTCGGATCTTCTTGGAACTTTTCAATAGCTCATAGAGTGAAGCGATTCAGGCGTAAGTCATTTCATTATGAAATGCCAAACAATACTAAACAAAAATAACATGACAGCATGACACGACTCACACGTGATCTGTCAAAAAAAGGCTATTGAAAAAAATACCTCAAAATGGATCTCCTTTTATAACCCCGGATGAAAGGATAGAGATAACAGACGCTCCTCCAAATTATAGGGAAATAGTTGCCGCAATTAACAACATCTTAACAACATCCTAAGGCAGCAACATGCAGGATTTAGATAAGGCAGATACTGTGTCAATCACATCTCCACTTTACGCATCATCGTCGAACTAGCCAGAGAATATAACTCCCCGACGTACGTCGTCGATTTTAAAAGTGCTTTCGAAAACATCCACTGGAACAGCATCTGGAGCCCACTGCACCGCAAAAGAGTTCCCTTCAGAATTATAAACCGGGACAACCGGTATTGCTAAAGGATTGTGTATCCGAACAATTCCGCACTAACGTCGGAGTAAGATAAGGCTCTCGCCCTTACTATTTCTTCTTGTTCTCGACGAAGTTATGACCGCCAATAACATCGATGCACCGAATGGTACACAATGGACTTAATGACCCAACACAATCTCGAATACAAACCTTCACCGTAGAAAAAACCAAACCCCAATGCATGTAGACATCAAAAGAAGAAAATATAGTTGGATAGGCCACACATTAAGGTCGAAAAACACAATAACAGAGGCAGCAATGACATTCAACCCTCAAGGTAACCGTGGTAGAGGTCGGCAGAAGAATACATAGCGTTCCACAGTAGAGAAGGAACTAGAAGTAGCTGGTTTTAGTTGAAACGAGGCAACAAGAACTGCGCCAAACAGAGTTCGTTAGAAATCTTTAATCGAGTCCGTTTGTTCCCTAGATGGAGAATAGCGGAACATCATCATCAAACCTCTTCTGAAAATCCCTTTTCATCAAAGTGATTTGATGAAAACTTCTTTTCTCCCTAATGGTTTATTTAAACGTGTTAAAGAACAACAAATAATGAAAGATCATTCAGGCCGCTTGTAAGAATGAATTTAAAATTAAGTCCGTGTTTAATATGCTAATCATACTCTTTTTATATCTACAAATAATTTTATTTATTTTTTGTTGTTTTGCCGTTACATTCTTGACACCCATACTTGAAGTTTCAAATCATTCAAAGAAATTCTAATCATCAACTTTTTACAATAAAATCTACATTTAAAATTGTATGCATAATTTTTACAAAAACAATAATAAAGAATGAAGCGGGTGTAATTCAATACGTTTTCTTTTTATCAGAAAAATAAAATCTTTTTCACATACGAACATGAACATGAGCACAAAAGAACAAACAGCATTTTCAGTGCCGTTGATGAACGACAGTAAAAACATGTGTAAAAAGTAAAAACGTTTTATTTGAATTTAAAATGTAATTTTTACCTCCAGCGAACCAAAAATGTCATAAAACTCTGTTGGTGGTCAGTTGTGGTTGGGGCTGTTTTTTTCCCCTGCATACATTCTTATGTTAAATGAATTAAATGTTAAATAAGCAATAACAATACAATACAAACATAAACCTATTGTAATGAGTGCATGCGCGGGGGCAGTGCGAAAAGTCCCTGTAAAATATGCAACCGTAGCTTTGCAGGAACTTAAGCCAGGATTTCAATGTGTATTAGTATACAGGTGAGTTATTTGACGACAGGGTGTGTTAGAAAGTTCAGTGGTTCGTTTCTAAAAAATAAAAATAAATATTTTGGACCTAAAAAAATTATAATCATGGTCTTTTCCACAGCATAAACATAAACATAAACTTTATAACATAAAATTTTGAAGTTATCTTCATGATAACTTTTTAATGTAGGAAATTTTTATGAAGTAAGCGACGGATATACCTTAAAACCAAGTGGAGAAAAAGCAGTGAAAGTACGCAGTTGAACTTACCGGATATGAATACTTTATCTATATATATAAAGCACAAAATGTGTTTGTTTGTATGTTTGTTTGTTTGTCGGAAAGCTATAGCTGCCTACACCAGTGAACCTATCTTTCTGAAATTTTCACGGTTTGTTATTGGATATACGGATGGTAAAATAGGATACTTATTTTTTTGATATTTGACGTGGGCGTGGCACCTCCCATACAAATTAAATATTAATCATCGTATATCTCGATATCAGTAATAGGTAGCGTCTTAAAATTTCGCACCCGTAACCTCTATATGAACGTTAATAGTTTAGCGAAACACAGACTGTATTGGAATAGTGGGCGTGGTACCTCCCATACAAAGTAAATATTATTCATCGAATATTTTGGTAACGGTAATATGTAGTGCCATGAAATTTTGCAACAGGAACCTCTATATTAACATGCATAGTTTAGAGAAAGATAGACAAGATTGAAATAGTGGGCGTGGTACCTCCCATACAAAGTGAAAAATTATTATCGTGTTCCTGGCGAACTACAATAAACAGAACCTTGAATATTTGCACGAGTAACCCCTAAGCTAATGTGCATAATCTATCAAAATACAAAATTAATTGGGATAGTGGGCGTGGTACCTTCCATATAAAGTAAAAAATGATTATACTGTATCTAGAGAACTGCCATAGGTAGCGCCTTCGAATTTTGCACAAGTAACCATCATATTAAAGTACATAGTTTAGCTAAACACAAACTGAATTGGAGTAGTAGGCGTGGTACCTCCCATACAAAGTGAAAAATTATTATCGTGTTCCTGGCGAACTACAATAGATAGAGCCTTGAGACTTTTCATGAGTAACCCCTGTGCAAATGCGTATAATCTACTAAATTACAGAATCAATTGAGACAGTAGGCGTGGTACCTCCCATATAAGGTGAACAATTATTATCGTGTACATAGAGTACTATAATAGATATGATCTTAAAAGTACAAAAACATAGGTTGGATTGGGACAGTGGTCACGGTACCCCCTATACAAAGTGCAAAATTATTATCCTGTACGTAGAAAACTGGAATAGATAGAGCCTTGAGGCTTTGCACGAGTAGCCCCTATGCTAATGCACATAGTCTACCAATATAAATTGGATTAGGGCAGTCGGCGTGGTACCTCCTATACAAAGTGAAAAATTATCATGGACCTGGAGAACTACAATAGATGGAGTCTTGAAACTTTGCACAAGTAACTCTCATACTAAGGTGCATAGTCTAGCACAACACAGACAGGATTAGGATAGTGGTACCTCCCATAAAAAGTTAAAAATTCTTATCGTGTTAATATGTATAGTCAAGCAAAAAACAGATTGGTTGAGAACAGTAGGCGTAGTACCTTGTATATAAACTAAAACTTTTTTGATGTGAGAATAGTGTGCGTTTTCGATTTAGAGGTTGGTGTTTATTGTATTTTTTGTGGATGGGTGTTGCGAAGCGCACCGGGGATAGCTAGTTTTTTATAAAGTAAAAAAAATGATATGTAGCAGTTGATGATTGATACTCACATCATTCAGACGTGCAAAAATATAAAACAGCTGATTTCCACGTGGAAAATAAAAGCATTTAAAATTTAATCTATAATTTATGGCTATGCCCACAAAACGTAATAAATTTTGTGGAAATAATCCAAGATATAAATATCAAAAAGTAAATGTGAAGTCTACAAATAGATTTGAAGCATTATCCGATATGGATGAAACTGATTAAGCAGATGGAGAGTATAAGGAGACTCCAATAAAAATTCCGCCAATTGTGGTGGACTTGGATTATAGTTTTTCCAATGTACTAGGGTTATTCGGGGAAACCTGCAAATATAAAAGGATTTCCGTTGGCACCAAAATTTTACCTATCACGTTACCTTAGTATGACGAAACCATAAAGGCCTTAAAGGAAAGAAAGATAAAGTTTTACACACACCCAATAAAGGATCAATACAAATTCAAGCTAATCCTATTTGGATTACCACAGGTAGAGACTAAAGATATTTTTGAAGAATTTAAGCAATTTTTCAATATTACTCCAATCAACATAAAAGAAATTATTACCACAAGAACTTCCGAAGATAACGCAATTTACATGATCGAGTTCGACAAAAAACAGATTTCAAAGAAAGAAATTTGTAGAATAAAGTATTTTCACAACATAGCGGTTCATTGGAGAAAACTCTTACGCAGATCTAGAGGTCCAACTCAATGTTCAAAATGCGCCATGTTCGGCCATTGGTCCTCAAATTGTCACAGAAGCAATAACTGCATCGGTTGTGGTAGCCAGCATGATTACTCCGAGTACCCACTTAACAAGGCCCCAACTCAAGGACCAGTTGTTTATAAATGTTTCAACTGTGTTAAAAATAACCTGAAAAGCACCAACCATAGAGCTGATGATGCACGCTGTCCATCTAGAAGGGAATATCTTGAAATCCGCCAAAGAGCCTCAAGAAACCAAAGAAAAGTAAGTTTTACTAAAAACAGGCCTCAGTTTAATCTCTCAACAGAAGTTTTTCCTCCTATTGGCAACAACGTAGCAAGACCAAGTAAGGCTTGGCCAGATGAAACAAACCAAGTAAGAGAACCTCGCGATGATTTATCTAATGAAAAAATATAAGAGATTTACTTTGAAGCTCTGAACGCTTTGGAGAAATGTAAAACAAAATATGATAAAATGAGAGTACTCGGCAATATGCTCAAATATGTCATATAATCAAGAAGTAGTAACCATGATTCATGTTATGCACTTTAATGCGCAAGGCATGACAAACAGTAGCTCCATTCTCCAATTGGAGCAAGTTTTAATTCAAAAGCAAATTGACTTAGTTTTTATTAATGAAACCTTTTTAAAACCACACAACAACCGAAGGTTTTCAACTAATCGCCTACACAGAAAATACAAGCAAAAAATGCTTAGCGATATATGCAGTGATTTGACGATCAGATTTGAAGGCAAATGCAGGTCTTCAAATTTTACTACTATAAAAAATTTGCTGAATTAACCCACTTTACAACTTCTGTAAAAAGTTGCTAAAGGCGTCAATTTAAAATTTCTTTTCCAACTGAAAGGTTTTTCCTATCTTTTTACCTTAAATTATATACAAAAATGTTTTAATTGTTGCAATACTTTATGTAGAATCTCATAAGTTGTATATGCTAAGTTTAGAAAATTTTATATTGATTTTATGGTAGTAAATAAAAAAAAAAACACAAAAAAAAAATACTGATATGAAGCATATCTTAAAGAAGAACTAAGTAGTGCTGAGTACAGCACGGTACGTTTAATTTTTGGTTGTATATTTTAAAACACAGATCGTTTTAACTACTTATTACGGCACGGTACTTTTAATTTTGATATTTAAACACAGATGGCGCTAAAAACATATGCCAAATAGCCAATTGAATAAAATTTGTATTTGTTTTTAGTCGCTTACGTATTGTATAATTTGGTTATTTTGTGAAAAACATACTTAGGTAATTGTGTGATAACATTATTTTTTTTATTTAGCGTTAATTTTTACAATTTGGTAAGAATACTACGTTCTTAGTTTAGTTGTTTCTTCGTAGATTAGTTGCATTTTTCTCTTATTTCTCAACATATTTGAGAAATCAATCGGATAATTTTGAACTACCTAAACAACATTTTATAGAGGCATAGTATAGGAGTATACGAGTTTAAAGTCTAATGCAGAACTCTTAGAAGCGGTTCTTCAATATATGGACATTGTTAACTAATGGGTGATTTTTTTGAGGTTAGGATTTTCATGCATTAGTATTTGACAGATCACGTGAGATTTCAGACATGGTGCCAAAGAGAAAGATGCTCAGTATGCTTTGACATTTCATCATGAATAGACTTACTAACGAGCAACGCTTGCAAATCATTGAATTTTATTACCAAAATCAGTGTTCGGTTCGAAATGTTCAAATGTGACAAATTTTGTTCAGCGATGAGGCTCATTTCTGGTTGAATGGCTACGTAAATAAGCAAAATTGCCGCATTTGGAGTGAAGAGCAACCAGAAGCCGTTCAAGAACTGCCCATGCATCCCGAAAAATGCACTGTTTGGTGTGGTTTGTACGCTGGTGGAATCATTGGACCGTATTTTTCAAAGATGCTGTTGGACGCAACGTTACGGTGAATGGCGATCGCTATCGTTCGATGCTAACAAACTTTTTGTTGCCAAAAATGGAACAACTGAACTTGGTTGACATGTGGTTTCAACAAGATGGCGCTACATGCCACACAGCTCGCGATTCTATGGCCATTTTGAGGGAAAACTTCGGAGAACAATTCATCTCAAGAAATGGACCGGTAAGTTGGCCACCAAGATCATGCGATTTGACGCCTTTAGACTATTTTTTGTGGGGCTACGTCAAGTCTAAAGTCTACAGAAATAAGCCAGCAACTATTCCAGCTTTGGAAGACAACATTTCCGAAGAAATTGGGGCTATTCCGGCCGAAATGCTCGAAAAAGTTGCCCAAAATTGGACTTTCCGAATGGACCACCTAAGACGCAGCCGCGGTCAACATTTAAATGAAATTATCTTCAAAAAGTAAATGTCATGGACCAATCTAACGTTTCAAATAAAGAACCGATGAGATTTTGCAAATTTTATGCGTTTTTAAAAAAAAAAAATTTCTCAAGCTCTTAAAAAATCACTCGTTAGTACCATTTGTACCTGAAAGGTCAAATCAAACAAAAAAAAAAGTCTGTCAGTTTGCCCGTTTGTCAGTGGCCGCTATAATAAAAAAATACTAAAATTATAGGGTACTGGGATAGTGATGTGGTTTTCACATATATGGTTATCTATTCGTCTGAATGTTGCTTTTTTTTTTATGTATGTAACCGCAGAACTCAGCCATTTCTGAACCGATTTTAAAACTTTTTTCTTTATTTGAAAGGTTATGCTTTCAGGTTGGTCCCATTTTAAAAACAGTTCATTATATTAAAAATTAAAGGGTGTCCCCATACAACATACATGTTTTTTACGTGTATTAAGAACCGTAAAGGGCAACAAATTTAAATTTAAAAAAATTGCGTGTCGCTAAAGCTCCCAACAGCAGAAATTAATAAAAAAATAAATTTAAAATTTAAAGGGTGCCCCATAGGTGACGAACAGTTGTACAAACCTGTATTGCTAAGTCTACTATAATAAAAAGTATAAAATTTGAATTTGGAAATAAAATGGTGTCCCAATAGTTAATGTAATTCTATGTATGTGGCCAAACTTTTGAACTGTTATAGACAGACAGCTGAAATTTACAAGGAACCTGTATTGCAAAGTCCACAATAGCAAGTATATAATTTGAATTTATTAACTAAAGGGTGTCCCTATAAATTATGTAATTTGATCAATATGGCCCTATCTTTTGAACCGTTAAACACAAACACTTGAAATTTAGGCAGAATATCCACTACTTTGTTTGGTATGATAACAAGTATAAATATTTGGAATTATAATGTAAAGGGTGTCCCAATAGTTCATCGCCGCACTTTGGGTTGAGCGATAGTAAAAACAGCTTTAATTTTGAAAAAATATTTTATTTTATTTTAAAGGGAAATTATAAAATATTATTTCACCATTTCAAATGATGAAATGATTTTTTGTTTATTTTTTATACGCTTTTTATTTTTTAAAAATATTGATTTTTTTTACTTTACCATTTTCTCTATTGCCTTGGAACTAAGTACGATAAAATCATAAATTAAATTGTAGTTAAAAGGTACCTCTTTGCACAAAAGTTTTCTTCAAGACAAAGACATTAAAATGTTTACAAAAATCGACTGATTATAATTTGATGATGGGACAAAGACATTTAAAGGTCGTGCTATTATCGTTTCATTGCGCTTTGATTGTGTAGTGTGCGGTATTCATATTAAAATTCACCCGGTTGTAAGAATACCGTCAGATAAGGCCCAACACGGCTAGATGCTGACGTTAATCTTGATCACGAATGCCAGATTGACAACAGAGGCGCTGCATCATTGTTCTAAAAATAAATATGACTTGCAATTGCAGTGTTGCCAAAAGTGAAGCTTGTATCTATTCATTTATTTCACCGCCTGACCACTACTCTCAGGCATTTTGCCTGAGTCTTAACTTCTCTTAAAAATAAAATTTAAGGTTTATGCCTATTACAGTGAAAAAATAGGGCCATATACGTGTAAATTACATCGCTATAGAGACAAACTTTAATTTTTAATTATTTGTTTATACTTGTTAATAAAATGAATATATTTCTATTTAATTTGCGTATAATTCAAAGTGTCTGTCAATTCAATTCGTAAAAACCATGGAACACCCTACAATTCCTTGCATTTTTTTATAGTGGCTATGGTAATAGGGAAGGAAGATAAAAGGCAACGTTACGCCATCCCGAAAATAAATTGAAATTTTCTGCGCATGTCGGCCTAATGATGTCACGAAACTGTCTTCCTATTGGCTAATAATTCTGAATAAGAGTATAACTATAAATTATGAGAGTTTACTCGCAGGGTTGCCATTTTTTGCCTATTACTTAGATTTGTTTGTACGTACTTATTTGAAACAATTTGTTGATTACAGACTTGGCAACCTTACATTGGCCGAACAACGTCATCTAAAGCGGAATTTATATGGTCAATCGCGGCATGTCAGCGCGGGTTGATGAGTGAGAGTGTTTAGCATTTACATGATCAAGCAAAGATTGTCAAACATCATTATACAACAGACACTGAGCAGGGAGGTTGTTATTTAAGATGACGCATGATTTAGCTGCTGCTTTATTAATTGATGAATTATAGGAAGACGACAATCAAAAAAGAGTAATAAACGAATTTGGACAATGGAATTATTAGAGAATGGATTTATAGAGAATTATAAACAACGACATCATGACTATATTTTTTTATTTATTCTTCAGTTTCTAATCAATTATTTAAAGAAATTTACTGAAAAAATACAAATATTCTTTATATTATTTTTGCAAAAGAACACCTTTCGGCAATATTGAATTTCTTAGTATCTGGTCAGAGTTATGCCTCATTAAAATCTCTTTAATTCATACTGTGTGAATGAATAGGAAAATGTAAGAATGTATGTAATATTTCATTAATACAGAAACAAAATTCAAAGTTTCGAATAGTTCCGTGTAATACATATGCTCCACAGTTATATGTTTTCTATCATGAATATTTTTCAGTATTTTACTTTTAATGCACCGTGAATCCTTTATTATTGTGCTGTTTAAGGGTTAATCAAATCTATATTAATATCTAGAACAAGTAATAATGTCAGAAGAAGTTGAAGGAAAACATTTCCTCAACTTCGTTATGTGATTTTCCTTTATAATAATTGAAAAATACCAATTAAATAATATTTTTGCTTACTCGTCTTCATACCCTATCTTAACTTGAATTTTGGCAATTAATATTTCCATATAAACACACACATAATAATTAAATAAATGAAGTATTTTAAAAATAAACTCTAATAAAAACGCTTTACATACAATACCATAAATCAAAACTAACCCACATGTTAAATTCTCTTAAAAACAAGCGCTCTAGCCGAGACATCTTTACTGCTCGCTTACAAAAATTCAAATGGAATTTACACTGTGGTTGACAAACATGCATTTAGACAAGCAAGATGGCGTGACGGCAAACACAAAATATCAAACATTTTTGATTTCCATCCAGCGCGGCTGACAAAGACGAATTTTGGTCGTTTACACTAGCTTGTTGGCTTGCCATCAACCCGCGCTGACAAGCCGCGATTGACCATCTAAATGCCGCTTAACGGGAAAACATGTGCATGGCGTAATCTTGGGTTATATCATTCTTGGTAATAGGAATATTGTCAAATTTCAATGGATCTACCATCTGCGGTTCCAGAGCGTTGCCAGATATTGCAGCGAAAATCATAGCGGTACGTTTTTACCCTTTTGAGATTTTTAGCATCTGCAAGGGCTTTTAAGATTACTTTCGTAACGTGATGATGAAATGATATTTAGTTGTTTGTGTCATTGTTGTATTTATTTATTGTTTGGTGTTGAATATCAACCATAATAAAACAAATGTTAAACGTTTGTGTTGTAAGCACATTAGCATAATAATATGGGAACACAGACACAAATGGAGAACTAGAAAGAATAGAAACCACCGACTTAGACCAAACCGCATAAGGAGGAATGTACTTGGGTTTGTAATCATCGTTTTTGTGGCCCAAAAGCGTAGGTGAGAATTGAAACAAATAGAGCAGAAAATTTGAGGCAGAGAGACAGACAGACAGACAGACAGACAGTCAGGCACACAGATATTTAGAGAAACCGTCGGACAAAGCAAACCATTTATTAAACAAATAAAATTAATTCAAAGAAATACATACTTCAAACAAAAGACAGATGAATGTTACACATGTAGATGCTTTAACATAAGTGGAAAATTATAAACACATTTAAATTTAGTGATGGAACGACGAGCATAAAGAGGAAAGATCTTGTGTCGAACAAAGAGTAAAGCAATGAAATTTTATTTATAATGAATGACGGTTCTTGAAGGACTCTGATTTATTGGGTTTGAAGCCTTAAATAACTCTTATATAAAAAAGGTATTGTATTACTCCACGACTACGGTTAAGATAAAAGAAAAGCGTAACGTTTTTAGTGATGTGTGTTCATATGTATAAGAATGTTTTTATTTATGTTTCACTGTACTACTTAACTAGTTTTGATCAATGAGGTTTTAACAGATTCGTTATTATGGTCTTGCATTTATGCGTAATATGGATGAATTTTAATTTAAGATGCCCGAAAACTTTTATAAGCTCCTAAAAAAATTATTTGGCGAATCGAAAGTTTTTACTAAAAGAAGGAGATTTTTTCCAGCTCATTGAAGCCGGAGTTCCCCAAGGTAGTATTTTGGTCCCAATTTTATATTTACTGTACACATCGGATATGCCAATTAGCACCCGAGACCACACATCAACATTTGCAGATGACACAGCTTTTTTAAGTATTCATGAAAGCGCTCAAGTATCATCACAACTTTTACAACACCACATACTCAATTTGGAAAAATGGTTAGAAAACTGGAGAATAAAAGTGAATGAACAAAAATGTACTCACATAACTTTCACACTGCGTAGGGACTAATGCCCTCCTATTCGCATAAATAACCAAATGATACCGTAGCTTTCAGACGTCAAATACCTGGGTATATATGTTGACCGTCGCCTTACTTGGAAAAGTTACATAGAAACAAAGTTAACACAAATGAAATTAAAAGCAGTACAACTAAATTGGCTTATTGGCAGAAACTCCACCACCCTGAGCTTAGATTGTAAACTTCTACTGTACAAGTCGATCCTCAAACCAATTTGGTGTTATGGGATTCAATTATGAGGCACTGCCTCAGCTAGCAATGTAGAAAAAATTCAAAGGCGCCAAAATAAGATACTACGTATGAATACATCTGCTCCCTGGTATATAAAAAATTCGAACATCCACAAAGACCTAAACATGCCATCAGTCAAAGCAGAAATAACGAAACGTGCACTCACATATCTAAAGAGGCTTGAATCTCATCCAAACCCTTTGGCGCGTAATATGCTGAATGAACCTGGTTACATTCGACTAAAAAGAAGAGATACTGCTTTTCTTTGCCGTACATTAGAGGGATGACCCGCAAATGATTGCAAAATCCGTGAAACAAACATTATTTTTGTCTAGCACTGGCTGGACTTAAAAAGTATGTTTTTATTTTAGACTTGAGATATGAGTTCAAAAATATTGAAGATACAATAAATAATAAATGTACAAAAAAAAATGGAAGAATTGTTTGCATGTGTGGGTTTTAGATATGAATATTTTTTCACTCGAAATATTTTCCTTTTTACGGACTTTCCAATCGGGAATAATTCCCACAAAACTTTTACACGTCAACAAAATATTCCCCTTTTCGAAACGGGTTTTTTCCTCAAAAATTTTTCGTTAACTTCATTTTTGCTGGATTACTGTATGCATCATGAAGGATTTAAGTAATCTGTGGTATTTATTTCTTCTGATTAGAATATTCAAGTTTGTAGTAAATTAGTTTAGAACAAGATCGGTTAATAAAATTCAAAGCCATGTCAAATTTTGCTTTTGTTTAACCGCTATCGGCGAAATTCGGTTATCCGCGGTATACGCACCAGACAATTCCGCGGATAATCGGGAGTTCACTGTATTTTTATTATTGATTTTATATTTAATGTTTTTTTTATCAGCTTATTCTTCTAGTGTATATTCAATGTGAATGGATAGCTTACTTAATTTTGAACAGCTGTTCAATGAAGGGAACAAAAATTTCACGTCAACTTCACGATTGCAATTTTCATTTTGAGGGGAATGAACTTTTGATGTTAACGAAAATTTCACTTATTATTCACAATGAATATTTATGTGGATAAAATTATTACAAAGAGTCTTACATTAAGTGCTTTCTATCTTTAAATTTAAATAAAGTTAGTGTGTGTGATATGATTGACATTTTTATTCATTTAAAAATCCATCAATGCCTTTAAGTATGAAATATAACATGGCTTCGAGCATCCGAAATGTCAAATTTTTCATGATGCCGGTGGATAATTCGAACTTGAAGCACCAATGCCGTTTGTAACTTTGCCACATAGAGTTGCGACCCACGAAAATCTCACAAGAAAAAGTGTCACGGGGTCAATTACATGATCTTGGTGGCCACTTGACATCCCTTGACGTTAGATAACCATGCATTAAAATCGCTCTTGCAGAATGTCTAAGGTGGCAGGGGCTGTGTGGCACGAACCGCCGTCTTATTGAAATCATATGCCGTTGGTCTCGGTATCATCTCATTTAGGCAAATAGCGTTTGCGGTTGATGGTGGTGGCCTGGCTAAAAAGAAATATTGACCGATATGCCGCCAGCCCAAAACCCACACCAAACAGTTACCTTTTGAGATGTATAAGAAGTCAATAATTTGACAACTTTGTTTGTGCACACCCGTTTGTCCAAAAGATGATCCTTCAGTTTGCCTCTTTTTTGATAAAACAAATTTATCATTTGTACGTCTTGTTGAACGTTATATCCGCCCATGGTGATTTCAAAATCCAGACTGTCCCCTACAAGCCAAAGACATGGACAGAGTCCACAACTTTTCTTGACAACGACTATTTTGTATCATCTCTGTCTTTTCGAGAAGCTTTACATATAAAAAATTTGGAAGAGAATGTTTCATTTAAGCTTTTACAGAATAACAGTTGACCATAGTCATACTTTCGGCAAAAATTACGTTCTCTTTTTTCTAGAAAAGTGCCACGTTTCTAAGCCTTCTCGATTAAAAAGCTTGTTTCACTTTAGTGCTCTAGGCGAAGTTCCGGTGCCCCAGGTACTGATGCAGATGAAACGTTCGGTCGTTTCCTCCTCTTCAACCTGAGTGCTTTTGAAAACCATTGCATGGGAGATCCATCCTTTTCGCATAGATTCCTAATAAGCAATATCCTGTGACTGTAGCTAATTACTTTTTCGACATTCTTAGTGCTGGAGTGAAATACCACAGTAGATGTCAATTGCATTATCTTCAAACATATCCCCATTACCCAGCATTTAAGGACCAGATTCGATGTAGTAGACACACCTTTGAGTGGCATAACTGCAGCTTCACTACCAGTTTGCCTGTTTTTTATTAGTAGATACATATGTATGTCTGGCTGTAAGACGTTGCAGTCAATTAAAAGTTTGAAACTCATATTTGTTCAGAAGTTCTTTATATAAAGCCTACCTCAAGCTTTCTCCTTTCTCCTTTAGATCGTTCGAGATGGAAGTACGTAACTGTTCATTAAATCAAAGTGGAAACTTTTTGTAAGAAGGGTCTGGGAGTGCCAAAGTTCGTGGTCCATAAAATGCTAGCTTGGCCTACAATCTGTCATGTGATGCGTTTAAAACATTCAGCCTGACTACTGTTGTTAGTGCTTGCTTCCTAGGTCTACTGGTAACACGATAAGCATGGTATACTTTCACTGATCTGATTTCTCCTATTATTAAGATCTCGGTTAGTAAGTAATCTGAAAACGAAAAGTTTTATCTAGGGTAGCGCACACAAGGACACAAGTAGGTCTCGAAGAGTGAATAATAAAAAAATCTAAAAACAAAACATTTTTATTTAGGATAGTGCGTCAGGCTTAGCTTTAGCGCTGGCACTTACATAACCCTAACCGATCTTAAATTGTAGCTTCGAAAAAAAGAATAAGATACGAACTAAACATAAATGTGATAATAAGGTCAAGTTCCTATCCAAAAATTTCGGTTTTTAAAAGTACTGAGAAGCAAAATGTTACTTGGCCCTATCACTGTAATTGTATTGTACCAAGCAAGATGTTGGTTCCCATTTTGATTTCAGTACTTTCAAAATCAGAAATTTTTGGATAAGACCCTTACTTGCCTTACTTTCACATTTATGTTTTTGATATAATAAGTTGCATAACACAGTGCAACACAGAAAAAAATAACCATATACGGACACCACTACGTGATAAAAGACCAAAAAAAAAGACCCCTGTCTCCCAGTTTTGCCCAAAGTCCTCCAGGTTTTTTTTATGGGCCCTCAAAGATGTGGGGCCTCGATGTCATTTTTGCAAAAAATGATCATTTACTCAAGCTCATATTTTGCAAACCGTTTGAAATTTTGATATACTCTCTGAGGCAAAGTTGTAGCTCTTGTCATAAAGAACAAAAATTGTTAACATATAAAATCAAACGTCATCTTCAAGCTCAAAATCGCAAAAAACTTTAAAAAATTCAATTTTTTTACCTTTTTCCCCTGTTCAGGTCCGTTTAGTTAGCGCTTAGGTAGCCGAAATGAATTTAAAAATTTTCGGGAAATTTTTCACTTTTGCGGCTACCTAAGCGCTACCTAAACGGTGTTAAGAATCATTCCCAGGAAGTTCAGATGTTCTAGAAAGTTGTTTATTGAGACCTTAGGTTCATTTTTGTACTTGATTGTTTCCTTGAATTTTGAACGGTTTGCTACCCATGGACCTGAACAGGGGAAAAAAGTAAAAAAATTTATTTTTTTAAAGTTTTTTGCGATTTTGACCTTGAAGATGAAGTTTTTTTGATTTTATATGTTAACAATTTTTGTTCTTTATGACAAGAGCTACAACTTTATTTCAGAGAGTATATCAAAATTTCAAACGGTTTGTAAATTTTAGAATTTTATCCAGGGATGGGTACCTTTATATAAAGTAAATACGTAAGAGTCTTACAATTTAGTGTGGCTTACTTTCAAAGCAAAATTGAACGAAATATTGCCAATTACGCGGGAACAATGTACGCGGGAACAATAATAGCAAATAAATTGTCAGAATTAATCACGATTGTGTGTGTTTTAGTGCGAATATTGCAAACAGCCCTTGAAATGAAAGAAACTCCCTTGTGTTGTTGATGTCTGGTCTTAAGACTTTTCTAGTTTTTATCTCATCCCTCAATGAGTTCACACACTTTCTATAGTATTTAAATGCGCTACTTACGTTCTTTAACTATTAATTCTATTATTTTTTGGAATTCATTTTTGATAAACTGCAATGAGGAACAATTATTATATTTGAAGATAAAAAAAAACCAAAAATCGTAAAATACCAAAAAAAATCATTGTAAGCACAGAGAGATCGATGTGCGCAGTAACAAAATGACAGCAGTATCTTTAAGTGAGTCTCTTTAGCGTCTTCTGTCAGTTGCACCACCACGCTAAGGAAAAGTGCAAAATTGAAATAAAAAACTCTTTTCTGGTGTTAGCGTAAATGATTGTTTCATTAACAAAAAATCGTTGTATATTTTGAAGTTAGTATAAAATCCGAAACAGACTAGATTACAACGTGTTAGATAGAACTGACGTGAGTGAGCGGGTGTGTTTTATTAAAGAAGAAATTTTTATTTCGAAAAAAAATAATAATAAAAAAAAATTTAAGTGGAAATGTAAATAAAAAAAAATAATAATAAAATATAAAAAATTATGAAGTATTAAGATAAAATACCCCTGAAAAAATAACCTTATTTTTTGTTAAAATTTTAAAAATTTGTGTAGTTTAACTTAACATAGTTTTTTGGGCTAAAATCAATTCAATGTCTAGTTTAGAATCAAATATATCACAACAACAACAACTACCACAACAGGAATTACAAACACCTCAAGTGCAGCAGCAAAAAGCGCAGCAAGAAAAAGCAATTATGGTTGCTGGTCAACCAACAATAAAACAACTACAAACAGCAACAACAGATTTATCAGCTACAACAGCACTGGAGGATGTAGGTTCATGCACTTCAACAGCTCAAACAGTTGAATCAAAACAACAAATGCAACATGCTCAATTGCAGCAAGACCAACACCAACAGCAACAACAACAACAACTGCAGCCACTTAACCAACAAAAACCATCAAAACATCAATTTTTGCATACGATGCCAATAAACACTAAAGTAACAACAACCACAACAATGTATCTACAACATGCGGCCACCATCAGTGGCAACAATAGCAATAGCAATAACAACACCAGCACCAACATAAACATCAATATAATAAATGGTAGCCCATCGTCTTCCACCAGCACATGCAGAGTTGTAACAAATGCGCAGGTACGTAAATTTTCACAAATTACAAGGGAAATCCGGCAAAAAGTCCAACAACAAACAAAATAATATTTATTCTTATTGTTGTTGTAATTGTTTTGTTTTTAACCTTTTTTTCCCATTTAAAAACATTTGCTAGCTTTTCAGCCTTGGGCTGTTAAAATCGGTATTTTTTGTGGAAAAACCGAAAAAAAGTTAATCTGCAAATAGACCGACCGGCCGGCTCTAAATGGCTCTGTAATGTCTGCAATTCTGCACATAATACAGAAAAATACCTACAAACGTAAATAACACATACACAAACACACACTCACACACACTTTTATAGATTTTTACAAAATCGTTTGTTATGTAAAACTTTTGTTTTTTTTAGAGATCAAACATCAATGTTAAGTTTACAACTATTAAGCCAGGAAGGAGCAAACTTTCGTACGCAACAAACATTTTTAAAGAAAAGGGAAAAATATTTTTGTAGCAAGACTGTAAAATATATTAAAGAGAATGGCGAGAAAATTAATCGTATAAGACTTGAAAATTAGTTTACTACCCATAGAGTTTGCTGCAGCTCTAAAAATCTCACTGACTGGTGTCACACAGTGTTAAGGATTTGGCAAAAATGTGAAAAAAAAAACTCTGTCTAAGAGGGTAGAAAATCGTAGAAGATAATACTTGCACTACTTGGGTGTGAAAGTCCAGCTCTGGCTGGCACAATACTGTGGAACATGCGGGCAAATGCTAGCAATTACAAAAGACTTCGTGATGCTTCGTTAGCCTAAGTCTCCAGACGACAGTCTGAAATCACTGTAGACGAAAATAAATACTTGTGTTAGCAACTCGGTTGCTGGGTTGAAAAGAGAACCACAAAGTTAGCGGTCTGTTTCGATATCCTTACTACATTAATAAAGGGTGATCCATTTCGAGGTACTTTTTCCAATAGCTATTTTTTGACAGATCACGTGTGAGTCGTGTCATGCTGCCATGTTAATTTTGTTTAGTATTGTTTGGCATTTCATAATGGAAAGCCTTACGCCTGAATCGCTTCGCTCTATGGGCTATTGAAAAGTTCCAAGAAGATCCGACGTTTTCGAGGCAAATTTTGATTAGCCATGAGGAACATTTCTGGCTCAATGGGTATGTAAACAAACAAACTTGCAGCATTTGGGGGAAGAGCAACGTGAAGAGATTCAAGAGCTGCCACTTCATCCAGAAAAAACAACGGTTTGGTGTGGTTTGTGGCCCGGTGAAATCATCGGTCCATATTTCTTTCAAAATGATGCTGGTGCGAACGTAACCGTCAATTGCGACCGTTATCGAGCCATGATAACCGTTATCGTGCAATGATGCCTGAAATTGAAGTTCGTGATCTTGGCGACTTTTGGTTTCAGCAAGACGGCGCCACTTCCCACACATCGCATCAATCAATGGATTTATTGAGAGAACATTTCCGTGAGCACATAATTTCACGTTTTGGGCCGATTGATTGGCCACCAAGATCGTGTGATATCACACCGTTAGACTTTTTCCTGTGGGGATATGTAAATTCTAAAGTTTATGCGGACAAACCCGTATCGATTCAGGCCAGTTACCAGTCAAAATGCTCGAACGAGTCATAGAAAATTGGACTCAACGGATGGCCCATCTGCGAAAGCTATTTCCTAGATACTTAATCAATCACACGGTTGCATTTTATTCTTGATTTCGAGCAAAATCGTTTTTTATATGGATGCCGCGACGTTCATACCAATTCAAAATTTAAATCGTGTGCTGTGCCCGTGGCCTAAAGTCGGTCACGCAGTTTAAACCATCGTTCAATTAAAACTATTTTGTGGATTTCATCCACGATCCTGACGACTGACAACCTGAATGTGGCTCATTAGTTTTGCATATACGGTCACTTTTGAATTTATTCACCCTAGTGTATATATGACGTGGAAATCGATTGTTTATTTTTTAAAGTTTTCAAAGTTTTTGCTCCTCCAATAAAATTTATTTTATGACATCAAAATAACAAAAATTGGCTCTACCGAAAAAATATTATAAATTTAGTGCCAGTCTTTTTTTGAACTAGAAATCTACATTATTATTTATTCATGGTTCTCTTTATATGATTTTGTTACAACATGACTTCCATACATAATACTCGTAGAGTAAAATGCAGGATCTCCAATTAAGCAGGATAGATTAAATACATACATATATTAATGTAGGGGGGAATACCGAAGCAAACCACTTCTTAAATGGGTGCCTTTTTGACCGATATATTAAATAAATCGATCAAGCATGTGTGAAAGATATTGTGAGCAGACTTCCCACTTTTAGCGGGATTTGATTACTTTATGGATCCTGTTGGGCCATATATGTCTGCTTGAGACCGCCTCTACATCTGAGCGATGCTTTGCCCACGGCTCGCAGAAGTAAGAACTTCGCCTGCTTCCCACATTTCTCCGAAATTCGGCGCCCGAAGTGGTATGAAGCTAAACTTTACCCCGGACAACGCTGCGCATGATGCGACGTTCTGCTCCGGCTCCTGTCGAACGCTTTTTGTTGTTCTTTGAGAACGCGGCTCGCTCCTATGAAATTCGTCGCTCTGTCGCAATATGCCAGCAGTCCTCTGCTGGCTCGAAGGTTTCAAATGACAGATGAAAAGAATTAGTAGACAGATTAGATACTAATTCTAAGGTACCGCCTTAGAAGTGAAACACACGAAAACCGCTTTATACATTTTTATTGATGGTCTACTATAATTTCTAAGTGATACATTCACGGGACCAGAGCAGTCTACACCGACCGTTTAAAAGGGTTGAGCATTTTTCACTCTATCAATGGGTAAATTGTCATTAGGAACATAAATTTTGGTTTATAGCGGAAGCTTTGTACCACTTTCTTCGCTGTCGAAAGGGAGTCTTCTAGTATAAATAATTTATTTTTTTATTTTTTAAGAAATGTTTTTCCTGAATAAATACCGCCATTTTATTTTGATAAAAGATACTTTTTTGGCATTAAAGCGTTTAATTTCTCAACTTAGCTTCTCTTATAGTTTTTTTTGAATTTCTCGAAATAAGATTTCTGAAGTTCCTTAAAGTAGGCAATTGGTTCAATGATTGCCTCTTTGTTGACGCAATTCTTCAAATTTGGTAACAGTTAATAGTCGCAAAGGGCTAAATCTGGGGATACTCCCCATGTGATAGTTGTTTAGTAAAACTCATGACATACTGACTACCAGAGTACGAAAATAAACAAAACGAAACGTTTGCTTACGTTTTGTTTTGTACTTTACAGTGAGTGAAAAAGAAATAATAAAAACGTTTGTAACATTTAGTTTTGTATTGTTTTTGCTCTCAAATACAAACTGCATATTAATTTAAGCGTACACAGGTAAAAACGAAAAAAACGTTTTGAGAATATCTTTTTTTGCAATCGTTTGCTAAATGACACGTTATGGTAGATTTTATCATTTGGTATTATTGCAACAAAATAAATTAAAAATATTAATCAGAACCAAAATCGTTACGCGAATATCGAACGATCTAAATAAACACAAAAAATAAATTTCTGATTTTGCTTTGTTCGCAATTGTACGATTATAATGGTTTATCGCAAGAATGATAAAAGGCAAGATTACGCCATGTGCATGTTTTCCCGTCAGATGACGTTGTTCGGCCAATGTAAGGTTGCCGAATCTGTAATCAACAAATTGCTTAAAATAAATACGTCCAAATAAATCTAAGTAATAGGCAAAAATTGGCAATCCTGCAAATAAACTCTCATAATTTATATTAAAAACTCTCATAAGCTATAGTTATACTCTCAATCAGAATTATTTGGCGATAGGAAAGCAGTTTCGTGACGTCATTAGGCCGACATGCGCAGAAAATTTCAATTTTATTATCGGGATGGTAATTTATCATCCTTGTTATGTCGTATCAAAGCAAGCAGGTGAATGAAAATGCAATTTTATTGTTTTCACTCCTGTCATTCAAAAAATATTTCTTTTAGTTTTGATAATGTACAAAAGAGTTTATGTCTTTGCATGAAACGTTTGCGAAACGTTTTGTTTGTTTTCATATAGTGGTGACTTCAATATATTATCTTTATTATCTTATTTTATATCCCTGGAGCAGATAGCCAGATAGACATGAACTTTTTACGTCATTAAGACTAGTATGACCATAAGGTGACTCAGTAAACCTCTTTCATATAATATTTAATAAGCCTTTCTTTACTTGCGGTGTTGGTTTGTACATAAAAAATGTTTATTCAGCACACGACATTAAATTTTTTTATTTTCACTAAAAAAGCTGCGTCTTTTTAGCTGGAATTAGAGCCACAACGCCCAGACGAATAGACTAAAATGCACTACCAATCAGTTTATGGAGGAATTCGAATTCCCTATCAACGCAGACCATTTTTTAACACACTTTTTTATACCCTAGTAATGTTATTTGCCAATGCACCAGAAGAGATACAAACAATTTAAGCACACCAATCTGTCAGGCAAAGTTTCGAAAATTTTCGGATTGCAATTCAGCAGCATCGGATCATTCCTTTGGAAGCTGCGGTCCAAAAAACCCCCAAATATATTTTTTCACGTTTTTTTTAAATTTTTTTCGGCTTTAATGATTCTCTTTTGCCTTTTTTTGCCAAATAAATATTAGACCGCGACAGGTAGATCGCAGGGAGTGCATACAGATCTCGGGAGAACAATAACCCCTGCGAGGGACGATTTTTGTTTGTGGGTAAGGTTTTTCTGCTTTGATTTGTATTAAAGACCTTTATAGAAAGCAATACACATAGAGGTAGCCAATGGACCAACAGGGTAGCCACTGGTAAATAGGAGCAGTTAAAGGGCACATAGAGTGTCAATATGAGGAAACTTTTTTAAGGTTTTTTTGCTTTAGTCTGATCATTCTAACTTAATATAGATTGCAGGAAGGTATAAAATTTAAAAAAAAAATCAATAACATTTTTTAAAAATAATTTAAAAAAATTTTAAATTAAAAAAAAAAATAATTTTTACAAAAAACTTTACAAAACATTTTTAAAATATAACATATAACATATATATAATGTAACATATTTTTTTAAATGCGTTTGATTTTTAAATAGATTATATCTCTGTTTTAAAATCTAGATGGATACCGACTACAAACTGTCAAATATAAAATACACACGTTTATAGGTAAACGATTATTTTGAAGCCAGTATAACTACATGGCTACACGACCACCGTTGTGTCTGTCGTCAACTTAGGATAATTTCTATTTTATTCAACAAAAGAAAATGACACAAAATTTCAAATTATAAATTCATACACAAGCAAAAAGTTTTGGAGGAAATATTTATCACGGCGACAATTGTAGTCAATGTAATTTGTTTTCATTTAGCTGCGTCGCCGTTGTCTTCTATTTCTTTAAAGCACGAAGAATGAGTTTTTTCTCATACGACTTATTTTAATTTATGTAAAAAGTCAACAATATGGATAATGTCTGTATAAATAAAATCACCGCGGTGAAGGGTATCAAAAAACCACCCAGAGTCTTTGCCGGTAATTAAACTCGAAACCCCCAGACTGATAGACTAGCGCACTACCAATCAGTATATCGAAGTACTCGAATAGTTGACTATACATTAGGGGTTGGGAAAATATTCCATATCTATACATATGATAAAATAGTAACTCATTTCCTGTCTGTCTTTCATTTTTTGTGTTCGCATCACGTAAAAACTACTGAATGGATTTTAACAAAATTTTGTGAGGAGCTACCTTAGTATCCTGATTCCAATATACGATACTTTTTTTTCGCAAAAATGTCTTATTGCCAAGAGAAAGAGGGCAAAAGTAGTGAAAGTGCCGATTTTTTACCGATTTAAAATTGCTGCATTCTTTAAGGCATCTTTAATTTTTGAAAGCTGGATTTTTTAAACTCGGTTGCGCAACAGATGGCGCTGTTTTAAAATAATGGCAAAATAAATTGAAAGCGGGATAATTTAAACCTTTTACAGAGCTTTACAATAATTTTTAGAATATAGGAATTTTATCCCAATTTTTTTAATTTTATCCAGGGATATAAAGTAAATAACGAAAGAGTCTTAAAATTTGGTGGGTGTGGATTACTTTCAAAGCAAAATCGAACAAAATATTGCCATTATACTATAAACCAACGTTTCTTCAGTAGAATTTAAAAAAGTAGTTAGGAACCTTCCCCTTAATATTTTCTTTTATATTACCGCTTTCTTTACTTAGTAAAGAAGTAAGCGGCTGAAATTCAAAGTTTTTCCCTTCCTGCTAACTAAATCCCCAAAATTGCACCAGTACTCTATAGATTATTTTAGGCACTTTATTTACCCAGCTTAGTGTTGGGACAATAACAAAAGGAATATAATAAAGTTGACTGAAAGTCATCTCTTCTCCAATGTACCGCACCAAAATCAGAACTAAAGTACTCGTGCTCTTCATTAGTATGCTGTGATGTGGAATTGATTTGTTGACGCCATTTAAACGAGTGACTACAACAACATCTAAGACGATAAAGAACAGCATGTTTTCTTCACTGCAAAAAGGATAAAAAAACGAAGTCATGTAATTGAAAGGGGGATGTTTTTCAAACTCGTGGTATCTGTGATGATGTTGATTTGTTTTTAAGTCAAAAAAAAAATCATTGAATGTTTTGAATGGATGCGTATCTAAATGTATGTAAAATTAAAAAGGTTTTTTTTCAAGTCGTTATGGGTTTTTTGGGTGCTTTTATTTTTTATTTTTGTTGTTATTGTTATTTGCTACAATAAATTTGTTGTTTACTCTTGGGGTTTTTTTTCGCTTAAATTCTTTCTTGCAAATGATTGTTTGACTTTAATTTTATTTTGAGTCAAACTCTTGGCTGGTTCCTTGTAGGTTTAAAGACACATGATGTTCTTCTGTTTTTTGTAGTGCTTTGAGATTTTACTGAGTTGTGAACGACAACGAAGAACAAAAAAGGGTGCAATTTTAAGCGGTAACATTAAATTGCAGAAGTTATAAAGAAGTGAGGGTGTTGAATGTATCCTTGATTTGTTTCGGATCTCCTTGAAATATTTAAGATTTTTTTTTCAAACAGCATTTAATGTTTGTGTTTTAGTGTTTACTTTTTATTTTCTATTCGGCTGCAAGCCAAACAAGAAACAAATATAAAAAAATGTTGTCCTCAATTGAACTTTTGTTAAAATAACAAAGTCGCAAGAGGGATGAATTTAAGTCGCTAACAAAAAGGAAAGTATTTGCATTTTTAAAAGACTTATGTACATAAATAAAATGTGGGATTTCTTGTGGATTTAATTTTCCAAAAGACATTTTAAGAAGAAACAAAAGAAACAATTTTTAGAAATATTAAAATTCAAAGTTAAGTTCAGATTAGACAGATATTTGATGAAATCTACGTAACCACTTAATTACGTAAATAAATATTTATAAGGCAAAACATAAGAAAATCGTGATAATCTTCGATTAAATTAAAAATTAAATTATAAAATATAAAAATTAAAAACTCAGTAAATTAATTATTTAGGTTTAAGTTCTTAATTATAAAGAGATAAAGAAAAATTAGATACCAGCAAAGCAGAATGCATTTTCTAGACAGCTACGTCCGTCATCAGTACTCTTCGTATCGATCTACCCGGTAGTTTCAATTGTTATTAATTTTCTATTTAAACAAACTTATCAAAGAAATAGAATCTGAATCTGCATTCTGCTTTGCTGGTATCTAATTTTTCTTTATCTCTTTATAATTAAGAACTTAAGCCTAAATAATTAATTTATTAATTCAAAAATAGTTCAAATAAAATTCATATAATTAAAAACTCAGGTTCTACACGTGTTCGTTTTCTTCAAATACACTCGAAGGAAGGAAAGAAGGAATAAATCGGAAGACCAATTAATGTCTCCTGGAAATCTGATATGTCCTATCGCAATTATTTCTGCTGATGTGTGCAGATGCTCCATCTTATTACGTATATTTTAGATCCCTGATATCCACATAATAAAATTGATGCCACAAAAACTTCATTATGATGTTTAAACGCTCAACTCTATTTACTTCTTTGCACATGGTAGCAGCATTCATTCCAAATAGGCCGATTCAGGTAGAGAAAAGCACAGAGTTGTTTGAATATCAAACTTCTTCTGTTTGGGTGATAGAAGTACATATTAAGAAATCTCTTGATGTTCTTAGCATCAAGAGCCAATAGGTATTTGATGGACTAAACATATTTTTAATACTCTTAAGAAGCTTTCCAGTGCCTCGGTTGTTTGAATGGGTGTTGACTCTATTCAATTCTCTTATTATTTATACCAACTACATGCATATATCCGGCCTTACAAGAAATACAACTCTCTTGTATTGTATGGCCCGCCAAAGTCTATATTGGAGCTAATCGACCATGCGTAGGAGATTGAGAGTATGCTATCCAACTCTATTAGAGCATCGTCCCAATCTCTTTGGCTGTTTTATCGTTACTCTAATATAGACTTTGTGCTATGAAATGTGGACACATCTCGATACCCCTACGTTATTGCGCACAATAAGCTTTTCATCCTTCCCATAACCAAATTTCATAGTTTCCGCGGAATGCATTGCAAGTGTAAGAGGTACTCCCTGAGCGCTGTTTCAAGAAGAAAAAAAATTATATAAAAAGCGCTTTAACTGTCATTTCGTACATCCTCCCGACTCTATTAAAAAATTCTTTCATTTATAATTCAGATATTATCTTGTAGTCACTTTTGGTTAAGGAGAACTTATGGCTGGGTTTGACTTATTTTGTTGTTTATTTTTAAAACAGGATACCAAATTAATTAGACAATTTATTTTAAAAATAATATTTTATTTTTTGAAACTGAAGTACAAAAATCAGGGCAAATCCATACATACATATGTATGTCATTTCAATATTCTGTGCCAATAAATAATTTCCACACACTACCAAATAAATAAAAGTTGAGAAACATTAATAAAAAATTCTTATGAGTTTGTGACACCTGCGATTTTTTATAAATTTAAATGTGACCAGTGCCAACATCTTTCTATACTTTGGCTTTTTTATTTATCGTACTTCATGCTGCATATAAAATAATTTCTTAAAGGTACAAATTTATTTCTATAGAATATTATCTGTGTGATCGCTGTTGGTGTAGTTTTTGGTTTTTACACGATATTTTACTTAATTTCTAATTTGAGCAATATTTTATTTCTAATACATAATAAATCGTTTTGGGGAAAACAACACCCACAATTAAATTGTGTTTTTGAAGTGGCAAGTTTTTAAATTAAATTTATGGCTTTTGACACTAAAATAAACATGAAGGTGTAAGTAATCGCATTTTCATGTTCTCGTTGACATTAGAAGCCCTTGGATGACAAATAAAATGAAATAAAAAAAAAAAAATTATTATGAAAAGCAAAAAATTATGTTAAAAGTAAATTTCATCATCATCGATTGTAAAAAATATTATGACATAAATTTTAATAATAATTCTCTGTCATATTTTAGAATTTGTTGGTGTATAAGAGTTAATAGCTGGTGTGGAAGCAGTCTAAGAGAAACCGATAATACCACGAGTATTATTAGTGGTCGCTTTAGTATATTCACACTACACAATAGCGGGACTAAGGTTGTATATCAAGAAGATATTTAAGGAAATTGAAACTAACACTGGTCGTCAAAAAAAAAAAAAAAAAAAAATCGGCAGCTTGAATCTTGTTATGTGATTTTAATGCTTAATGCTTTATCTGCTGAATCCAACCTTTTCACGGATTTTTTCTATCACGTCTAGTTTTCGATATATTGTTATTTTAATAAAAAACTGATAGTGGAACATTAAATACGTATTTGTTATGATAACAATGGTAGGAAAAAAATCGAGAGCAACTTTGTTACTTAATTTAAATTACCTTTGTGTGCTGAATACAAATCTGTTTACAGATTTTTTCTATCACGTCTAGTTTTCGAGATATTCTTATTTAAATAAAATAAAAATATTAGATATGTAGTTATTGTAATAACAATGGTCGGCAAAAAAAAGTTGGGAGCTTGAACCTTGCTATGTGATTTTAATAGACTTTTATGTGCTGAATCCAAATCTGTTTCCAGATTAATTCTATCACGTTTTTTTATCTAGCACTGGCTGGACTTAACAAGTATATTTATTTTTATTTTATGTTTAACATATGAGTAATTATTGTTAGTTAAAATATATAGACGTTACAATAAATAAAATATGAAACAAAAAAAAAAAAAAAAAAAAATTAATAGGTTTTTATTATAACGAAAGTAAAAAATCTTGATGTGTAACATAACGTTTGTAAGGTACCTGCACTTAATTGTGAAAAAAATACATTTGTGCATTGATTTATGGCTTATTTTATTCCTAGTATACCTAGCTTTCCGATTTTAAATATTTGCCGATTTAAATTTTTATTAAGTTTTTGAAGACAAAAAAAAAAATTTTTTTTTTAAATATTTTTTTTTCTGAATAATTCCGAAACAATTAAAAACGAAAAAAATTATTTAATGTTCACAATTCGTTAAAGAGTTATTTAGAAATTAGTTAGCGAGGTCGCCTTGTTTAGAGGAAAATATTAGCCATGCCCATAAAAACAATGTGTACGTGATACGCGAAAACTGAAAGCGAATTTGAATTTAATGAGTTGAGATCACTATATTCCACATATTTATGTTCAGAGAGCAGTTTTTGGCAGACCAGTGTAATTGAATCAATTAATTATTTAATCAAATTTGATTCTGAAATCAATTAAAACTTCTAATTGGTGAAAATATTTTTTTCTGTGTAGCTAAAAAAATGTATTTTTGATTTATTGCAAATCAATTAATAATAATATGGCTTGTCTAATAATTCAGTCATAATATGTTGCTCTTAGATTATGGTTGCCTCAACCATGTTTTTCTTTGCGTGTGTGCGTTTAATACTCCTGAATTGAACTCTCAGCTAGAGCAGCAATACTTTATGCTACAAATGGCGGCAAATATAGTCTCGATTTTTGAGACACCCTTACGCATTTTATCTTTTTGGCAAAAAGATTTTGGTTTAGGGGCATTTTTGGTACACATTTCACAATCTAATGAATTTTTACGATTATTTTAGTTTATTTCGTATTTTTCTAATCTTATCATAAACCTTCTTGTTTTTATTGCGTTTATAGTATTATTTTTTCTTCGAATTTCAATTGCCCGTAGGTGAGTGTCGCATACAAAATGCAACTTGTATTTAAATGCTTGGTATTGTATATAATTATATGTTTACTATTATTTAGTTTATGAGTGTTTGTTATCAGGTCTGATACAGACCAGAGACTGACAAAAAGTACTTGTTAAATAAATGTAGTTAAGTATTTACACATATTTTTAGGTATTAGTTATACCTATACTTAGAACACAGAAAATACCTATACACATACTCATTTGCAGTGAAATAAGTATGGGTGTACTCAATACTTATAACAAACATTATTTATACACAACGAACTTAAAAATGTATACGTAATACATGTATGAGTACAACTGGTTGTAGGTATATAATGTGATGGGTATCTGTCATACCCATACTTATAACTACTTAATACTTACAAGTATGGAAAAGTGGTTATAATACTCTGAGTATACTTATAAGTGAAACAACTACTTTTAGGAATTGTGTGTATAAAACGGTGTATGATGTTTGGCAATATTTTGTTTATAATCGAACATTGGGATGAAGGAATGAATGAACGTATTTTTAAATTGTGAAATAATTAATACATATAGTTACATATATTTATAAAATACTCTAAGTATACTTAGTGTATTTACATACTTGTACTTATTCCCACTCTATACTTACATGTATGGGTATAGCCAATACTTTATCCAACTTTTACTTATACTTGGTTGTGTTGCGAAAAATAATGAACAAGTATGCGAACACTTATTCTCTGCCTATACTTGTAGTTATTTAAGTTAAAATTGATATGAGTATGTGTGTATGGTATGTTGTTTGAGCTCTAGCTATACACATTTATACATGTTTTGCCTCAAATACTTAATAAGTACTAAAAATGATACTTTTGTCATTCTCTGATACAGACCTGAAAAAATTAATTTTGGAATTGTTTTTTAACCAAGATATACATTAGATTGTTTTAAATAATTTGTACTGGATTTGTTGAAAATGTAACTGTCGTAATTTAAGATAATTAGTTAAACATTTTGACTTCTTTACCAAGCGAGGTAAGTGCAGTTTAGGAGGAGAAATAATATACCAGAACTAAAGTTGTTTTATACAACTTGTAGTAAACATTAATCAATCCGATTTTTAAACTATCGACGCACAACCGGTTAAACTTTTTTATTTCGGAAACTGTTTAATAGCTCTTAAGTCCCCCAATATATCTTATATTTCTATCTTATCGATTGTTTTAGTTAATTTGGTAGCGCCTATTCAATAGAAAAAAATCTAAAACACATAAAAATTTTATATATTAGTGCAAGCCTATTTTATGTACGTACGTCTAAACCGAAATACGTTTAAAAAATCATCCTTGCTTAAGTTGTATGTATGTCTTTCAATTTAACCTATTTTACATCGAAGTTTTGTCTTTAGCCTATACTAGCTGTGCCCACACGTGTTGAGTGCGTCCTGACAATATTTTATTCGATTTTGCTTTGAAAGTAATCCACAGCAAATTTTAAGACTTACGTATTTACTTTATACAAAAGTTACCCATCCCTGGATAAAATTTTAAAATATAAATAAAATTCTAAAAGTAATTGTAAAGCTTTGAGAAAGCCATTTAAAATATTTTAATAACAATGTAATTCCACAAAGCAAAAATAAAATTTTATACAATTGGTTATTTGGCAGTAAGTTATTAATATTTTTTCATTATTTTAAAACAGCGCCATCTGTTGCACAACCGTGCTTAAAACACTCCGCTTTCAAAAATAAAATATGCCTTAAAGTATGCAGTACCTTTAAATCGGTAAAAAGTCGACGTACTTTTACTGCTTTTTCTACTTTCTCTTGGAAATAAGATAATTTTGCAGAAAAAGAGTATCCTATGTTAGAATCAGGATACTAAGGTACATCCTCACAAAATTTTGTTGAAATCCATCCAGGGGCTTTTACGTGATGCGAACACAAACAGAAAGACAGACAGATAGACATACAGACATACAGACAGGAAATGAGTTACTGTGTTATTATAAGTAAAGATGTTCTAAAATCCAAAAGCTGCGATCGGGAAAAAATAGACTGGTGTAAAAAAGCTACGTATACTATACGTATACTAGTCCATATTTGTAGACTTTATGGGCAAAAGACTAAAAATTCCAATTTTGGTATTTTTGTTCTTTATTTTGGGAATTGTAGGTTTTTCTTTACGTTAACACACTGTGTAATTTTTTAAGTCATGGCAAAATAACCATATACGGACACCACTACGTTATAAAAGACCAAAAAAAAGACCCCTGTCTCCCAGTTTTGCCTAAAGTCCTCCAGGTTTTTTTTATGGGACCTCAAAGATGTGGGGCCTCGATGTCATTTTTGCAAAAAAAAAAATGATCATTTACTCAAGCTCATATTTTGCAAACCGTTTGAAATTTTTATATATTATCTGAGGCAAAGTTGTAGCTCTTGAACAAAAATTGTGAACATATAAAATCAAAAAAACTTCATCTTCAAGGTCAAAATCGCAAAAAACTTTAAAAAATTCAATTTTTTTTACCTTTTTTCCCCTGTTCAGGTCCATAGGTAGCAAACCGTTCAAAATTCAAGGAAACAATCAACTACAAAAATGAACCTAAGATCTCAATAAACAACTTTCTAGAACATATGAACTTCCTAGGAATGATTCTTAACACCGTTTATAATGTTGATGGCCCTGGACTTGCAAATCGCACTTTTGCGGCTACCGAGGCGCTACCTAAACGGTGTTAAGAATCATTCCTAGGAAGTTCATATGTACTAGAAAGGTTCATTTTTGTAGTTGATTGTTTCCTTGAATTTTGCCTCAGAGAGTATATCAAAATTCCAAACGGTTTGCAAAATATGAGCTTGAGTAAATGATGATTTTTGAAAAAAAACCTGGAGTACTTTGGGCAAAACTGGGAGACAGGGGTCTTTTTTTTTGGTCTTTTATCACGTAGTGGTGTCCGTATATGGTTATTTTTTTCCGTGTTGCACTGTGTAATGCTGCATATTTTTATAGTCTTTGATTTTCGTTCACTAATTTCATATCCACAGAATATTTCATTTGTGTCATTTAACTTATAAATATTTTGTGGCATATTTAATATTTTTACTTTCTTCAAAATTTTTATCAAAGCCAAACTCTCGGCCCACTTAGCACCGACCCTGCTAACTGAATAATGCTTCAATGCTTAAATTATTTTCCAAATTATAAGTGTTTAAACCACTGTACGACAATAATCTAACTGAATTTGCCTTTAAGTAAATTAAAATAGGAAAGAACTAGTAGGTAAAGCAATGCGTACTTTTGTTGATTAAACTTGAAAACATACATATGTCGGATTTATGCAATATATTAAAAAAAAATATATGTATATATAAAAAACATCACATGACATTCGTAAATAATTCTGGATTTAATTAAATTAAAAATAAAACATTAAAAAATCGTAAAATGTGAAAAGCACAAACAACTTTGTTTTACAACCAATTACAACGTGTCCCATACACACCTTATAATTGAGTTCTGCAAGTAATTTAACACAGTCACTATAATCACGTGTTTTAAAAACATTTTCTTGCGTTTTAAAGCTTTTATGTGATTGCAAATCTCTTTGATAAAAATTGTTTATTCAAAAAAGTTTACATATAAATAAAACTTAAACTGGGGCAAAGTACAATGGTACTGTATTTTCCACCTCTGGTTTATATTTTCATTCCATGTTTAATTTTTTTGCAAACCAATATTATTTTATCAACAAAATAAAAAGAAAAACAAACAAAGCAAACAGTTTTTCACACTTTTTTTCACTTGAACATTATTTAGTGCGATTTTTTATTTGTATAAAAAAAAATTCCCTGCGATAAGATTAGATAAATTATTATAGAAGGCTTTTAAAAATGTTATATAAAATAAAATTATTATTATACTCTTCACCACAGGTGGAAAGGGTATATAATATAAGTTTGTCATTCCGTGTGTAATTTCTACAATATTCATTTGCCCTTATTGACTTTGAAATGTCATTTGCCAAGGCTCCACACGAGGTACGGAAAATTTAAGCCCTCGAATCTGCCAGGCATAGTTTGGAAAATTTTGTGATTGCAATTCAGCAACATCAGATCTTCCCATTGGAGGCTGCAGGCAAGAAACCACGCCCACATTTAGTTTTTACGTTGTTTTCTCTTTCGGTTTAAATGATTCTCTTTTGCCTTTTATTGGTTAATAAATATTAGATCGCGACAGATAGAGCACAAGGAGTGCATACAGATCTCGGGGGATCAATAACCCTCTGCGAGGGCCGATTTTGTGTGTATTTTTAGGTTGGTAAGGTTTTACTGCTGTAATTTGTATTAAAGGGCTTTATAGAGGGCAATAAATATAGATATAGCCAATAGACCCACAGGTAACCAGGAGCAGTTAATAGCCCATTGGGGGTGTCAATATGAGAAATTTGTTTAAGGATTTTTTTGCTTTGGTCTCACCATTCTAACGCAATATAGATTCAGGGAGGTCCTAGTTTTTATAAAAAAAAATTACAAAAAATTTTAAACACAATTTTTAAAAAAATTTTCAAAATAATTTCCAAAATAATTTTCCGAAAAATTAAAAAAAAAATATCAAAAAATTATACAAAAAATTTAAAAATTTTACAATAATTTTGAAAATAAATTTTTACAAAAACTTAAGAAACAAATTTGGAAGAAGTGCTTAAGTCTAAATTTTAAGTTTTGCAGAAGAGCAATTTTAAACTTTAAAATTATTTAAATATAAAACAAGAGAGTTTCAAAAAGATTAATTTTTTTAGACACCAGCAGGAGCAGAATGCACATTTTCTAGTCAGCCACGTCCGTCATCAGCACTCTTGTATCTAATCTACTTAGGGTAGTGTTTAGTTGTAAGCATCATCTATTTTTACAAACAATTTTTCAGAAAGTTTCAATAAAATTATTACAAAAAATTTTTAATAAAATTTTCTATAAAATTTTTACAAAAAAATTTTCTAAATATTTTACAAAAAAAAATTCTATAAAATTAAAAAAAAAATTCTATAAAATTTTTACAAAAAAAATTTCTATAAAATTTTTACAAAAAAATTTCTATAAAATTTTTACAAAAAAAAATTCTATAAAATTTTTACAAAAAAAATTTCTATAAAATTAAGAAAAAATTCTAAAATTCTAAAAAAAAAATTTTCTATAAAATTTTTACAAAAAAGTTTGCTATAAAATTTTTACAAAAACAATTTTCTATAAAATTTTACAAAAAAATGTTCTATAAAATTTTTACAAGAATATTTTCTATACAATTTTTACATGGTTAGGAATTTCAGGTGACGATATACATATACCGTATACGAGATTTTGTTGATTAGTGGAAAAAAGCGCAGTGCTTTTTTAACCTTTGTGTGTCTTACATTAAACCAAGTTTGTACCCAATTTTGTATAAATGGAGGGTATATAAGATTCGGCACGGCCGAATATAGCACTTTTACTTGTTAAAATTATTATAGAAACTAGATTTTGTAAATGGTTTATTTTTTAACCATCTAATTGAAATAAAAAATAAAACAAATTTACTTATACATACATAACCCATGATGTACTCACTGTATAAAAATAAATATAAATTATATTCCATTGAACTTAATCGTTTTACAAATTTTAAGTTGAATAACATGAGTTCATATGTAGATGCAATAAGAAATTATTTTAATAAAATATTTGCGAAAACTTTTAATATTATTGTGGTATGTATTACTAATTTTCCTAGTTATCGGAAAAACCAGGCTTCAATCTCTTACTTTCAAAATTGAAACTATATGCTTTAAAGAAACAGTCAAACCTAAGTGTTTTGTTTAGTAAGTAGTAAAAATTTTGCCTACAATTCTCTGACGTTTACCTCTCTGGGGCAAGAAGCTAAAGGCCCAACTATAATATGCATAAGCTAGCTTAAGCCAACTTAAGCAACTGTGCAATTACATATAAATCATATGTGGCAAACTATAATGTACTTAACAACACTTTTCGTTAAGTTTCGTCAAATGTCATTTGCTTAAGCAAAGTCCGAAACCGATCACACATTCCGTACGGAAACAGCTGTTTGTGCGTTGTGGTTTACATATGAATGTACATTCGTAAAAAATTGCAATGGAGAACGAAAGTGAACAAATTGTATCTAAATTTAATATAAAATGTTAAAAAAAATAAATTTCTATAAGAAAAAAGGTAGGCGTTGTATAATAATCGTAATTAAAAAGAAAGAGCATTTTATTGTTTATGAGTTGATTGATGCACACCGCTGTATTTTTAGTACTTTTGGCCAAAATTACACAAACAGCAAAAAATGTTAAATTTTTCATTCGAAATTTTCTTAAAACTATTAAAACTAATTATTAATTTCTATATGAGCCCTTGACTTTGAAAGTGGTATAAGTCAAAAATTTTTAAAATCTAGTTTATCAGCTATTTCATATCAAATCCTAATAAAGTAACATAATCTGAAGTAATTCGCAGTATGCCATGAAAATTAAGTTGATAAATTGAGTTTATTTTTTGGTTGGTAAACAAATTACAATAACTGTATATTTTAATAGTGGTATAAGTCAGTCTGCTTTCAAAGTTTTGCAAAATAATTATTAGTAATGTTGTCATGTCTTCAGATAACTGTTCAGTTATGTTCAGGTAAGCCTATTAATGTAAAATGCACTATTTATAATTAATTGTAGACATTATACGGCGAAGAAGAATAAGTTATTTAATAGAATTATGTAAAAAGAGAAACCCATTTTTGGTACAACAAATGGCTCGGAAAGATTTCATTTCGACGAAATAACTGAGAGAACAACGATTACTAGAAAGAGAAACACCAATGGAGAAGCTGTATCGTGCTAAAAATACAATGGATTAGATTTCTAAAAAAAATCTCCATAGAAAATGTTTTATAAAACTTCTTTATATGACAATTCCGAATTCAAAGTGTTAGACCTTTCAACCAAAAGAGGAAGGCCAAGAATATACGAAAATATTGATTTGCCTTCACTATATACAACCATTAGACCAATAACAGAAGAAAAAAAGATATGATGGATTTACTACACTATATCCCACCAATTTTCCACAAACTCTTTATTTTCCCTAAATACTAAAAATAAATTACTTAATTACAATGTAATGATTTTGAATAAAATGTTAATTTTAAACAAAAAATTTATTCATGATGGTTTAAGTCATTTATAAAGTCATGCAGTTAATTTTGAAAATGGTGTAAGTCATTTCAACCTTTTAAAACCACACTACCTTTTAAAAATGGTTATAAATTTCACAATCATAATAAATACTCTTTTGTTGGCACTATTTAATTATCAAAATATTTTATTCCATAATACAAAAATATTTTTTAATCCTTTAAAATACAAACCTCTTAATATCTCGAAACATAAAATATATGGCTTATACCACTATCATAATCAAGGGCTCATATGAATGGTATTAAGTATATTTAATATGTTTATTTAAGACCTTTTTGTTAACAAATTTCATTTATTGAGAAAAAAAGTACGAAAAGGAAAAGTACGAATAAAACAAATGTGCAACTGTGGCATAATAGTTTCTAGATTCATGTAAGTACATTGTAGCCACCTGAAAGTCTTCAATAAGTTGCTTAAGCATTTGACAGACTTTTCGTTAATTTTTTGACATTAGCTTAAGCCAGCTTATGCATATTATAGTTGGGCCTTAAACTTTATAAACTAATTTACATTGGTTCAAATTTTGTCGTTATCTGTCAAACCAAATAACTTCTGTTACAATATAAGATAAAATTACGTGGCAATAACAAAAAAGTGCTTAATTCTAATTTTTAAGTTTTGTAGGAGAGCAATTTTAAACTTTAAAATTATTTAAATACAAAAAAAAGCTTATCTTTAAACTTTACATATGGGAGTCAAACGTTTGTTTTGAAAAAACATCTTGTATCTACCAAAAGTACGCCAGGCGTTGCAATTAATAAGTTGTGAAAGAAGTTTTTATGATTTGAAAAAATTGCTTGTAGTTTCTTAAGCTTTTTTACAAATGCCATTAGACATTGAAGAAAGATACATAAGCAGAGAGTCATTTCGCTATAACTTCCTGAAAAAGTGGTACAAAATAATTGGTACTTTGCACATGGGTACTTTGGAGAACGGAGATTGAAAAGGTGCCAGTAACTTAAATTTTGCTTTACTCGAGTTAAGCAATTATTCCTTATTGCCACAGAAAATATGTTTGCATTTTTATCTATGGAACAAAGCGATGTGCGGTGTTTCAATCAAAGTTTCGCAGCATTTTCAGGTCAATGCCCTCAAAATTAGTTATGCCTCATAACGTGTGTCTTTCTCTAAATGCTCTTATCATGCCCAAATATCTCAAATTTGCATAAACTTCGCGGGCTCTTTGTTTGTAAATTATATTTTTGTTTTTTCCCACCGTTTTGATAAGCTAATTGTATTTATTTTTATTTTTACTTTTAATTACTATTATAGCAACTCTTGTCCGTATAGAACAAAATTCGTAAATTTTATTAGAAACCCCAACTCAATGTAAAGTAATTTACAGATCTAATCTCTAAAAAACTCGAAAATTTCGTTTGCATCACTGTTGTCTTTAACTGAATAATACCGTTATTGTGAACTCAATTCGTTTATGAATTTACAACCATGTTTTTAAAATTCGTGGAAAATAATTTACAAAATCTGATCTAAAATCTGATCTAAAATCTGCATGTTGTAATATATTTAAGGTGCCTATTATATGAGCAACTTTCGATCTTCGACTGCAGTCGAAAGAGCTGATCGAACGAATTTTCATTTGGTGTTATGGTCTACATTCGATAAAAATAGCGCTATTGTGAATGTGACTCATTTGTATTATTCACAATAGTACAAATTTATCAGGTGGCTCTATAAATAAATATATAGTTGTACAGTAGCTCTGGGTCGGGGAACACGTGCGTCAATCAGGCCGTCCTTGTTGCTCGGCCTTCGAGTGGTTTGCGTCTCGTTCTCACACTGGCTGATTGGCGTCCTCGAATAGCTGTACTAGGGTACTGTTATTGGTGGTTGCTAAATAAGCCACGTGTAATCGTTTGGATATCGTTTATAACCTAGAAATTTTAATTTCAATAGGTCGGACATTGGTGGAGCACCATTTTAAAAACTCAACTGTTAACTGGAGGATAACCATTAATTTCAATTTTTAACTGGAGGAGAACCAATAAACTCAAGATTTTCAAGATTTGGAGGAGCATCATTAAACTCTTATTAATTATTGCCTAGCTGAATTTAGAGTCTCACTTCCTATACGAAGGTATAGGTCGCACTGCAGATTTTGAAGGAAGCTAAGGCAATCACACCCTGGCGCTTTGGTTTCGTTCCTTTGCCATTTACCAATTTTTTGGGCAGAATCCAAAAAAAATATATATAAATAATTATTGTATTACTAATTTATACAGAAAAAAATGTAATTAATTATTAATTAATATGACCACTTTGTTGATGTTCTAACGAATGGACCCATAAAATCTGGCTGCTGCTTCTTCTTCCCATTTTTTTGCCGCTAGAACTTTTATGCATATTCATTTTGCCACCCTCAATTGGCAAAATGAATATCTTCCATTAGAATAACGAGTTTTTCCAATTGTTTTTTTGTATTATGAATGAAATTAAAATAAAATAATTTACTGCTGGCATTAAAAAAAACAATAAATATTGACAAAAAGTTACATTTGCAATAAGCATCGAAAGCAATATTGCGTACAATAGAAAATTCTTAGACATCAAAATTTTCGCCAGTGCTACCAATTCATACAAAAAAGATTCTGCAACTCTGATCGCATGGAAAAATACTATTTTATGATTTTTTTCAAATGATTATCAAATCGTACAGACCTGTCAAAAAGTCTGTCACACTCATACATTTGTTATCCACACTATCATACTTTTTTGGCACACATGCTGTTTTTGACAGATCATGCAACTGAGTGTGATAGTGAATCATGGCCTTTAGCCAGCGAAGATCATGTAACTCAAGGGCCGAAATGTTTTTTGTTTTGCTTCAGTCACGGCCAGCTTTGCCGGATTATTGAAAAAACTGCCACAGTTTTTATCATCTAGATATTTTTTAATTCAAAATGTCTTTTTTTTAATATCCTTAACTACGGTTATATTTATCAACCTTATCCGGTTGATAAATATAACAGTTACAAGGTCCAAATTTAGTGGAATAATGGAACATAACCCTTTTTTGAATTACGCATCTAACTGCATACATATGTATAATTATTGAAAATTATTGTTTATATTTTTATATCCATATAGAGTTTAACCATAAGCAAAGAATAGGATACTAATCAGCTGATTTCACGCGATTATCTGGCTAAATATGCCTTGTATATACGTATGTGTTAGTTTAAAAATGTATTTATTTTTACTATTACTATTTTATTACACATATGTATAGATATAGATACGAGTATATTCTAAGATAGAAGGTGCAATAGGTTTACAAAAATAGTTTTCAAAACTAGCATGCAGAGAGTAGAAAAGGTAAAAGATACAATTTAAAGTCTTTGTACATCTCCGAAACGGTATTGAATAAATTTAGCTTAATAAATTGGACCTGATGGGTACAATCTAGGTTGCTGATGAGATCTAAGCAAATGATTCAACATGAAAACTACTCATTTGATATCTGTATTTAGTAGACAAGGTTTCAAATGGCCAACCATTTTAAAGTAAAAAGTAGACACAGGCACTGCTGGGTAAAAACAAGTAGTCTGCGTTATAAAATATAAAATAATTTTTGTACTTTTGCATTTATTTGTTTATTTTTCTTTTCAGCGATGATAAGATTACGAATAATTTTACGATAAAAAAGAAATAATGAACAAACAACGAATGCGAAATGTTAACGTGTTGAGTGAATAAACTAAAAGTAGCATAAATAAAAATGGGAAAAGAATGTAATATATTATACAAAAAAATATTTTAACATAGAAATCAATCATTATTTATTACTCTTAAAACAGTATATAATTGGTGAGTTTGTACAAATGTAATTGTAATTTAGTAACAACTAAAATATTAATGTTTAAACAACTAATGTTTACACAATATTATTTTAGTTTTTCGATTTATTGAAATATTGTTTTTAATTTAGGCTTGAATTCGCTTTCTAATGTGAGAATTTCTATAGAATACGGGTACATTGTATTTCTTAGACACCAGTAGAATGTAATGAATTTTTTGTACCGCTACACCCTTATTTTAGCATATTCTATATGTAATTTAACTTGCTGCTTGCCAAACTTTTACCTTTTGAATAAGTTATTTATGCAGTTTAGAGTACTGTTTTAGTGTTTGTCCAGCCGCTGGAAGCTGGCTTGTTCAAAAAATAAAAAAATGTTTGATATCTTGTCTGTCAAATGGGGTTTTTGTTAAACCATTTGTAGGTGAGTCGTAAAATTGTTTTATAGAAATAACATTTTTATAGAATGCATAACGAGGATAAATCCTTATCATCGTTTTGAAAGGTAGAGACAAAAGGCAACAGCAGTAGATTTATGTAAAATAGAGATTATGATGTCTTAGTTAAAAAAAAGTATATGAAGTGTGAATAAGTTTTCCGCAGCAAATTCGAAGTAAAAAATAAATTAGACAAGTGCGAGTCACATTCCCTCATGTCCGCTTCCGTACTATGTTTTTAATTTTATGTTATTATTACTTGTTTTTACTCCCGGTCTACATTAGGCATAAAATTAAAATGAGTGTTAAGTGTAAACAGCCCATGTTAATAATTTTCCGCGTCCTAACATGATGTTAAAACTTTTTGTTATTAAAGCTATTTTACAACATGTCTTGGAGATATAGTTTTATTTTAAAACAGCGCCATCTACTGGGCATCTGTTCTAATATTTTGTGCTACGCTATAAGCATTCAAACAACATTTATGTAAAACATAAAATTATGGGCAATTAGAAAATGAAAATTAACAAGTATTCGCCATCTAAAACAACATGAACAAGTTAATACCTTTGCTCCGGAGGCGTCATGTTTAAGTCTTGTTCAAATCGGCGGCTAGTGAAGACGGGATGTTAAAAATTTAAATAGTCGGCTTGTTGTGTTAGAATATAAGCACATATGCGGCACAATCACTTCTTCTATGGGAATACCCCTAAACATTTTATTATTTTTTATATTTGTCCCTAAAGCGATAATAAAACATACTCTGCGTAATTTCAAGTGGCTGCATATAACTTTTAGAGGATAAAGCCAAATTTTTACTTTTATATTTTTTTTTGAATGTTTGTTTAATGTTAACATCACTATTGGAATACCCTTTAATATGTATATACCCTTTAATATATAATACTCTTTAATTTTTGCTATAGCGGCTATAGTAATACAACTTCTGTGAAAATTTGAACATGAGACAAAAATAAGCTCATATATGTTAAATTACATCTCTATCGGGACACCCTTTAAATTTTTCAACAGGCTACAAAAGCAGAGCGACAGGGACAGCAGACGACGCCATATTTCTTGCCGCTCTTTTGACATTTCTCTTGAATAAGGTTTGCCATTTCATGATGGAAAGAAACTTGAAAATGATTCGGATATTCATCGAAAAATCATCTTCAGCGATGAGGTTCATTTCTGGCTGAATGGATGCGTCAATAAACAAAATATGCGTTGGTCAGGCAGCAATCCACACATACTCCATGAGTCATCATTGCATCCCGAAAAAATTACGGTTTGGTGCGGTTTATGGGCTGGCGGCGTCGGTGGAGCGTACTTCTTCCGTGATGATCAAGCACGGAAGAAGCACGGCACGTTACTGGATTCGTAAAGTAGCTCTGGGTGGAGGAACACGCGCGCGCGTCATTGTCGTTATCGTTTAAAGTCAATCAATCCGTTCTTGTTGCTAGGCTTTCGAGTGGTTTACGTGTCACTCTCGCACTGGGTGAGTGGCTTCCACGATTAGCTGTACTTTAGTACAGTTAATGTGCAATCGTTCTGGTTATCGTGTATAACCTCAATATTTAATAAATGAAAAGAAACTTAAAATATATAATGAAAATAATAAATAAAATACACAAAAAATTATATTTGGAATCGTGTTATATACATTATTTATTTTTAGTCACGCATGATTCCTTTGTAAATTTATTAAATAAATATTTTATGATTATAAAATATTTATTTCCAAAAAATATAATAATCGAAATTGATTACTATGGGGAAAGCCTATCCAGAAAGCTATTTCGCTAGTGCTCATCTAGCTCATCAGTGGATTTTTCCCAATTTTTCTGAATAAAAACTCAGATTCTTATGCTTAAAACTTAATAGACTAAATGAGAAGTTCAATCAGTCTATAAAGAAAGCCAAATCTAAATTTCTAAACAAACCAAAAAAAAAACCATAGTAACCATTTCGATTTCAAAAAGTTTATTTTATTTTTCTTTCAATTTTCTACATTAAGGGTTTCCATTGGATACCATTCATAATGTATCAAAAAGAAGAAGAAGAACGTACGTTACTGTGAATGGGAATCGCTACCGTTCAATGATAACCGAATATTTTTGGCTCAAATTGGATGATATGGACTTGGAGGACATGTGGTTCCAACGGAACGGCGCCACAAGCCACACAGCGAATGTCACAATCAATTTATTGAAATCCAAGTTTGGAAAATGTTTTATCTCACGAAATGGTCCAGTTGATTAGCTGCCTCGGTCGTGCGATTTGACGCCGTTAGGCTGTTTTCTGTGGGTCTACGTCAAGTCTAAGGTCTATGCCAACAAGCCAGCGACGATTAATGAACTTTGTACGAATATCGAACGTGAAATTGCAGCGGTATCGGCCGATTTATGCTTGAAAACCGTCGAAAATTAAGTTCAGCGTCTGGACTTCTGCAAGCGTGCCCGTGGTGGTCATGCAAAAGAAATCGATTTCCATACATCGAACGTGCATTTACAGGAATAAAGAATTTCATTGATATCCAAAACCGTTTTTGTTTTAGTTTAAAAAAACTTTTGTAGCGCTCTTTTTGAAAAACCCCTTATTTAATTGATGAGATATCCTTCATTTTGGAAACGCAAACGATCAACATAAAAAACTATTTTTAAGAAAAATTATGAAATTTTTCCGTATTTTTTATTTAAAACTCCAACGTTTGCAAACGTTAAAGTTTACAAAATGTAATTTCATCATTAACAATTTATTTATATATAAAAAATATAAAAACTTAATAAACTAAAACAATAACAGTTGTCCATAAACACTTGAAAATTAGAGTTAATAGTGGAAAATATTATATTCGAAATATGTTTGAAGAGTAAAATCGATACATTTAAATTTTCATTTAATACTCGAACAAATTGATAGCAAATGCGCTGATTATTTTGCCATCAAATTTAAAAACTAGTACTGCCAACGAATAAATAGTAACTCATTTCCGTCTGTCTGTCTGTCTGCTTTTTATTTGTGTTCGCATCACGTAAAAACTACTGTACCATAGTATCCTGATTCCAATATAAGATAATTTTTCCCCAAAAATATCTCATTTCCAAGAGAAAGTGGAGAAAAAGCTGTAAAAACTTGCAATTTTCGGTTTAAAACATGTGTTATTTCAAACACGGTAGCAAACCTTTTATTTTTGAAAGGGGGATATTTTAAACACTATTCCGCAACATTAGGCGCCAATTTAATAAAATTTTTTAATTTTTTTTTACTTTGTGGAATTACAATGTTATTCAAATATTTTAAACACCTTTAACGGAGATTTATAATAATTTTTTAAATTTGTTTAAATTTTAGAATTTTATCCAGGGATGAGAACCTTTATATAAAGTAAATTTATAAACCATAACTGAAGCACTATAAAAGTAAGAGTCTTACAATTGGTGTAGAATACTTTCAAAGCAAAATATTGGTCTCCGAAAGCAAATAATTCTTGTAAACTGTGCTTGAGACCAATAGCAACGCGTCGTTATATAATTATACAAAATTTATTTTGTAACAAAATCTTTTTAAACAAAAAACTTGTAGGCATTTAAATGTTAAAAATATCAACAAAAAAATTTGTTAATTTTAACAAAATGCAGAGAAAGTCCATTTTGGAACACCCTGTTCGCTGTGATAATGTTGAAATAGACCAGTAATGTTTTGGCTCCTGAGGTACTCTAGTATTTACTTTCGAATGAGTAATATAGCTTTGAAATCGGTAACCATAAAAAATTGATTTTTGGCCGCCTTCTCAAAATAAGTGCCACAGTGCGTCGGTCTCAACGATTGAGTCAGTGTCATCAGCTGAGGGATTGATTGATGGATTTTTCATTTTAATGTCACCTTCGAAGCGTGTTTATCGTGACCAAAACAATGTTATAAACAACTAAAATTTGTTTATTGCAGCCATGTATTGTAACAGAGAACATAAAGTGGTTGTTATGACCATACCGTAAACATGCTTTTTTTTGCGTGCAGGATGGCGCACCATTTTACACAGCTCAACAAACAATCGATTTTTGCGCACTACGTTCGATAATCGTGTTATCAGCCATCTGGGTAGTGTCTGTTGGCCTCCTCGGATCTGTGACTTGACCCCTTTAAAATTATTCTTGTGGGTCATCAAAAAAGACTGATACTATGCGAATAATCCGATCACGGTCCACATCCTTAAGGCTAATATCGTTACAGTTATTAGTGTGATAAAACTGGAAATCTTTAACAAAGCCTTGGGAAATTGGACTGTTAGGATAGTGTTCCATAAGTAATGCGAATATCTGTTATTTTTAAAAATCCATCAATAATATTTTAAAATAAATTAAGTTTAGTTCACTCAGTGATGGAAAATAAGGTTGAAAGCAACCAGTCGATATCATATAAAGGTTTGTTTATTTTTGCGAAGCACTATGTGATGAACATGGAGATCGATAATTTTTAGTCCACATGTGGCAATCGGTAAGGAAAAAGGGGTTCTGCTTTAATATTCCCTCTACCCGCAAAGTGAAACTAATATAACTGGTGCTAATGAAAATAAACAATAATTTCTCAGTTTTAGGAAATTGTTGTAAAACAAAAGTATAAATCCATATAATAAAGTAAAGAAAATATTTTACTCAGCTACAATTTTATCTTTTATTATCAAGAGTTCTATTTATATCACAACAAAGTTTAAAGATAGATAGCTATGCCAGCGGGAAGTAACTTGATTTAAAACTGAAAGCAAATGTTAGAAGCCTCAATTTTTTTGTGTTCTGTTTTTATTCCCTTCACCACAGGTGTAAAAGGTATATATAAGTTTGTCATTCTGTGTGTAATTTCCACAATATTCATTTCCGACCCCATAAAGCATATATATTCTGGAACCTTATACATTGAAAAGTTGGTTAAGAGATGTCCGTCTGTCTGTACGTATTCGGGTAGTAATGTCATTTGTCAAGGCAGTAGACGAGATACAGAAGATTTAAGCCCCACAAGCATAGTTTCGAAACTATTTAGCAACATCAGATCATTACTTTAGAGGCTGAGGGAAAAAAACCACGCCCACCTATATTTTTTAATTTTTTTCAGTTTTAATGATTTTCTTTTTTTGTTAAATAAATATTAGAAGGCACAGGTAGATCGCAAGGAGTGCATACAGATCTCCGGGGATCAATAACTCCCTGCGAGGGCCGATTTTCTGTTTGGTTTTAGGTTGGTAAGGTTTTTCTTCTTTGGTTTGTATTAAAAGCCATTATAGAAAGCAATACATATAGAGGTAGTCAATAGACCCATAGGATCTGTTGCTCCTGGTAACCTGGTCAATATAGGATAAATGTAAGGAAATTTTTTTAATGATTTTTTTGCTTTAGGCTGACTATTTTAAAGCAGGAAGTTCCTGATTTTAAAAAAAAAATTTACATTAAATTTTCAAAAAAAAAAATTTAGGAAATTAAAAAAATTTTAAAAGAATTTAAGAAAAAATTACATAAAATTTCTAAAAATTTTTACTAAAAATTAAAAAAAAATTTTTTCAAAAAATATTTACAAAAAAAAAATTTAAAAAAAAATTAAAAAAAAAATTAAAAAAAAAATTACAAAAAATTTTGAAAAAAAACTTTTTACAAAAAAATGTTTAAAAATATTTTTACAAAAAATTTTCAAAAAAATTTTTACAAAAAGTTTCAAAAGAATTTTCAAAAAAATGTACAAAAAAATTTCAAAGAAACATAATAGGGTAACACAAAATCTAGCATTACTATGGTGAAGGGTATATAAGATTCGGATTGGCCGATTATAGTACTCTGACTAGTTTTTATCGATTTTATTCTAAGAAATTTTAATAAAATCAAATCAACACTATTACCCAACTAATTAAGAAACAAAAAATACACAAATTTGCTGTGAGAATGTTTTAATTGTGTGTCTTCCGTAATCGAATAGGGTAATAATGATCATTGTAAAGATGATGATGATGTTGTCGATGTTGATGTCTATGATGATGCAACAAATGTAATTGAAACATTATTTCTTGTTTTTTTTTGCTTTATACGTTTACGTGCAACATTTACTAGTTAAACTTTATCTATTTTTAAATGTATAATATATTTTTCCATCTTTTTTTGTTTATGTACTAATAGTAGTCGACTCCATCATTATGATCATCATCACCGACGGCTGATGTTAATTTTGAAATACCATATGGTTTTGAAATTTTATCTCTCTGATACGACAATCAACAGCCATAAATAGATGTTTGGTGGTGATAGTGGCAGTTTGAGCAAGAGGCGGTGGGTTAGAAAATAGTTTGAAAAATTATTTTACCGTTATTTTATGGAAATCACATGCAAACAAACAGCTTGAATTTTTCGTTTTCATATTAAAAAGAATATTAACCCATGTTTATATTGATTTTAAGAACTGTAATGTGTTCTGTTAATTAATATAAGGTGTTCTTATTTTAATTTTAATTATCGTGTGTTTGAGATCGTGTAACATTATATTTATTTATTTTATCTTAGAATCTTAAATAAATGAAAGGCTGTTTTAAAGTACATTAATGAAATTGGACACCCTTTAAGTAAGGGTCAATATTTAATTAGTCAAATAAATTTAAATATTTATGCCAAAGATAAACAACCATTTTGAAAAAAAAAATATATTAAAAAAAGATTTGAAACAAATTTCAACTCGAAATGTGAATTAAACCTTTTAATAATCAGAAATATTTTTTATGGTCGGAAAGAAGCAAGTATGGTTGTAAGGAATAAAAAATATATTTCGCAAGCGATCATGAATGGTCGTAATATCTTATGAATAATAAAGTATCCACTGGATTAATCATCGTTCGAATAATCGTAGAATTTTAGGTCGATTAATTGTTCGGATAAGAAAAATTGCAAATTTCGATTAAAAAATAACTAGAACAAATTACGTCGGTAAATCGACTAAAATAAATTTCTATTAAGATCTCCAATTTTTTTTACTAATTTTTTACTTTTGTTTCTTCTTTTAAGAATAATTTCGCATTAGATGTGGTTATACTTTTTGGGAATGGAACCCCCAGACTCATAGCCTAGCATTCTACTTACTAGCCTGCTGGAGCACCCAATTCATATTTTATATAATCGAAATGCTATATAATTCATCCGTTCTATCACGTTTAGTTTTTGAGATATTCTTATTTTACTAAAATACAGATACTGGAACATTAAAAACGTATTTATTATGATAACAATATGGTCGTAAAAAAACAAGGTCGGGAGCAAGAAATTTGTTATGTGCTGAATCCAAATCAGATTCTTTCTATCACGTCTAGTTTTCGAAATATTCTGATATAAATAAAATAAAAATATTAGAATATTAGATATGTAGTTATTGTGGTCGGCAAAAAAAAACAAAGTTGTGTGCTGAGCACAAATCTCTTCACAGATTTCTTCTATCACGTCTAGTTTTCGAGATATTCTTATTTAAATAAAACAAAAATATTAAAATTTTAGATATATAGTTATTGTGATAATAATGGTCGGGAGCTTGAACCTTGTTATGTGATTTTAATAGACTTTTATGTGCTGAATCCAAATCTGTTTACAGACTGATTCTATCACGTCTGGTTTTTGAGATAGTCTTATTTAAATAAAATACTAATATTGGAATATTTAATAGGCAACCGTGAAACTTACAATTTTTTTAGCACTGGCTGGACTTAAGAAGTATATTTATTTTTTTAGATTTAATATATGAGTAATTATTGTTAGTTCAAATATATTGACGATACAAAAAATAACATATAAAAAAAAAATTTTATAGGTTTTTATTATAACAAAAATAAATAATCTTGATGTGTAACATAAAGTTTGTAAGGTACCTGCACTTCAATGTGAAAAAAAAACATTTATGGCTTATTTTATTCCTAGTACACCTAGCTTTCCGAATAAGGACAAAAATGTAAAATATTTGCCGATTTAAATTTTTAACGAGTTTTTAAAGACAAAAAAAAGTTTTTAATTGCTCAATCACTTGTGAAAGCAACTTAGGCGTATTTTGGGCAAAAGTTTATAAATACCAAGATGACGCTTAAACGACCTGGTTTCTAGACCTGGCAAAGTTGATTTACATACCAACTTGCAATGCTTATATAAACAGTTTTTTTCGGCAAAGAAACCAACAAAATCTTAAATAAGAAATAAATTGCAGAATTAGTTACTCAAATCTTTGTTGAGAAATAATATACATATTTTAAAAATAATGAATATCATTTTTATGTTCAAAACTATGTGCTTTTAAATATGAGTATTCCCATATTTATCACACTTTTATCAATTTATGTTACCATAACAGTACCATAACATAACATAAATCAGTAACATAAACTGATAAAATCAGAATAAAACTGAAGAAATGGCAAGCTGTAAAAGAATTTTCAGGTGCGAGGTTCCCAAATTTCGGACTACATAGCGCCACCCCTGGAGGGTGTATGGTACTGACCTTTAAAACTTACGTTCAGATACTACTCTGTTATGCTCATGTCAAATTTTGGAATAATCAGCCTAGCCGTTTATAAATGACTAGGTTATTTCCAAAATATTTTGATTCTGCCCCACTGTGCACTGGCTGGATTATTCCAACTCTAGTTGTAGTTGTAAGAAGTAAAAATTTTGCTTCTAAAAGAAAACAAAAATACAGCAAAGTTACCACAGTTTGGGTATAATAGGCTATTAAATATAATTAAAATTACATAAATATTTTAATTTCCAAAAATCATTATAATGAAATTTGTTTCAACTCTTTTAATCCATCCCCACATATAGAGAGTTTAAAACTCAACTTAGTTTGTTAAACGATGTTTCACACTATAATACAAGTATTAATACTTTTGAGAAAAATGTAACCCTGAAAATGAGTTGTTATTGTTTTTCCAAAAAATTTCAAACAAGGAGTAGATTAGGGAGGCATTTTATTCAAAAGTATGTATTAATAATTGTATTAAAGGGTGAAACGGCCTTAAATAAGAATACAGAAAAAGTGTACACTATATTTTTCAAATGAAGTTAACTAGAAAGCAAATAAAGTATTTATGTGTTATTTTCAATGAAAACATTAGACTTTTAAGTAGGAAATTTTGCGGTTAGTTAAAATATTATTTTTGGGATTTTTGGAAATAAAAATTTGCTAATTGGGGATGGGATTTCAAAAGTCATACGTATAGTTTTTTTCGTTCATTTCGAGCAGACTAGTACGTCATAAAGTTATATACATATGTATATGGCTTGGAAAACTTAAATTTCTACTTGGATATTTCAACTTCCATAAAAATGTACTTCCTCAGCCAATAAGTATAAGTACTTATGTATCGGTTGGTTAAATTTTAAGGGCTGATGTTGAATGTGAACCAACCCTTAACGTCAAGTTTTTTTTTTTTGCATTTAATTAGACATTTCAGACTAACTCAATTTGCACCATGGATAGATACACAATCGAGCAACGCGTTATTAAGTTATTCAGCCTTATTATAAAAATGGGCGTTCACATCAAAATGCATATCGTGCACTACGTAATTTTTTCGGTCAATTTAATCATCCAAATGTGCGTACAATCGGAAAAATCGATTAAAAGTTTGAGCAAACCGGGTCTGTAGGAGATTTGATAACATAAGTACAGCTCGTAGTGCAGAAAATATTGCTGCTGTTCGCGATAATGTGGCTGAAGAGCCGTCCACCTCAACTCGTCGCAGTGCCCAACAATTGCACCTCTCACGCTCGCTTTTGATGAACATTATACATAAAGACTTGCATTTACAATCTTACAAGGTGGAATTGACTCAATAACTAAAGCCTCTTGATCATTCCAAACGTCGTCAATGGTCAGAATGGTGGCAAGAAATGGCAACGTTGGTTGATCAATTTTCGAAGAAAATCATCTTCAGTGATGAGGCATATTTTTACCTCAGTGGATTCTTCAATAAGCAGAATAGCCACATTTAGGCGAATGATAATCTAAGAGCAATTGTCGAAAAATCAATGCATCCACAAAGAGTGACTGTTTGGTGCGTTTTATGGGCTGGCGGCATCATTGGTCCGTTTTTTTTTTTCAAAATGAGGCCGGTCAGGCAGTTACTGTTAATGATGTTCGCTATCGTGAGATGATAAGGAACTTTTTATGGCTTGAGTTGAAAGATATCGATGTCGACGTTATTTGGTTTCAACAGGTCGGTGCCACTTGCCACTCAGCTAACGAAACAATGGCTCTTTTGCTTGACAAATTCAATGGCCGTGTTATCTCACGAGATCATGTGATTTGACACCGTTGGACTTCTTTCTTTGGGGTTATTTGAAAGAAAAGGTGTACGTCGATAAGCCAGCAATAATTCAAGAGCTAAAGGATGAGATAAAAATTAATCAATTATAACTCAGCGTCATCGAAAATTTGGAGGACCGGATGGAGGTGTACCGCCGACGTCACGGCGGCCATTTCTCCGATATTTTGTTCCATACATAATTGAACCATACCAATATTAACAAAATAAAAAGAAATGACAATAATTTCCTAAATACTTTGTGTTTTATTCAAAATCAACATCGGCCCTTAAAATATAACCACAACAAATGCAACTGTGAAAAGCATGAAAAGAAATTTCTTAACAGGAATAATTTCTTTTCCTTGTTATAAAATTAAATATAATGATTTAAAAACAACACATTTTAACCACAACTATGTCTCTATGTTTCTGTTTACAAATGTGTGGTTAATATTGGAAAGTTGAAATTGTAAAACAATGTATTTTTACATCATTTAACTATCACACATTCATAGTTTTTAATCCAAATATCAAAAAGAGAATATTTGCAGTTTATGTTACGCGTGTAAATTGTGTTGGCGAGAAAGTTATTTCGATTAGGTTTAGATTAAATTTTTACTGCATTTTAATTATTACCTAAAAATATTCGCAGGCTGTAAATACGACTCTGCAGTAGACCCTTCTCTTTCACATAATTTATAACATTATTTGAGTTCTAATATCATCATCAGTTCTAATACCATCATTACTCCAGAAATAACCATTTCCCAAACCCAATAATCATAATTTTTTACTTTTATCATCTCCAAGCTATCACACCTAGTTAGTAAGTAAGTCGATCTTGAAATTTGAGAATTTTATGAATAAATGTATTTAATATAAAAATGGCAACAACAAAATCAGTAAGAAGCTGCCACAAAACTGCAAAAGCAACAAATAAAAACAATATAAACTTTACAACAACAATATATACATACCTACACTGTAAAGTAAATAACGTGTAAAAATGAATAATTTTTGCATCCGGCATACGTTTTTCATTATCAGTCACATGTAAAATGTATCGAAGCAACAACAACAACGACAACACAAACACCCCAGTTAACGATCTGTTGCTAATATGAGTTTATAAAGGTCTTAAATATTTATTTTTCGTTAACTGAACTTATACGAACGAAACTTAAATACTCTTTTCTGCAGTATCGATTAGTTTTGAATTGTTTTTTTTTTTGTTGTTTGAGAATATTTTTATAATAAAATAAATAAAGGAACAAATGTAACTGATGAGATTTAAAGAGACAGTCGTGGAAAAAAATATTTTGTATTTTGTCATAAGGTTTCGGAGTTTAAAATTTACATTTTTATAATCCTGCGAAAAAGGTAATGATGTCATTAACCCAAAAGCCATACTTAAGAATGTTAACACTTCATTTTTGGTATTTTTTTTCTTATAAAAAATATATTTATTTATCGATACTTGTTGACAGGTAAAAACTACTTATAAAAAGTTTAAAGAAGGTGTAAATCAACAGATGTGATGCAAAAAGTTATTTAATTAGAAAATATTATGTAGCGATCAGACTGTACCTGACAACAAATAATATCAATAAAACTTATAATAGAACTTTAATATAAATATTTATTGGTATAATTTATCACACAAATACAGGGATCTGTCATAACCATTTTTAGTTCTATACATCGATATACATACATACGAGGTATGATCAAAATATTACCGTTATTTTACCATTTTTTTTGGTTTATTGTTGGTACACATGTCTGTTTTTATGTTGACAATATCAGCCATTTTGGATTGTCAGTTTGTTTTTGACAGATAAAAAGGTTGGTCGTGTTTTGGTGTGCTCTTCGATTTTTTCAAACTATTTCAAAAAATGGATCAAAGAAACTGTATTAAGTTTTGTGTAAAAAATGAAATTAAATGTGCAAGGACATTTGAAATGTTGACTGTGGCGTTTAACGAGTCTACTATGAGCAGAACACAAGTTCAATTGTGGTATAAACGGTTTAAGGAAGGCCGAGAAGATGTCAATGACGATGCTCGTCTTGGTCGTCCGAGCACGTCAACAACCGATGAAAACATTGAAGCTGTGAAGAAAATGATTTTGAATAATCGTCGAATCACTATTAGAGAGGTTGCTGATGATGTTGGCATATCGTTCGGCTCATGCCAAGCAATTTTTACGGATGTTTTAGGCATTAAACGTGCGGCAGGGAAGATTGTTCCAAAATTGCTAAATTTTTGAGCAAAAACAAGGTCGCATGGAAATCGCTCAGGAGATGTTGAACATCGTCAACGACGATCCAGATTTGCTCAAAAAGCTTATAACTGTCCATAATGTCCTTGCACATTTAATTTCATTTTTTACACAAAACTTTCTTTGATCCATTTTTAAAATAATATAATAGGTCTGTTCCAGGTGCATAACAAAACAGTCCGGACTATTGAGAGTAACAACAAAATTACTCTCTAAGGCCCATTATTATAACTTGCCATTAGCTAAAGTTAGGATTTTATCAGGGTGATAAGTAGTTTTTCGTTATTATAAGTATACATTAAGCTAGATAGGCTGATAAACTAAAGGGAAGAACATCTTGCCTTTAACTTTTAACATTAGATATAAGAGTTTGAAGTTGCCATGTTTCGTCATCTAAAAAGTTGCCGTATTTTCTAATCTATGAAGAAAAATAAATTCATTTTTACTTAATTTTGCATTTGAAAAATAAAAATGAAAAACAGATCTCCTTTGTTGTATATAAAATCTTTTCGATTTTTGTTGCACAGATAACTAATTTGTGGTTTGTTAAAAGTAAACAAATAAATGGAAGGTATGGCGTTGCCACTACGTTTTTAAGAACCAATTTATTTTGTCAAAAGTAGACGGTGTTTATTATTGTACTGCCATATGTTCAAAAAGATTAATTTTATTTTACAAGGAAGTTGTAATAACGAAAAATAGTTATTGTTCACTTTATTGCTCACTTAAGTAGACGTGAAATTTAACTAAAACGTACTTTAAAGGCAAGTTATAATAATGGGCCTAAATGTGACAAAGTTATCCAAATTTGCTGAAACGCAAAAGACCAAAATTTAAAATTTTAAAATACTAATGCTGCTTACTTTCTCAAATTAATTTTATTTTAGTGATTTTAGACGCTTATATTCATAATATTTTAAAAGCAAATCATTTGCATTATTGGCAACAGTTGTAAAAAGTGAATGAAATGAAACTGAAAAAAGTAAAAGCAAGTTATTATTTATAATTTTTTGCAAAATGGAAAACCATGTAACTATTGCACGTTCTCCTGAAACTTTATTTAAAAATCTTCCGTTTTGCTTTTCAATAAGTTTTAAATAAAAACACTCTTCTCTTATTTAAAAATTTTTTTGAATTTTAAATGTAAACAAAAACAGGTGATATTTTCAGTTCTAGTCCAAACTTACCCAAAGAAAAAGTTCGTAAAACTTTGCACAGGAAATGAGAAATTTTACTCTCACATTTTCTCTCAAAATTTCACCAAAATTGTTATCTGGAACGCGTTTGGACTAATTTGGAATAGTTCGGACTGTTTTGTTATGCACCTGGAACAGACCTAATTATTAACATATATATTTAAATTTGAAATAAAATTCTTGCTTTCATTGAAAAAAAAAATATTTATAAAAAAGGTCAATATCTCACCCTGAACAAAAGTTGAGTCTAAAAAATTTAGCATTTACCTGGTTTTCGTGCGACATATTGAAAATGTAATAAGTGTAAAATATATGCAACATTTTTGTAGGAAAAGAAAACGCCATTAGATACATCTAGCTGTACCCGGCACTTCGTCAGCTTCCTCACAATATGTTGTTCGATATTGCTTTGAAAGCATTCCATACCAAAGACCGTTACGTTTTAGTGCTTCAGTTATGGTTTTATGTATTCACTTATACTTATACTATAAAGGGTCTCATACCTACTATAAAATCCCGCTTTCAAAAAGAAAAGGTGCCTTAAAGTATGTAGTGCCTTTAAAATATCCCGCTTTCAAAGATAAAATGTGTATACATATCTGTAAAATTGCGTACTTTCACTACTTTTTCTCCACTTTCTCGTGGAAAAAAAATATTTTTGGGGTACCTCCTCATAAAATTTTATTAAAATCCATCCAGTAGTTTTTACGTGATTCGAACACAGACTTAAAACCGGACAGACAGAAAAAGTTTTATTTAATTATATATTTTGTATTTATATTTTACTCGCTGTGCCCGCCACTTCGTCAGCGGCAGAACCTTATACGCACAAAATGTAATTCTCATAAGAAAAAAAAAATACATTTTATATAGGGAAAAGACACCATCATAAAAGTGCGCGTATTACGCATATTCGTAGAAAATTTTCGATGTTTTTTTTTTCATATACCATCAGTAAAAGTAGACCTTTCCCACGCATGTACTCGTTTGAAAATCGCTTGAGTAGTTCCCGAATTATAAAATCACGAACATAGGACGACTTATTTGTAAAAATTTTCTTAGGATGTTTAAGTTTCATCTCGGGCGCACTGTGGTATATTTGTCGTTTGGTTCCCAATTTCAATATTATATTACTTTGAAAGTAAGTACCAGTATACCTCGGGAGCTTCAAAATGGATTTTTTCAGTATTTTGCTAAAATTAAAAAAATCTCAGTTATTTGTAATTTTTTAATGATTTTATTGTTTAAAAGATTTTAAATCAAAATATATTTTTATGTATTTATATAATATTATGTAATAAAAAAAAGTCTTTGTGACTTATGGAAATTATAAAAAAAAGGTCCAAATTGCCAGAAAATCTACGATTATAATAATAGAGCTTAACTTCTTGTTGTAAAAACAATCTTGCAATATTTTGTAGTCCAATCCCTCTCCTCTATAATCATATGACCCACATTATATGTCCTCCAAGTGCATCAGAATAATCTTTCTAACCCAAGGTCAGAAATTTTCTGTGAAATTTATGAATTCTAAACACAAGCTTATAATGTTGCCACCTTTTACCAAAACAATTGTTTTCTTGTACCGCTAACTATATGTTCTTAAGGCGCCTATTCAAGCTCTAATGTTAAAATATTTCTTACAAAAAAATTTAAACGAGCGTGGGAATTTGGCTTGATATTTTCCTTCTTTTTTTTTTAATAATTTCTTTATATTATTTAATGCCTTAAGCATAAAGTCATTTATAAATATGTTAAGCTTTGACAGGTTAAGAGAAACTCAAATAAATTTATATTTTTCATGCTGAGCGATTAGAAAATTTTTGAATTGAAAATATTGGTGAAAATCTCCAATTTCATTTGAAGAAACCAACAAATCAAGAGCATCAATAAATAAATAAAATTAAAAATTTATGAATGTTAAATTCAAATATTTTATTTTGTGAACGTTTGAAATTGGATATTTTGAAAAAGGGGGAAAAGTAAAAACAATAAATCTCAAGATCTTTCTCTCTCTCTCTCTCACACTAACTCTCTCTAGAAGCCAGACCAATCAAATTGATTAGCATTTCAAATTGTTGATGCTTTGAATGGTTTTAATTACTTTAAAATATTTTCAAGTAGAAATAATTTGAATTAAAAAAACTGTTTATATTGAGTAAATTTCCATACGATTTGATCTGGTGAAACAATTCCAATAAATTCTTACTCAAAATGTGTAACACTTTTTAGGTACACATGTGAATAAATTTAAGCTGTCATTGCTTTCTTATATTTCTGATATTCCTATTTATGTGAAAATTCTCAAATTTTTACCAGTTTTTTAAATTAGTTATTCCTAGAAGTGGCCTTTTGTAAATAAAGTGGCATTTTTCTATTTATTTAAATACCAATTTTAAGTATTTTTTCAACAACTCTTAACTCCAGCTTCATAATTCAATAATGAAATAAAAGAATTCAAAACAAAAATCACACCATATGTATGTGGTGTGTTGAGCTATTGCAATTTTCCTTAATGATTTTTCATACCCAATTAGTAAAATTGTGTTCATCTTCCACTCGTAGCCATACTTTCACTTAAACAAACATAATTAGACACGTAAAGGGATTGTTAGTTGGCCCAAGAGTTTTTCTATTTGCCTGCAAAAATAACAGAGTGATTTTTTGATGCTTGGTTTTTTTTTTAGTTTGTTAAAAAATCTTTAAAATTATTAAATTTTACTAACAAAATTCATGTACTGTCTGAAATTCAATCATTTTATGATAAGGAATCTATTGGGCAAACAACAGTTGAGGATATAAAAAACTCAATTATATTATAAAACATGCGCACATTTTATACGAGGGTGAAGGCCATGATTCACTATCATACTCAATCGTACGATCTGTCAAAAATAGCATGTGTGCTCAAACAGTGTGATAGTGTGGATTAGAAATGTATGCGTGTGACAGACTTTTTGACAGATCTGTACGATTTCATAATCTTTAAAAAAAATTCATACAACTGTATTTTTCCATGCGATCAGAGTTTCAAAATCTTATTTTGTATGATAGTGTGGCATCTACATCGTCATTTTGAAACGACGATTTCTAGATTTTTTTGTGATTGAATCGTAAGATTGTGTAGGATAGTGAAGCCTGGCCTTAAGTCTGCACATCTTTACGATATCACCTAGAATTAAAAAAAACGTATAGATTTCTGAAGAAGTTTTCATCATTCAGTTTATGTTAACTATCGATTGATTGATATATATTTTATTTAATTTTGAAAAATTAAAAAAAAAAATATCTTATTGCAACATAACATAAAGTTATATTAATTTTTTTGTCACATCAGGATCAGATGGAAAACTATATTCAAATTTGTTTACGATTTAAAACGTGATCATTAATCCACTTTTAAATCTCTCGTACAGTTTAAAGCTGTGTTCAGACTAGTCAAATATTTAACGCCAAAAGCGGAACCACTATTTTTTGCCGTGTTTATTTAATCTTACATGACAGTTAGTTTAATAAATGATGATTTATAAGATAGTTATCGTAATATGTAACCTCCTATATTGAGTAGAAACTCATATAACTTAATGATTATTTGATAAGACCAAAAATATGTTTACATTATTTAGTGGTTACGACTATTCGGTCAAATATTTGACTAGTCTGAACACAGCTTAAGCAATTACTTCGGAAATTATGCACCAAAAAACAAACGACCATCAATCCGTCCTTAAGACAGCAAGAACAGCTGGCAATTTTATGCCTACAGTTTATGGAAATGTATGTAAGTTAAACTATATGCATTGAATACCGGTAAAAAAAACTTAAATAAGCGAAGAATACTTTTTTTAAATTATTTATTATTTTGCCAATAAAACGCTCCAATTTCGCTAAAAGTCATCTTCCATCAAGTTAATGCTTGAATGCATAATTGTACAGTTTAAAAAAGAAAAAAGATTCCAAAAGGCTTATTGTCCGACTATGCCAATTCTCACTTTGTCGAGATTTTAAAAATTTTGTAAAATCACTAGATAAGGTCAAACATAGAGTTACAAAACCTGATTCCGGATTATTCGAAGAGCCGGATCAAGGTAGATTTATCTTACTAGGTAGTGCCGGCTCTACAATAAATACAACAATACAAGAACAACATGCCATTTCGTTGCCATTTTGTAGTTCGAAATGTCAAACAACATAGAAGAAAATTGAGAAGAGGTATATTAAGTATTCAATTTCAGGTGAGCTTATGTCAAGGCTCGCGCTCTGTCAAATTCGCTAAAAATCTTCAAATAAGCAATCAAAGCTGACTATAGTTTGAAAAATTTTGTTTTAAAACATTTGGAAAGTGAAAAAAAACTTAGAAAAATGGCTTAATTAAACTTGAAAAAAAAAATACGGGAAAGCTAAAATTATAAAAAATGCGATTTATTCAATGATTGATGTTTATTGAACAATATTCAATCAAAACTGAAGTTATGTCCTATTACTACTTTCAATTACTTGATGCTACTCAATGCTTCCGTTTACATTTCTCAATACTTTGCCAGCGCTATTGATAACTCTAATCAAGCTGAATGCAAAAAGAAAAAAAAAAATTATGATGCTTGTGAAGATTTGTTGACTTCTGTCCATAAAAATCAATTAAACTGCTTATATGCTACAGTTGCTGGAAAAAATATTGCTGCCATAGCCGCCAGTATTTATAATGACTGTCTTGAAATACAGCAATTAAAGTTCTTTCTGCCACTTTATAAAGTGCCACGATATCAGCCTAAGATCCTATAAAGTACAGGGGCCAAATCATGGCATTCGATATCGTTCGAAATTTCCATTTAAATTATTTTGCAGTTATAGTTCGAATTTCTTAAACGATGAATAATTAATATATGATTTCAAACATCGGTTTATATATGGTATACGGTTATATATATGGTTTACGGTTATAATGGGTGATTTTTTTGAGGTTAGGATTTTCATGCATTAGTATTTGACAGATCACGTGAGATTTCAGACATGGTGCCAAAGAGAAAGATGCTCAGTATGCTTTGACATTTCATCATGAATAGACTTACTAACGAGCAACGCTTGCAAATCATTGAATTTTATTACCAAAATCAGTGTTCGGTTCGAAATGTTCAAATGTGACAAATTTTGTTCAGCGATGAGGCTCATTTCTGGTTGAATGGCTACGTAAATAAGCAAAATTGCCGCATTTGGAGTGAAGAGCAACCAGAAGCCGTTCAAGAACTGCCCATGCATCCCGAAAAATGCACTGTTTGGTGTGGTTTGTACGCTGGTGGAATCATTGGACCGTATTTTTTCAAAGATGCTGTTGGACGCAACGTTACGGTGAATGGCGATCGCTATCGTTCGATGCTAACAAACTTTTTGTTGCCAAAAATGGAACAACTGAACTTGGTTGACATGTGGTTTCAACAAGATGGCGCTACATGCCACACAGCTCGCGATTCTATGGCCATTTTGAGGGAAAACTTCGGAGAACAATTCATCTCAAGAAATGGACCGGTAAGTTGGCCACCAAGATCATGCGATTTGACGCCTTTAGACTATTTTTTGTGGGGCTACGTCAAGTCTAAAGTCTACAGAAATAAGCCAGCAACTATTCCAGCTTTGGAAGACAACATTTCCGAAGAAATTCGGGCTATTCCGGCCGAAATGCTCGAAAAAGTTGCCCAAAATTGGACTTTCCGAATGGACCACCTAAGACGCAGCCGCGGTCAACATTTAAATGAAATTATCTTCAAAAAGTAAATGTCATGGACCAATCTAACGTTTCAAATAAAGAACCGATGAGATTTTGCAAATTTTATGCGTTTTTTTTTTAAAAAAAACTTCTCAAGCTCTTAAAAAATCACTCGTTATATGGTTACTGCAAGATGGTAACGCCATTCTAAACAGTAAGAAAGTAAGTTAGAGTGCTATATTCGGCCGTGCCTTATCTTATATGCCCTTCACCACAGTGATTTTATTTATGCATAAAAATGTAGATATATATAAATGGACGTAGTAATAGCGCACTATCAACTATTAGTCCTACACTGGAACCACCATCCCGAAACCTTTCTGAGATTATCGCGGGATGGGGTTCATGTAGCTGCACATCTTTTCCCCCATACACACTCTACACTCGTCAGGGCCCAACGAAGTTTCAAGAAAATAATTCTAAAAAGCATTGATTATACTCTCAACTTGAAAGTGAAGCTTTCAATCAGAAACCATAGTGCACACTCTACTAATGGTACCACACTGAAACCACCACCTCGGAATTAATTTTTGTCAGTTTGTAGTCGGTATCCTGATGTTGTATATGTATTTATGCATCTGGGTGAATTGGTTTTAAAACAGAGATCTCATCTATTTAAGAATCAAACGCATTTAAAAAAACATGTTACTCTAAATGTGACCCGGTCTATGAAAAGGTGGCTTATGACTCAAAAACAAAATTTCGAAAAATTAGCTGTTAAAGATAAACAATGCAGTTTATTAGTAGTTTTTCTTTTGCGTTATGAACAGTCATGCCCAAAAGGCAACCAAAAAATGCAAAAGAGCATAAATGAGATAAGTTCGTGTGTGTATATAAAGAGCGATGTTTTTTTCAATTCCATTTATTATCTTGATTCTGGATTTTCAATAAAATTCTGTTTTTCTTTCATTTGTGCTCTTCTTTCTCTACATTTTTAGTACACTTCTAAGCAAGTTAGCACTATTATTCTATTTTTCACCACGTCTCAAAACTATCGAAACCAAAAAAAAAGTGGAAAAAATTTGTTTGAGTCATAAGCCACCTTTTCATAGGCCGGGTCACATATATGTATGTACATATGTATATTAATAATATGTATTAATATGCAAAAAAAATTTTGGAAATTTTTATCGAAATTTTTTTTTTTGGAAATTTTTTTCGAAAATTTTTTCGAAATTTTTATTTGGAAAATTTTTTTGTAAATTTTTTTCGAAAAATTTTCTAGTGAAATATAAAATTCAACATTTATTTAACAAATAAAAACAACCTGAAAAAATTTAAAAAAATTATATTTTGGAGAGGTATTTTGCCCTCTGCCTCCAATTGAGTCATCTGATGTTGCTGAATTCCAATAGCAAAATTTTCGAAACTATGCCTGGCAGATTGGTGTGCTTAAATTTTCTGTATCTCTTCGGGTGCCTTAGCAAAGTTGATATAAAAATTAGATCAGTAAAGTGAAGTTATTCTACATTTAGGGCCAGTAACTAGTCACATAGTCCTACGAATAAAACACCTCTAGATCCTAGATATTTTGTAAAATTACTTTTTATACGGTTGCGAAACCAACCCCAACAGTAGATGGCTAAGAAATTAAAAATTATATTACCTTTTAAAACCTTACCGTAAAAAAATCACCCTTTCAAAATAAATTACTTGAAATACAAGCGCGACCCTTGAGATAATAAAGTAGAAATGATAATTGAGGATACAATGTGAATGTTTTCCATGTGTGGCTTATTTGCTGGGGTTTTTCCTTCATTATTTATTGTCTACGAAAACAATGACTCGTTGTATTCATCAATGAAATTTTTATGCTACGAAAATAAACACTAAACTGATCCTTAAACTGCTTAAAGAGGCACATGCGTCTCTAATTTAACCAAAAAATTAAAACAAAATACATGTAGTTTAACCAACTACTACTGTTTAGCTGTAAAAAAAAAATCGAATCCATTTCTTTGAATAACTATTCATTTGTACAATTTTATTTTTTGTTAATCACATTAGAGGGGTCACATTTGTGTAAATATGGTTCAAAATATGGTTCATTTTGATAGATGATCGGCTGGATAGTTTGACAAAATAACACAGTCGTTAAGAATTTTCTAAGAAAATCTTTCGGTGGGTGAAGAAATAAATCTTCGAATTGAAAAAAGTTCCATTCCATTTTTTTATATTGACCATTTTTAGTTTGCTCCTTTACCTTTAGCATCGAGTACTTTTACCGACAAGTAAGTATCGGTAAAAACCTATTTTACACTATAATTCTGAGTCATATTAGTTAACTGAACATTTGGCCTAAGCAACCAGTGAAATATATATATAAAGGAACAAGTGATGGGATTTGTGGTACAATTGTACCAAATTTGGTACAATCGACACATCAGTGGTACACTTCATGCTTTTTTGGTACAATTTCATATAAATTTATATTCAATAAATTTTTTTATTTAATCAATATTTGTTTTTTACTTTTTCCAATGAAATTGCAACCTTCTTGATTTATGTTCAGGATTTTTATATTAATTGGGATAACCTTTATATATATATATATATATATATATATATAAGTGATAGGTAATTTAACTGCAAGACCTTTTTGCTGAACTACCCTAAATTTGTCCTACTTTAATGTCGAGCTTTTCGAGCGGTAAAACGTACACATATTAGATCCCAACACTTATAGGAACTATCTTTTCCCACAGCAAATAAATTGCAGTTTTATTATAAAATGTTATGTTATTTATAATTAGCATAATATTAAATACTTAACTTACCACTATTTGATACGAATTCAGGACGAAAGGCATTATTAACAAACACTACTTGGAAAATGATGCTAGCTAAGAAATTAATATTACTGGTTCTCTATATAGCGACATGATAACAGAGTTCATCTGTCTAATTTGGATCATATTGGTGTGAACGATAAAATCGAATAAAATCATTGGGCTGGCGCTCATGGGATATTGATGTAGTATCGGAAAATAATATAATATAATAACGATTCTAACTAAGCCTGTCAAATACTTAAAAACTTAGAAACAAATAATAAATCAAATAATTTCAAAAATTTTAACCCGCCTCATACAGTTTGTTGAAATTAACACTTTTGTATAATATGACATCCCATATGTGTCCCAACAATGTCATAACATCTTAAGCCCTTAACATTTTTATCCCAACAACAAATACACTATGACACGTACAAATACATAAATTAATCCCAACATAAAATGAACTTTAAGGATTTAAAAATAATTAAGGAAGGCCGTCGAAAGTTCAAAAATTTTGAAGAGACACAAAACAACCCCCCATAAATTTGTATTTTAACAACTTTATTTAGTATTTTCTTAATTAAAACATCAAATGACAATAAATTTCCTATAATGGCTTCAAAATGCGCTTAGTTTTCGCATACGTGTGTTAACGTTTCTGCTTAAAATTAAAAAAAAAAAAAAAAAAAGAAAAAAAAAAAAACAAATGCCAACCAAGTAACTGTGGCGATTATAAAAACCTCACACCAGTGCGGGTGAGAATTCAATATTTTTATTTCTATTGAATTGAACGGCTACAAAATTTCAACATGTGGTGACTATTAAAATGTTGGTTGTGATCTTTTTCCCATTTTTGCTGCTGTTGCTGTTACTATTACTACTATATGAATGTAATGATGATGGTCACGTGACTTTGCAAATTTCTGTCGCCTTTGTTGGGCTTGTTGTTGCATGAAAATACTACATGTCAAATGAAGTGAAACAATTTTATTTGTTTAATGGTGGGTGATTATATTTTGTTGCTAAAGTTGTCATTGATGAGGGTAGAAAAAGTATCTTGTTAGAAATTTACATATTTATGTATGTATGTAGGTATTTTTTTGCTTTATTTTTAATTGGAAATTTCTAGCAACAAAACAGCAATAATGAAAAAATTAAAAATTTACATGAAAAGCCAATTACTTTTATTTAGAAAAAAAATATAGAATAATAAAGTTAAAAAATAATTATAAAATAAATGAGCCAATTTACACAACTGCGTTGATGAATTTGTATGTTGGAAAAATAAATAATGAATAAACTTAAACTTATTATAACTTGCCTTTAAAGTACGTTTTAGTTAAATTTCACTTTTGCTCAAGTGAGCAATAAAGAGAAAAATAACTATTTTTCGTTATTACAACTTAATTGTAAAACAAAATTAATATTTTGGAAAATATGGTAGTACAAGAAGAAACACCGACTACTTCAAGGCGAATTCATACCAGGTGTGAGCAGTAGGGCAACAACTACAACAAAACAACAACTTAGACATAAGATTAGCAGATATGAAACAATCTATTTTTGACAAGACATTAGCAAAAAAACGAGAGCAAAAAACAATCAGCTGGGCTATCGCCTCCACCTGGTATAAATTCGCCTTGGACTACTTTTAACAAAATAAATTGGTTTTTAGAAACGTAGTGGAAACATCATACCTTTAATTTATTTGTTTACTTTCAACAAACCACAAATTAGTTATCTGTGCAACAAAAAAACGAAAAGATTTTATATATAACAAAGGAGAGCTGTTTTCCATTTTTATTTTTCAATTCCAAATTAAATTAACATGAATTTATTTTTCTTCATAGATTAGAAAATACGGCAACTTTATAAATGACAAAACATGGCAACTTCAAACTCTTATATATAGTGCAAGGCGAATTCATACCGGGTGGATTTGATAGCCCAGCTGATCGTTTTTTGCTCTCGTTTTTTTGCTAATGTCTTGTCAAAAGTACATTGTTTCATATCTGCTAATCACCTCTGGGTTTTTGTTCAGAAAATTTAAAAAAGTCCACTGACGATCTGGTTAAGCACCAGTGAAATAGCTATATGCTATGTATATGGATATGCTTATCAATCTGTTTGGATTACCATATTTTTTATGGTAATAAATATTTTATGATTCGCTCATAAAATATTTATTTAATAAATTTAAAAAGGAATTATGCGTTTATATAAATAAATTTTATTCTGCATCCTTATACATAAAAAAGTTGATTAAGCGATGTCTATATATCCGTCTGTCCGTGTTCGGGACACGTTTTTTTCTGTTTCTTATTTTGCTTTTTTTGTTAAATAAATATTATACCGCGACAGATAGATCGCAAGGGATGAATAAGGATCTCGAGGGTTTAATAACCCCCTGCGAGGGCCGATTTTTTGTTTACTTTTAGGTTGGTAAGTTTTTCTGCTTTGATTTGTATTAAAGGTCTTTATAGAAAGTAATACATATAGAGGTAGCCAATATACCCACAGGGTGCGTACTGGTAACGTACTGGTAACCAGTAGTCCATTATGGGGGGGGCTCAATATGAAGATATTATTTTTTAAGGATTGTTTTGCTTTAGTCTGATCATTCTAACGCAATATAGATTGCAGGAAGTTCCTAATTTTTACAAAAAAAAATTTTAAACAAATTTGTTTAAATATTTTTAGAAAATATTTTTACAAAAAAAGTTAAAACAAATTTTTACAAAAAGTTTCAAACAAAATTTGAAAAAAAAAATTAAGAACATTTTTACAAAACAATTTAAAAAAATTTACCAGAAAATTTTTACAAATAATTTCAAACAAATTATAAAAAAATGTAAAAAAAATCTTAAGAAATTATTTTACAAAAAGTTTTCAAAGAAACATAAGAGGGTAACACAATATCTAGCATTACTATGGTGAATGGTATATAAGATTCGGCATGGCTGAATATAGCACTCTTACTTGTAATTTTTCGTAATTGTTGATATAGCAGACATAGTAATACATTCTCTATGTAAATATCAAGTGAGTGCCTAGAAAATAGAAAAAATTACGTCTCTATTGGAACACCCTTTAAGTTTTAGCTTAATATTTTTATATCTTGTTATAAAGACCATAGTACACAGTACTATTTCAATTTCCCTGTACTACAGTTAAAGATATAGAGTCCTGTGATAGGCAGCCAGACACCGTATCAATATTACCATTGCTGTGTGTACACCCTTTATTTAAGAATCTCTAATAAAAACTAATAAACAGACTAAAACAGAAATAGAATAAATCAGAAGAAGTTTGAAAAATGAAAAAGTGCAGCCTAACTTTCGGACAAATGTTTTTTATTATAAACCGTCGTATGGATTTAAAATCTATTTGGGTAAATATATATTTTTAACTGATTTTAAAAACTCTCTTTCGTTTCTACTGGATCAAAATTTCAAAAGTAGCCATTTAAAAGTACACCATTGATTGGTCTCAACTTACTTATGCTAGTTATGTAATTATTTTCGATCATACTCCTTAAGTCTTCCCTTAATAGTTTATCTGAAAGTGCAGTAAAAATTATTGAGAGTATAACAACTGCTCAGGTAGAAAGTATCGCTCTTAAAACGAACAATCTTCTATTTGCACTTCTTATCAATATTTAAAACAAAACCATTAAAACCAAAGTAGATAAAACATTTGCATAAACAATGAAACAGGTGATTTTTGTTTTATTTTGTTCGTGGTATTTAAATATGAATCATATAGATACAAGGAAAAGAAAAGAGATTTAAAACTTCAACAATTTGAAGACTTGACTAGTGATGATATTAAGCTGTTTGGATTTGTTTTGCCAGTAAATGAAATACTGTTGTCATACCTTCCGGTGAAGACCGTCGTCACATGCTGTCATGATGATTGATATGGCGGTTTTATGTAAACAGGAACTTTAAAATTATGTTTTTTCACCTATTTTATTTTGAAATAAAAGAAATAGGAGGGCGGTTTCAGGGTCAGCAGGTCTGGCAAAAATTGTACTATTTGTGAAAAACCTCCTTTAATTGTCAACGCAGCTGCTTGTCTAAAGATCTCTTTCAGAGATGTTTAATAAATTCTAAACTCTTTACATAAATAAAGTTCTTAAAATAGTTGTAATTATAACAAAAATTGTTAACATATAAAATCAAAAAAAAAACTTCATCTTCAAGGTCAAAATCGCAAAAAACTTTAAAAAATTCAATTTTTTTACCTTTTTTCCCCTGTTCAGGTCCATAGGTAGCAAACCGTTCAAAATTCAAGAAAACAATCAACTACAAAAATGAACCTAAGATCTCAATAAACAACTTTCTAGAACATATGAACTTTTTCACTTTTGCGGCTACCTAAACGGTGTTAAGAATCATTCCTAGCAAGTTCATATGTTCTAGAAAGTTGTTTACTGAGATCTTAGGTTCATTTTTGTAGTTGATTGTTTCCTCGAATTTTGAACGGTTTGCTACCTATGGACCTGAACAGGGGAAAAAAGGTAAAAAAAATTGAATTTTTTAAAGTTTTTTGCGATTTTGAACTTGAAGATGAAGTTTTTTTTGATTTTATATGTTAACAATTTTTGTTCTTTATGACAAGAGCTACAATTTTGCCCCAGAGAGTATATCAAAATTTCAAACGGTTTGCAAAATATGAGCTTGAGGAGATGATAATTTTTTTGCAAAATTGACATCGAGGCCCCACATCTTTGAGGGCCCATTAAAAAAAAAAAACCTGGAGGACCTTGGGCAAAACTGGGAGACAGGGGTCTTTTTTTTTTGGTCTTTTATGACGTAGTGGTGTCCGTATATGGTTATTTTGCCAGCTTGTAAACCATTACAGATATTCTAATAAAAAGTAACACCAGCAAAGCTGAGGTGTCTTCGATTATTCATGCAAACGCTGGCCCTTGTTAAGGGATAAGTGTTATTTTCAGATAGTCCCGGATTACATTATGCAACTTTTGTCGCTGCAATTCTTCATTAGTAGGCGAGAGGGGAGAGAGGAATTAAAAAGGGTACACAAATGCATATACTCTTGAAATTCGTTTTGTTCTCTCATTTGTAGTTTTAATTATGAAGTTTAAAATGTAAACAAATGTATACATCCATACAAATTGCTGCAATACAAATTGCACGATATAAACACAAATGCAATATTAAAGAAGAAACGAGAAAGATTGCAGCGACAAAAATTGCATAATGTAATCCGGGACATAGTCCTTGAAAAATATCTACAAAAATGTGCATATTTATGTATGTCAGCGATATCCCTTTTACTTTGAGGAAAAATAACTTGGATTTTTTCTGGAAATTCTGGATCGACTTTAAATTGGTATTTTTGACATAGTGGACTTATTTATGATCGGATTACTATTTTAAGATACACTGCTCAAAAAATTTAGAACAAAAAACCTACAAAAAAATTTAAAATGTATATAAACATTGAGTGTTTATACACATTATGTGATTATACATACGTATATATTTTTATGATTTTTTTTCAGGTTCACACATAATCTGTTTATACATGTTTTACATTTTAACATACAAAAAACTTATAACAGGGTGGATTTCCTATATCATAAATATAAATTGAAAAAAGTAAGTTACAGGCCAAGTACTAATAAATCCAGTGCCGCAGAATCAGTGTTACCCTGTGTAATCGATGAAATTTATACCTAGAATATTCCTAAATAAGATGTCATAGACTAACTTTCAAATGATACTGACTTTCCCTACTTCTTTTAGCATTCTTCCCTTTCAGTCCACTGTGTTGTTTGTACATTCGTTCGAAGAGACGGTGATTTTCATTGTTTATGTTGCCGTCTATCTCGCGTAATTTTAGCCAGCGGTCATCTCATACATTCTTGTAAGTTTTTTCCATATTTTCTAGGGAGACTGACCTGTATAAGTCAAAAGTCTTCTAAATGAAATATCTACACAACCAGCAAATTCCCCCCGGGGGCACTAATTGTCATTGTCCTTACCTTGATCCAGTGCTGTCGGGGAAAGTGGTTGCACCAGATGCCTAGAACCTAAATCTGGAAGTTTTTTATGAGTTCTTTTAAAGGCCCGACCTGTGTCCAAACGACTGGTACCACTGGAACCAGTAGCCCAACAGAGAGCTGCTTCTCGCTAAGACTAATTGTTGATGGGGTCCCCTTCGGGGGTACAAGTGGTGACTGTTGTTTGGATTAATATATGTAGAGATGATGCACGGTTGGTCAAGTGTGCTGTTTCATTCTCAACAGAAGGAGTTTGTTGGTCTCCAACCCTTAAACAAGAGGTTAGGACAGGGGTCCAGGCTTGCCTTATTCTATAAACTGCTAATCATTAGCGTACGTATTGTGCACTGTGCTATCTATATTGAGCGATGATGGGACAATAGTATTAGGTGGTGTTATTGTTGCTTCATAGTGCTTGTATTAGGTAGTGTGCGCTATTCATATGACGCAATGAGGGTACTGGTCGTCTACACATTAAATTTCACGCGGTGGTAAAAACAACGTCAGATAAGGGCCAACACGGCTAGGTGCTGACGTTAATCTTAATTACATCACAACTAGCAAATGTCTGTTGCAGTACTGTTGTCACATCTTTAGATGAAGAACGTCGTCACTGGCTGTTAGTTTGGTTTTTTTGGTGAGCACTTTCCATGTGTGACTATCAATCTTAGATAGTACTCTCTTAAAAATTGTGACAAAATAATGTAAAGATAATTTAAACTTTACTCTTCTAGAGTATCGTTTATCTAGTTATCCCTAGTTACGATAAAATATACTCATGTGAACGTTTGTTAAGGCAGTAACATTTATCACGTCCATTAAAAAAAACTAGACATGATAGAAAAGATTTAAAGCAGATTAAGCATGTCACATTCTTCCTATACATCCCACTTTTTAAAGGAGCATTTCTAGGCAGGACAGTATTATTAACATATTTTTTATTTAAAAACGTCTAAAAACTCAATTTTAGATAAAACTGCAGATGCGATAAATAAATTAATATGAGTATCTATAATAATCAGAAGGAAAATTAAAAATGTCAAAATACATAAATTATGTCAAAATACATAAATAAATCCACTCTAGTTTAAATAGCAAAACCCGAATCTTAAGGTCAGACAATTTCTAAAGAATAAGAGAACTTATCAGGACAGTTTTCCATTTAGACGCACAGTAAACTGTCTAGTGGAAAAAAATAAAAAAAAACATTCGAATTTATCAATAAATCAATACATATGGAATGAAAGCTGAGACTTCCTCGAATCCAGAGGTGGCTTGGTTTTTCATGTGCGTTACACCTATAAAAAGTTACACGGCTTTAAAGTCGAATTATTTTGATAATTTTTTCATCATTTTTAAGTAACAAAAAATGGGTTGGGAAAAATAAATCTCAAAAATTAATTTTTCAATAAAAATGCATGCAAATTTATTCGTTTTATTCAGCGGAAACAATGAAAAAATCCTAAAATTCAAATATGTAAAAAAATGTCAAGTTTTTAGCCAAAATATGTACTTTTTAAAAAAAATAGTCATCGAAGCTCGATGGACCCGAAAAAATAGGCACATCAAAAAACTACTTTTATGAATCAATAATCTTATTTTGTGTTAAATATACTAAAATATGTATAGAAATATTAAGGTGTTTTCTATGCCAACTTTTGAAATATAATGATTTTAAAAATCATCCATATTTGATATTTTTATTAAAATTATCAGTTAATATTTTTAATATTTGAAAATAGTATGATAATAGTAGGCTATGCTTTAAACCAGGGCGAACTAATACAAGGTGAGTGCACGGGATAATGCTTTAGAATGCCATTACAAAACATTTAAGAAAAAACACACTTGAGCACACTCGAAAAATAGCAGAGAAAATTGTAATCAAGATTTAATGAATAAAGTCCTAATTTCTTCTGATCCATTAATTTCATCCAATAGAAATACAATAAATACAAGCACCACTTTCAACAATAATCAAGAAATTAGTAATTACATAACAGTAGATGAATCTATTAACACTGATTCAGACTCATCAACTTATTTTAACGATTAAGAAATTGTTTACAATTGTTATGTTATTTAAAATTGTTTATAACTTTATTATTAATCTTTATATAAATATGTTTTTTATCTTAAAAAATAATTTAGTTTTAAAATATTTATTGTTGTCAATTTGGTAACCCTATTCATATAATGTTATTTGAATACCAATGGTTATGAGAATTTTCAAAACTTTAAGAAATAAAAATACTAAAATGTTTAAAATAATATTATATTTAAAAAAGATATACGGCAGTCCTAAATAATTTGAGATTGGTTATATTTTTTCAAAAAAATAATAATTACTGAAATGGGGAAATTTTGGGTATTTAATTGTCCCCGCACCGGAAAAATAAAAGGATTTCTGAAAATGTTAATTCATTTTTTAAAATAGTACGCCAAGAGAGATATGTGCCAGAAATTTCATTAAGCTACCACAACTCCTTCGATTTGTTTTCCAGTTTTACTATGGGGACCGTTCACTGTGAGACGTCTGACATTTCCAAGTTTAGATTTGCGCATGGCAGAAATAGGCCTTTGATCCGCTTGTATTATTTCCGAAGATGGATTTTAGAGGTTTAGAAAACTCGGGTCCTCTTCGAGGCCCGACCAGTGCCCAAAGGACTGGTACCACGGGAATCGGTGGCCCCACAGAGAGCCTATCCTCTCTGTGACCGGTTATTGGTGAGGTCCCCTTCGGGGGTACACGTGGTGGTTGTGGTTTAAGATCGATTTATGTAGGTAAGCTCCAAGGTCGATCAAGTCTGCTGTTGCACTCTCAACAGACGGAGTTTGGATAGTCTCCAAACCCCTAAGCAAGAGGTTATAATGTGGATCTAGGCTTGCCTTGGAAAGGCTTGCCATATTATATAAACTGCTACTCATTGTGACTGTATCACACACAAAAAGCGATTGGTGGCAATCGTAAAGTGTTGTTATGCTACACAATGGGGGCGCTAGTCTACGCCTAAGTTTCACTCGGTGGTAAGACCACCGTGAGGTTAGTCCGAGTTGGCAAGTACTCACGTTAATTTTGTTCCACAATATACTTCATCAAGGAAAAGGTGGAAGGTAGCTACTAGTCCATTACACAATATTTAGAGAGAATTGATGTTAATCATTATTAGACTGAAAACATTTTTAATGGATTATTCTCCCTTCGCATGAACTAAGGGTCTCCTATTAGGGTAATGAAGAAATTCCAAACTCAGCAAAAAAGTAACACTTTGAAATATTTATGGCCGCTGGATATCATTTTCTATAGTGTTAGGTCGGATAGTTCTAGAATCGCCCTCGTATGTAATAATAAACAAACAAAACAATCGAATGGGAATCGAATAAAGCTAAATTTTTATTGTTAAAGAAAAATAAAATAAAAAATGCATTAAAACCAATATGAGTAAATTTTCAACCACAAGAAGACACACCTTTTGTTGGTTTTTTATTTATTTTCAAATTTGGTTTTTAGAAAAAATACTTGTTACTTTTTTTGTTTTTTTCTCCTTTCTTTAAAAAATATTGAATGAACAACTTAAAGAGAAAATAAAGAAAGAAGGAAAGAAAGAAACCCTTCCTTGGCTTATGATGATCTACAGATAAATCAGTTAAGCGAGTTTGACTTTTGACATTGACATGTTAAATCAAATATTTGATTTGAATGAAATAATATTGTTTGAGCTGTAACAAGTCTTTTTATTAATGAAAAATTTTATAAAAAAAAAAAATTTTACACCCACCTTTCAAAATGTGTTGATCACTTAATTCTTTAGAAAATCAATAAAAATTTTTTTCATATTTTTTCACATCAGTTTAAATGAAAAATAAACTCATAAATTTTTATTTTTGAATTTTATTTAAATTTTATGCCTTCAATTTTTAAGTGAATTATTAAAATGTTTTATTTTTTTAAACATCCTAAACGGTGTGTTCTTTTTTATTTGACACACCTCCACACTTTTGGAGGCTTAAACATTTTCATATGAATTTTAAAAGTTTAATATATAAATAACTTTATGATAAACATTTGAGAAATTTTATTTGTTTTTAATCAATTAATTTTAATTGATATTCAGTAATTTGTATGATCATAAAATTTTTATTTACGATTTAAGGCGCCACGACAATATCGCTTGTCATACTTTCTGGTTTTATGGCGATTTTGCATAAGAAAGGAGTACTCAATAGGCCTTTTTATAGTCATATTGATAACGAACGTAACCTAGGGTTTACACAAGCAAGTCCATGTTCGAAGATTTCAATAAACAATCGTCGTTGCTTACATTCGACGAATATAACACAATGAATACGAACCAAATTTAAAGAAGTGACAAAATTTTTATTGCATTTACGTACGAGTATGTCGTCAAATATCTGTTCAATATCGCATGCTAATACGTTCAATCGTATTCTAATTTTCTAATGAGATTTTTAATATTTCATGTAACCAAATCTATAAGAAAACATTCAAGAAAATTTTGTTGTACTGCCAAATAGATCAAGAAAGACTTACTTAAATTATAATTAAAAAAAAGTGTATTAGGGAGAATCAGCGGTAGCATTGTCACTTTCGCAATTCATAAATAATGGAAAATTACTTTGAGTGAGTAGATTATAATATAATTTATGTTTAAGCTTTTTTTTTTACGAAATTTCACTAAATGTACAAATATAATGTGTGAAAGAAATATTTGGGGGAGTCACAAGATATGCTAACATGTCATATCGTCATAATGTACTACTAGTTTAAAAATATTGTTGTTGTGCTTCAAACAAAAAACGTTCTAAAATAATAAATTTTTTTTCTATATTTATTTTTTGTCATATAATTCAGTAGAAAATGGGACGGGCTAAGTCGCCTTATTCGAGCCGCTGCAATTTATATCCTTGAGAAGCGCCCTATTTTTATAGTTTTCTTTTTATTAAGTGACAAACTTAAAATAGTACAATAAAATATGAGGGGGGTTGTTCACAACAGTCATATTTTTCCATGTTATTGTTTTAAAAAATATGACTTTATGATACCTTGTGAATCCCCCAAGTATATTTAAATTTGCCACATTTGTATCCAAAAAAATATATATATTTTTTCGATTCTTATATGTATGTAGGTAAAACAGTCGACTTGACGACACGGACATTCCAAAAATGCTACTTACTGTATTGCTATGCGTAACTAGGGCGTTGATAGGAGCATTATATTCACCAAGTGGTAAAACTATATCATATCGGTATTTCAAAAACAATTTTTAAAAATCACTAAAATATTCAAATTTCACGTAATTTTATTTCATCTAAACCGAAATTTATTTCTTCAATTAATATTCCTCGTAGGTTTTCGATTTCGGAGATACTCCTTTAAATTACTAGGACCTAATTTTATAACATCTGTCGACTACAAAGCAAAATACACATTCCTGTGAGTGGGTGCACACTACTTAATCCGAAATCACGTGTTTTCTTTGAAAAAATCTGAAAAATGGGGTTGACTGTGATTTCTAGTAGGCCACCAAAATATTGGCTCATGATGATTTTAGCGTAGAAAAGGGTATTTTAGGAGAAATGAAATAGCCTTTTGTTGTAGTTTCAATATGGTAACTCCAAGAAGTCGGGAATTGCAATAACTGGCTAAAACAGAAAATATTCTACTGCTCGGGAAATATACCGTAAAGAACAACAAAATATGTAGAGCTTTGTCCTACTGATATTGATGAAAATTACAAATTAACTGCCAAACATGTAACAATAACCCGGCAAACAAAGAAGAAGAGTTCGAAGGGATTGACTACCCTATAAATTTGTTCAACTTAAAAACCAACTTTGAGAAATCACGAAAAAGGTAACAGAGCCACTGTAATCCCGAAAAATTGCATCCCTGGTAAAATACTTGGAATGCCTTGACGCATTTATTATGGCGTGAATCAAGAAACCTTAAAACACATGTTATACGTAAGTCTCCTTTGCGTATTTCATATCTTTGTTAAGCATTTAAAAGTATTTACGCCGAATATACCCACTAATATATGCTGTTGAATTCCCAGCCTTAGATTTGGCTTTCGCGATCCTAATAGAGCGGGAAAATGCTAGTTTAAAACGTAAGAAGACCTATGGTTTTGACAAAATAAGCAACAAGATGCTAATGGAACCTCCCCTGATAGCAGTTAGAAAATTATTATAAAAAAATTAAAGCTACCAACACATCGAAGTCGCTAGAAAAACTCGAAATTTCACAAAAATATTTAAATCATATTTTTTGGCAACAAACGAAATTTCAAAAACCAGAATTAAAAAAAAACAATTCACCAAAATATAAATCTTATTTTCTTATTTCTTAAAAATGATCGCTATGATGCAGAGCTATCTGTATCAACAACATCAAGTGTAACAATTTGATGTTGTTGTAGGTTTTTGTAGTTATATTATACACAAGTATGCGCCAGAATTAACAAGAATTTACCGTCAATCCCTAAGTATTACTCGCATTTTCTAATGTTTTATGCAGCCGCTAGAAAACTCATATAAAATAAAAAATCTAAATATTCAAAATTGACTACTCATATCATACATGGGACTAATTCATTAGATTGAGTAATTAATTGAAAATTATATTAGCATTGAATTATAAATAATGTTAACAATTATTTTTTCGTTATCATTGTTTTCATTAATGGTGATGGTTTTTAATGAAAAAGTTTCATTAGTAATTAGTAAAAAAAAAAAAATCATTACCATTAATCAATGATTAAATTATAAAAAAGCATTATCATTATTGACACAATTGAAAATCCACCTTTTTGTAGTGATATTTTTAAAGAAGTTCCACCTCTATTATCTGCTCTATTATGTGCATATTGTCTTATAAAAACAAACAAAAATCAAGAAAAATATAAAAAATTTCAGTAATTTAAATTTTTATAACTAATTTTTAACCCGTTGGATATTTTGTGGTACAGATTTTTAAAGCTAAAGTAAAGGCAATAGTAGTGCCTCACTAGAGTGAATAAAAAATTAAAGATTTAGAAAAAGCATAACCTGGGCATGAAATTGATAATTTATTCGTAGTTATTAAATCCTACTGCGCTCATAAATTTGTGTTTAATAAAAACAATGATTTTTCATCAATTATAACTAGTAATTATAAATTTTAATTACATTTTCATTACCATTGGAAAAAATATTGTTATTAAAAATAAATCAATAGCTTTAAGTGTTAGTTAAAATTTTTATTGTAATTATGTATTTGAAGTAATGCCAATGAAAAAGTATGACTCATATACATCATCAATAATAAAATAAAAATAAATAAAAATAACATTGTTTTTTGATAAAAAGCATATTTAAATGTACCCAAGTTAGATAGATTGCTAGAATGCTTTAGAAGGAAGAACTGATTCAGAAAATGCATTATATTCTTCTAGTGTATAAAATAAAAAAATTCTCACTTTTCTTGAAAAATTAATCAATTCAGTAGTTAGAGAGAATAAACGAACTTGAGCCTACTTTACAAATTATTTGTGTTGTTTTTTTAATACTTTTTCACCAAAAATTTTAATCTTACACTGGAAAAGAGATATTTCATACCTTTAGCCACGTCATATATAAAAGTTTTAATATCGGGTAGTTATATTTTAAGCGCCGATGTTGAATGTGAACCACACCTAAACGTCAAGTTTTTTCTGCATTTAATTTGACATTTCTCAATTTGAACCATGGAAAGATACAAAATCGAGCAACGCTTTAAAGTTAATTAGGCTTAATATGAATATGGGCGTTCAAATCAAAGTGTATATAGTGCACTTTGTGATTTTTTCGGTTAATTTAATCGTCGAAATATGCGTACGATCGGAAAAACTTGAGCAAACGGGGTCTGTAGATATGAAAACATCAGTGCATGCTCGTACGGCAGAAAATATTGCTGCTGTTTGCGACTCGTGGTGCCCTACAATTGCACCTCTCACGCTCGTCGTTGATGAACATTATGCATAAAGACTTGCATTTACACGCTTGTAAGGTGCAATTGACTAAAGAACTAAAGCCTCTTGATCATTCCAAACGTCGTCAATGATCAGAATGGTAGCAAGAAATGATGAAGAATTCCACCTCAGTGGATTCGTCAATAAGCAGAATTGCCGCATTTGGGCGAATGATAATCTAAGAGTGATTTCGAAAAACCAATGCACCCACAAAGAGTGACTATTTGGTGCGGTTTATGGGCTGGCGGCATCATCGGGGCGTATTTTTTTCAAAATTCGCCCGGTGAGGCAGTTACTGTGAATGGTGTTCGCTATCGTGAGATGATAACGAACTTTTTATGGCCTAAATTGGAAGATATGGATGTGGACGATATGTGGTTTCAACAGGACGGTGCCACTTGCCACACAGCTAACGAAACAATGGCTCTTATGCGCGACAGATTCAATGGCCGTGTTATCTCACGTGATGGCGATGTCAATTGGACAAAGTTGGAATTCTTTCTTTGGGATTATTTAAAAGACAAGGTATACTTCGATAAGTCAGAAACAAATCAAGTTCCAAAGGATGATATATTTCGGTACATTAAGGGCATAGAACCTCAATTATGCCTCAGCGTTATCGAAAATTCGGATGGAGGTGTGCCGCCGAGGTCGCGGCGCTTATTTGGCCGATATTTTACTCCATATATAATTGAACCATACCAATATTATCAAAATAAAAAGAAATGACAATAATTTCTTAAATTCGTTGTGTTTTATTCAAAATCAACATCGGCCCTTTAAATTTAACCACCCTTTACTTAATAATATTAATTTTATATTCTTTTAAATAAAAATGACCATGAGTATTGTAATTTCGAATATGAATTGCATAAACATTGATGAAAAATGTTTATTCAGCAAATGTTTATTTAAAAGGGCGCTAATAATAAAAATATTTTTGATTTATTAAAATACTCAGATATACAATTAGCATGTACTTCTCTTTTTAATAAAAATTGAAACTTGTAAGCTTGCCCTCGTATGTATTTAGATGAAAACAACAAAATCCAAAATATTTTAAACTTCCTTTTCTCTATTATTACGGTTGGTCACCCCAATCGCAACATGTTGCTAGCGACTTGAACCAAACACATTATTTTCTTACACACACAAACACTCTCTGAATGTATCGCAACTTTTCGTAAGGAAAAACACTTTAACCAAATTGTATCTACAAAACTAATATTAGTTTCACGAGATACTTGCTGCGCTGCGGTTCGCTTAAACAAATGTGAGCGTGTTTTCGAATGATTTTTTAAATTTTTAAAGTTTTGACGTCAAAAAAAAACGGCGTGTAGAAAGAAGAGTAAACCACAACGAAATGTTTTTAAAGTGAAATGGCTTAAAGCAAAATATCAAGACGAATAAAAGTAAGACGCCTTAAGAGAGAAAAAACGGATTTATTGAAATAAAAACGAAAATTAGTGCAAAAATTTCAAAACAACAACACATAATACATTAAGCCAAGTCAATAAACGTTAAATAAATATCAGTTGAATATTGTTTATTGTTGTAGAGATTTGCTCAAATTTGGCAATTTTGTTTTTTGTTGTACATTTCTTTTCGTCTGGAGTTGGTTTTTCGAATTTTGGTTATTTTTTTTTTTTGGCAATTTATACGAACTTTAGTATGCATGTGTTCTGCCAACTTTAGTTTTAAACTTGATTTAGGAAAACAAAATAAACAAAAACAACAACTTTTACGCGGGTTTGATAAAAATAAATAAATTTTTGTGTCCGTAAAAAACATATTTTCTTCTTGTTTAAAATACTAAAATATTCCACTTCAAAATGATATAAAATAAAAGAAGTTCTATTTCAAACTACAAATACTTAAAAATTCTGTTGGAAAAAGTATCGAGTTACTTTATTTATATTGTCCAGGATTAAATATATTTAAAGTACTCGACTTATTTTGTGAAGTTTAAAAATAAAAATAAATAAATAAATAAATAAATATATAAGAAACATGAGTGTCTTCATATTGAAAAAATATTAATAAATAAATAAATTGGAAAAATAAAGAAAATTTTTGGAATAAAAGTAGAAAAGTAAAACTTTGCAATATGTTGGATAAATCTAATAACGGATACTGTTCTATGGATTACGATGTACCGGTCACTAGACCTACAAAAATTAATAAGGTGGGTTTAAAATTGGTTCAAATATTCAAAAGTCGAAATAATAAATATTGCTATTTAATAAAATGTGTGTTAGATTTAAAAACAAATTGTAAAACTTTTTCTCTCGAGATACCGATTAGAATCAGAAGATTGCTAGTTTGCGCTAAACTGGCTCACTTGAATCTAGTGATAATTGTGCTGCGATTCTCTAGCTTTGAATAATACGAGAATCGAATTTTTTTTTTAGTCGACAATTTTTGTTGTTAGCAATAACGATTATGTAATTCTCTAACTTCTCCTCACAACTTCAATTTTCTATTTACTCAAATAAAGTGGCATCTTTGTAAATTATGGAACGAAAAAAGGAAAATAATAAATAAAAAAAAAACAACAAATGCACTTATGCAAGATACAAACAAAGGCATTATTTTTAACTGTCAAACTCCATATATTAAAAAAGTAATCATACATTGGAGTTTGACAGCCGTCAAATTCTTGATAATGTTGAGTTGCGATTACCTCTCTTTGGATACGCAAAGGCATCTATCTACTTCGACAAAATTTTTTGCTTTTATTACAAACAAATTTTAAATTTATTTTAAATTAATTTTAAAGAAGCTGTATCGTTATCTGATGAATATGAGCATATATTTGCCGCTGCGTATTATTGTGAATTTGTCGATTGCGCTAACACCATAAGAATTATTGTCGTTTGAGTAACGACAATATACTTGCTTACAATAACATCTTGCTTAAAACAACAGCGAATATAGTTTTTAAGTGTAGCAAAATAGCAAAGTCGAAAACTTTGTTGTAATTTAATTTTTCAGATTCGATAATCGTTTAAGCAGTTTAGTGAATTGCAGTATATGGGAGATGTTGAGCATGCCTATAAAAGTAAACTCACTTTAGTGCTAAAGCTCGTTTAAACAGTTTATAGAATCGCAGTATTAAAAGGGATGTACAGGAGTTCCTGAGCATGCCTATAAATCTAAACTCACCATATCGAAGCTTGGTTAAATGAATTTATCCCTGTAATATCACAGGCTAATATGTCTGAATAGTTCTGGTGCAGAAGGGAGGGGGGTTGCAATATCTCTGCCATTGTGTTCCAATGTCTCTTTGTTTCTTTCTCCTGATACCTTCCACAGAAGTTATTGTATCCTCCCCCACCTCCTCCTCCTATGCCTATGTGTTCTCATGTCTATTTGTTTCTTACTCCCCAAAACTTTCGCAGAAGTTATATTATGAAATGTAAACCGATGATGCTACGCCCCAACAGCGCAGTCATGAACGTGCCTTCAATTTTCGAGGGAATTTCGCAATACTGCAGCAAAACAATACACAGTTTTAAAAGTTTTCAATGAAATTCATTAGTTTCAAAAGACATGAAATTTTAAAATTGGAGATAAGAAAAATGTAAAAGGGCCTAGAGCTAACGTTACAATTTGGGATAAAATAAACATTTCAGATAACAAAAATTATGACGACAACGTGTGCTAAAATGGTTTACTTGATGAACGTTTCTAAATGTTAGCAATAGACTTCTACGATATGTGTTGCTCTACAAACGAAGTGATAAAAATTGTTTAAGAGTGTAGCTTTGCTATGCTCTCAACATTGGGCATTTCTAATAGATGTTAGGTGCCAGCTGATGTTTAAACTTACAAGTTTAAGATTTTCTACCATAACCCTGTCTAGAACTTGTTGTTGTTATTTAAATACGATAATATTTGTGTTGCTTCTAATGAAATGAAAGTTGTGAGTCGAGTGTGTCTCGATAGATTGGTTGGTGGTAGCGCCTTATTCTATCAGTCTGGAGGTTGCGGGTTTAATTCCTGCCGAAGACTCTGGGTGTTTTCTGCAGACAAGCAAAAAGATTCGTAGGTTGTGTTGCCTAAAAACAAAAAACTGAAATTAACACTTCAATATTTTGGTGCAATCAATATGGATTATCAACACAAATACTGCATAGATAAATCAGTCTCTTGTTTTTAGATGATGATGGCTCAGCCTTTCCAGATGTGAAATGCTGCTATTAAAAACTATATGTTACAGCAGAAAATGCTGATGCTGTATAAAAAATATTATTGTATAATGGTTATGAGACTCTGAAGCGGAAGCTACCTTAGGATATATGTAGTTCCACCATTATAATAAAAGTTTTCACACAACATATTGCTGTGAAGAAAGTCAACACAGAAATCGATCATCATTTTTACATAATTTCCTCTACTCTTTCGTAAAAAAATACAGTTTTATCACTAATCTTGTTATGAAAGTATTTAAAAAAACAGTTTTTTTTTTAATTTTGAGTTGACTCTCTTTAGAGGAACAAGTGCGATATGATCTCGTTGATGTACTCATAAGTTCCCCATGGATACAAAATGCCTGATTCGGTGCAAGCAAATGCTTAAGGGAAACAACGGCTATGATTTAAAAGATGAGCATCAGATTGTAATAATTGAACTTTAATTTAATATTCGAGTGTATGGAATATCGTCACAGTGGTTCGCGATCGATGCATCTTAAAAGCAACGCTCTCCTGTTTTTTCGAAAGAACGGTGGCATCAGAAAAATGTAAAGTCAGAATACTTATGTTGGTGGTTGCGTGATAGTGTAAGTTATTCATTTACCAGAAGAAGTCGGAGAAATAAAATAGAGAATTAAGTATTTTGTGGATCGAATAGTGATTCATTCTCAAAATCTTGTTACCATATAACTTGTTCTTGTTTCCAAACAGCCAATATAAACTGCGTGGGCAAAGGTTTTAGACAGACATTGGAAGTGTCTCGGGCGGAATAGAAAAAATAAATGCTGCGACAAATCTTTTTGCATTACAGCGAAAAGTGAACATGTATGAACATGTAATAAAAATGGAAGACATTTACAATTTACAACAAGACATTATTATTTATTATTATTATAATCATAAAATGAATAGTGATCCTCGTACGTACGTATATGCTCCCTTCAAAGCTTTTACGATGTAGTAAAATTATGGCATATTTTTTTTTTTAATTCGTTTTGTTAACAAGTAAAACGAGAAATTAAAGAAAAATTGCAAGTAGTTTGTTTAATATGTTTCTCGACCTTAAATTCGCGTTATTAATTTTACGCCCATTTAAAGAAATGATAGACATGTTTTATAGCAAAAGAAAGGAAAGATTAATAAGCGAGTAATTAAGAGATATAAAAAATATATTAAAAAAAAGAAAACACAAATATTACAAGTTTATAAATATTAAATTTTTTCTTATTTAGAAAATAATGTGAGGAAGTCAATACATTTTTATAAATATAAAGGACAAATAGAAAACCCTAAGCAAATAAAGAAACTCAAACACATTTTTTTCAAATTGATGCATTCGAGTCGCTAAGAGCCTAATCTAGAGAACTAAATACAGCAAACTTCCGATTAAGTGATTAAAAACAGTTTATCTATACATCCAATATAGTTTTTTTTAATATCGTATTTCCAAGAGAAAGTGGATAAAAAGCTGTGAAAGTACGCCGATGGTTTTTACCAATTTAAAGGTACTGCATACTTTAAAGCATCTTTTATTTTTGAAAGCGGTATATTTTAAACAGAGTTGAGCAACAGATGGCGCTGTTTTAAAATAAAGACAAAATATGAATAACTTACTGCCAAATAGCCAATCACATAAAATTCGTATTTGATTTGCATTTTTACCTTGTGGAATTACATTGTTATTAAAATATTTTAAACACCTTTTACAAAGCTTTGCAATAATTTTTACAATTTTATATAAAATTTAGAATTTTATCTAGGAACGGGTATCTTTATATATAGTGAATCTATACATATAATAAAATAGTAACTTATATCCGTCTATCTGTCTGCCTGCTTTTCATTGACGTTCGCATCACGTAAAAACTACTAAATGGATTTTAACAAAATTTTCTGAGGAGATACCTAAGTATCCTAGTCCCAATATAGGATACTTTTTTCTGCAAAAATATCTTAGAAAGTGGAGAAAAAGCAGTGAAAGTACACAGTTGAACTAACCGGATATGAATACTTTTTTTTTATAAAGTAAAAAAAAAAACAGAAACTGATACGTAGCATATCATAAGGCGGCACTAACAACGCAGGTATTACCACATAGCACTAAATCGGCTGCGAAGTAAAATAATTGTTAATTGGCTATGCTAGCTTCAAACTAATTCGCCTAACGAACACCAGAAGCGCTTGCGAAGCTTTACTATCGCACTAACCATCTGTCTTATCTACTACCATCCCTTTCTAAAGGAAGTAACAGATAATATAGGCATTAAATGCCTGAGTTTTACTTCTCTAACAACTAAATGTACTGTAATATTTATTTCCGTATTTACGAAATAATTCTTAAGTTGTTTTTGTGTATTTTTTATGCTTTCGTACTTAAAACGTTTTAATGCAGGCGCCGCGGATAATCCGCACAGCGTATAAACGAATCGCGGATAATCGATAGTTTACTGTAAATCCGACAGCAATTCTGTACTTTGAATTTTGGCCATCAAAAATACAAATGGGTGCACCTCTTTCTTAAATGAAAACGGGAAATTAATAGTTGTAATGTAAACAAATGTAACAAAACTTTACTTAGGTTAACTATTCAACATATTATTTATCTCAATATATATATATATATATATATATATATATATATATTGTTACAAAGAACATAATGTGGTTCTTGTGACCATACCACAGCCATAGTTTTTCTCTCTCATATATATATATATATATATATATATATATATATATATATATATGAGAGAGAAAAACTATTATTAGTCTATATAATAAAACTAATAATATTAGCTTTATTGGGACTTGCTGTAATAAGTTATTAGCTAATTTTGCATATTTTTGCCGCCATTTCATTTTATTAGAAACCCGCTAGTGATGTCAACTATGCAAAGAACTACCATTTTGTGTTATCAGTTGGGAGCTTCTACAACAGTACAGAAATCAATTTGTAAGAAAGAAATTATATAAAAACAAAAATTAATTATAATAAATAATACAATAAGTATTAATTAATATCATTTGAACTATATCAGCAACAATTAAATGAATAATTTTGTTGATGTTAATGTCAATTTATTTTCGCTCTTTTTTATTAGGAATAAAATATTTTTTATCCTAATTCTTATGACAATAGAAAAGAAATAACTTTCTTTAAGAAGCCGTTGATTTTGAAAATGAAAGAAAGAACTCCATTTTATTTTATTTAATGATTTGCATTTGAATGGCGTTAAAAAAATCACAAGCCGTAATAGACTTATTATTTTGTGGTCTTATTGCATGTAAGTTTAATAAGGTTTTGGTATGCGCCAATGTAGTTGTCTCATTTCACAAAGGCAATGTTTGATGAAAACGTTGATATTGTTTTACTGGAATGTAATTATTATACCAACAAATTTAATGGTTTATTTACTTACATATATACATATTTTATTTCAATATCATTTCATTCTTCTTTGGTACAGCAAAACAAAAAAACCCAAAAAAAAAAATAAAATTAAATAATTAAATTTTAAAGCAAAAAGTGGAAAAAGAAAGAAAGAAATTACAATACTTATATTTCCTAGGTTACATAGCGTATATTTTTCCCCATAGTTGCAGTATGATTGCTAAATTCTGATAATGAAACTATTAAAATCCAAAAATGATGATTGCTTCTTAATATGTATATTGCAATATAAAAAATAGAACCATTCAACATGGATTAAAAATATAAAATTTTGTTAATTTGTAATAAGATTTAAGTTTTATTCATTTTATTTTTTTTTCGCAAAATGGAGTTCTCTCATTTTGAAAAGCAACGGCTCAATTAAGTGATTTGCAGCAGTTTCGATACCCACAATACCTCAATAGCATTTTTTGTCCTACAGTTCAAAGTTGTTAATTAGGTTATTACCTAATTAACATTTTACAGTTTAGACAGTTACCGTTTTAAAAAAAGATTTAAAAAATAATGCACTATAGTAAAGTAAAATTTTAAAATAATTCAGTCTTTCTTAGTACGGGTAATATAGATAAGCACACCTTGCCTTTCATCACTATACATTTATGAAATTGTGTTCTCAACTTTTATTAAAATTGAGTCATTCGTATAAAAATGTCTCTTATACCCTCCTGGCCCTAGTTTTGAAAACAGACATATCTCAATGGACCCACAAAAAATAAAGATCTGTCTATGTTTTAAATATCATTAAATTCGATTTGGCCGTGATTGACGTACAAATAATCAAACTTGCAAATAGATGTATAATATATGTATATTAGATTACATAACTTTATTATTAATATCAGCTATGAGGTATCGATATAAATCTGCGAACATGAAATTACTAACAAAAGTTAGAATAAAGATATTGGTTAATTTTAAACTCCTTAAATTCATGATAAAAATGTATGAGCGGAATTTTTTGAAAATAAAAGTGATCATCACTGAAAACAGCTGTTGTCATATAGTTTTACACATCAAATAGAGCGTGCTTTAAATAAAAGACTAATACATGTTATTGCACAAGGTAAATAACATATGTTATGTTTCAAGAGGTTTACACTATATGTATAGTTTTACATATGGAAAATTTGACATTCCATATGACTTGTACACTCAATCTAAACACACCTTTATTGAGCAAGGTAGGTTCTATTTTTTATATTTGAACGTTTCACATCAAAGTAACGTACTGATTATATGTACTATTTTGGTATACTTTTTTTCGTGAAAAACTCATTATTATATATATATATATATATATATATATATATATATATATATATATATATATATATATATATATATTATATATATATATATATGAGAGAGAAAAACTATGGCTGTGGTATGGTCACAAGAACCACATTATGTTCTTTGTAACAATATACAGTGATGTTCCATAAAATAGAGCCAGTTTCACTTTCTACATTTTACTGTGCTTAATTCACTTGAAGAAACTTTGTGGTCTGACGAATCAAAACTAATTTTATTTAACTCTGACAAGCAGCCATTGTGTGCGAAAAACGTCTTCCTCAATACACCATAAAGACCATTAAACACGGTGGCGGAAATATTATGGTGTGGGGGTATTTTCATATATTGGAACTGGGTCTACCATACGAGTGGAAGAAAGAATGGATGCTATTTTTTACACAAATCTGCTTAACAGATACGTGATGGCTTACGCAGAATACGCTTACGCTTCGATTTGTGTTTCAGCAAAACAATGACCCGTAACACACATCGAAGTGGGCAAAAGATTGGTTTGAAAAATATGGGGTATTTGGTTTAAGCAGGCCTGCTCCGTTGCTAGTCCTAAACCCAAGAACTTGTGGCGAATAGTTAAATCAGCTCTTAAGGGAAAACATGCAACTAATAAAGATCTCCTGTGAGCATTAGTAAAAGGAGCATGGAGTAATATTCCGATTGAGACATGCCAAAAAACTTGTTGACCCTCTGCTAAAACGGTGCTCAGCCGTTATTAAAATTAAATTATATTCCACTTAGTACTAAGGTAATAAAGATAATTAAAGTATATTATTCTATTCATCTTTTGGAATTTTGTGTTTTTTAGATAATTAAAGTGGATGGCTCTATTATTTTTCACACCTAAAATCTTGAGTTTTGAATGTTTTTACGTATATATTTCATTTTAAGTTTTTTATCAAAACCGGTCTATAGTAATTTAGTTGGACAGTTGTTCGGTCTCACAAAAATAAAAACCTTAAAATTTTTTATGAAGATTTAGTATGTTTTTTTCTTTTTCGAAATATGTAGTAAAAGGTGTCTCGATTTTATGGAACACCAATGTATGGTTGAGATGAAAAATTGTAATTGCTTTTAACGTTAGTTTGGTCGCGATAAACAAGTTTTGGTTAAAAAATCATCATTAAATGGTTACTGCGCCCAAAAAGTGTAACATTGTTGCTTTTAAATATACAACTTTTATTTTAACTATAATTCATATTTAATAAAAAAACATGTTAAGTTTATTCGTATATAACCAAAAAATGACGAAATATAAACAAATTAATTTTGTTTTTAGTCAAAGTTTTTTTTGTGTTTTTTTTTAATAATAAATAAATTGTGAGTTATTAAACATACATGTACACATATTTAATTTCTATGTATTTATAAAATAAATTCAATATTACATTGTGTTAATTTTTTGGTCAATACGAAATCATCATGTGTTTTATGTGAAATCGTTAACAAATAATTATTTATTTTAATATCAAAAATGTTAAAACAAACGGGCATATCTTATATGTCATTTTATAGTTTTTAATCATACTATAATCAAACCATATATTGTTTATATTAGATCATAATATAATAAATTTTTATTATATTATGAAAAAAGAAAATTTTTAAAAAATATAGTTTGTTTACAGAAACCTTCTTTGCTCAAAGTTCTTAGTGCTCTTAATAATATTATTTAAAACTTATTTACCTATCCTCGTATCTATATACTTATAGTATTTCTACAACATATCAAGTTTAGTAAAAGTGTGAAAACAAAACGTTTGGTAAAAACTCATTTGATTTCACTCGCTACAACCTTTTCAGAGTTCTGCTGACTAATTATGATTTCCGCTGAATATTTTTCTTATCATTCTAATCTTTACTGTACTCGTATGACAAGTAAATGCTCTTAATGACACTTTATATACCTTGAAAGAAAATGTTTACCTTTAACGCGTTTTTAAAAAGCAAAACAAAAATTTATAAATATTAGATAAGAAAAAAATGCGAAATGTTCAAATTTAAAAATTACTTTTAAACTGTTTTTAAGCATTTATTTTAAAGCTTAAATTGTTTTTGTTTTTTGTACAAACTACTTTTCACAATCTTAAAATTTTTGGATACAATTTTTCGAGTAGCTACTAGTTGTTAGTTTAAAATAGTAGAAAGCTTTGAAAATTTATTAAGCCATTTATATGTTTTTTCTTCATCTAAGCTATTGTATCTTAAAAATTAATGAATAAACCAGTGTTTAAAAGGCTGCCAATATTATAGCAAAAGCACAAAATAGTGACTTTTTGATGGCTAAAAAAATCAAAACACAATATCTAACCAACGCCAAACTTAAAATAGCAAACGCTCTACAAAAGCTTTTTTAATGTTACTATTGAAGAGCACCAATAGCAATAATTTGTCTACCCTTTAAAAACATCCAGAATAAAATAAACAGCTCTTATAAACCAGCTAGTACAAATTTCAATATTATTATTAAAAAGAGCACAGACAAGAGCAAACAGATGGATAAACAAGAGCCACTAGTCGGAGGAATAGTTGCTAACAGCCACATAAAAAAGGACTAATAAATGCATACAAAAGTACAGGTAAACGCCTCCAAACAAATAATAGGAATAAGAGGACATAGAAATTTTAAAATAGAGTATTTGGTTTTTTAGTTCCACAAAATGTTCTTATCCAAAAAATATTAACCTTAAAATGAATATTCATATATGTACATATGTATATGTAGGTAAATTTAATTGGATTTGTTTGGACATACCAGTATAAAGGGCAATTTATCTTGTGCATTTTTTAATTTTACAGGTAGAGAAAAAGAGAAATATAATATGTTTGCACTCCTCTTTTTCCACTAAAACTAAGCCTTGTGAAAAAATACTTATCCTTTGGAAAATATGTCTAAGAAATACTGTAAGTGGTACCAAGATATTTGTTGTATAAATTATCTTTTCTGGAAGTTTGGACAGAGGTGCCATATGTTACCAATTTGTGTAGGTAGAAAAATAGTGTTGTCTACTATCGTTAAAAAGTAGTTAGTAAATCCTGCGGTCGTTACTGCAAACAACAAAAGCTGTTGAATAATCTAGCGATTGTCGTATTGTTTAAAGTTAGTGAATTGCATTATTGATAAGCTTATTTTAGTTGAATCTTACTACTTCTATCCAGCTTGTATAACCCACCATAATAATAATTCCGCTCTTAATGATTTACATAATATGGCTTTTTGCCAGAACAGTCGTATAAGATTGGTGTTAACTAAAAGTTCGATGTCGCAAACCACAATCAACCACCTCATGAACATTCTATGGAAGCAGTCGTTAACTTTTTATTGGAAGTAGCCGGGATATCCTTCGAGATTGAATGTCTGAACTGTCTTAATTCAATTTTTTCAGTTAATATAACTTTAACTTTAACACAATTTAGATAAATATCACAGTGCAACACGGAAAAAATAACAAAAAGTGAAAAATTTCTCGAAAATTTTTAAATTCATTTCGGCTACCTAAGCGCTACCTAAACGGTGTTAAGAATCATTCCTAGGAAGTTCATATGTTCTAGAAAGTTTATTGAGATCTTAGGTTCATTTCTGTAGTTGATTGTTTCCTTGAATTTTGAACGGTTTGCTACCTATGGACCTGAACAGGGGAAAAAAGGTAAACAAAATTGAATTTTTTAAAGTTTTTTGCGATTTTGACCTTGAATATGAATTTTTTTTGATTTTATATGTTCACAAATTTTTGTTCTTTATGACAAGAGCTACAATTTTGCTTCAGAGAGTATATCAAAATTTCAAACGGTTTACAAAATATGAGCTTGAGTAAATTATCATTTTTTGCAAAAATTACATCGAGGCCCCACATTTTTGGGGGCCCATAAAAAAAACCTGGAGGACTTTGGGAAAAACTGGGAGACAAAGGTCTTTTTTTTTGGTCTTTTATGACGTAGTGGTGTCCGTATATGGTTACTTTGCCATGACTTAAAAAATTACACAGTGTGTATTCCATTAACAAGATTTATAACTACGAATCCTTTAGAAAATAACGGCCATATTTTTTAAGAACATCTTGTTTTCATTTTAACTCTTCTTTATCTATATCTAAGCAGAAATATAAGTATTGCATAAACAAAATAAAATAAAACAAAACAAAACAAAATAAAATAAAATAAAACAAAATCTTAAACCCAGATCCAATTACACAATGCTCATCATAATATCGCACATAAAAACATTAAAGACAACAAAACTCAGATTGTTTGTAAAGTAGACAGACAGACATCTGCTGCTCCAATGTCAGCCAACCAGCACTCAGCCACTTACTGCACAACACTACAGTTTATGTAGATGCAGTACATCCATGCAAAAAAAAACTCATATTTTAGATACGAGCACCTAGAACAACATAATGAGCCACAACAACTCATATGCCCAACCGATGATCATGATCATGATGATGATGGTTGTGATAAAAATCCTAATAACAGAGAAGCTGACGTTGAAGATGAAAATGAAAATGAAGATGATACTACTCGTACTTTGCATTTAAAATAATAAAATCATAGTCAAGTTACTCATACTTCTTCTTTATGTTGCTTGCCAAACTCAAACACATAAAAGCTGATACATTTTATGTCTTTTGTTACATTTACATTTACGTTTATGTTTATTTTTATTTTTATTTTTCCAGCAGTCAGATACTCGTAATATTTAATAGTTGTATAATAGCAGACCTTCTTTTGTGCAATCTGTCTGCAACTACGGTTTATCCTAAGATGTTGCAAGAATTTGTAACTAATACAGTCAATGAACATTTAACAAAATCGCATTAAAGGTCTTCTTTAAGTACACGAATGTACGCTTGCAGTTATTGTCTGGTTGTGCTATTGAGTCATTTAAGGAGCCACAATTGTTGAGAGCACAATTCAACAATTATGTATTTAATATTAGTGGAGGAATGCAGTCTGGTTGTTTAAGCTGATGGTCAATGATTAATATTTTAGCTGATTGACAAAGGCATAACAAATGGGAGAAGGTATGCGTGACATGTGCTGTGAATTGAGGGCTTAAAAATAATTGTAGCAGTTAGTTTTTTAATTGACTTCATTGATTAACTGGGCTCTTTGGCAAAGAATTTTAGAAAATATTTTAAAAATATTTTCGACATATGATCTCTTGTTTTTAGAGGAACAGTATCTAGAAACGTGTAAAATAAGAAAGGAAGTTCTGGAATTCAGAGACAGGGATCCTAGGGAAATTGTTTAGGCCCAAAGACAAACCCGAAGTTCATAAAAAAGTTAAAACTGTTAATGTTACTTCATGGAAAAACCAAAATATGTTCTGGCTTTTATCAGCGTCTTATAAAGCACATAGTCGAGGAAAGAAGAACTACAAAAATTACACACCGGATATGCCAAGCCATACCTCACTGGACCATTAAACTATTCGCATTAACAATTCGTTAATTTCCCAGCAGTATCGCTGTAAAAATCACTCATAATTAAAAATAGATTTTTGTCGTATTTTAGGTGTCATCTATAGGTCTGTTCCAGGTGCATAACAAAACAGTCCGAACTAGTCCGAATTAGTCCAAACGCGTTCCAGATAACAATTTTTGTGCAATTTTGAGAGAAAATGAGAGAGTAAAATTTTTCATTTCCTGTACAAAGTTGTACGAACTTTTTCTTTGGGTAAGTTCGCACTAGAATTAAATTATCAGCTGTTTTTGTTTACATTTAAAATTCAAAAAATTTTTAAATAAAGGAAGAAATTTTTTATTTAAAACTTATTGAAAAGCAAAATGGAAGATTTTCAAATAAAGCTTCAGGAGAACGTGAAATAGTCATTTGGCTTTCCATTTTGCAAAAAAAAAATATAAATAATAACTGGCTTTTACTTTTCTCAGTTTATTTTTATTCACTTTTTACAGCTGTTGCCAATAATGCAAATGATCTGGTTTTAAAATATTATGAATTTAAGCGTCCAAATCACTAAAATAAAATTAATTTGAGAAAGTAAGCAGCATTAGTATTTAAGATGTTCAATTTTGGTTTTTCGCGTTCCAGCAACTTTGGATAACTTTGTCACATTTAGAGAGTAATTTTGTTTTTACTCTCAATAGTCCGGACTGTTTTGTTATGCACCTGGAACAGACCTTATGTTATGACTGCAATGTCATCAACTCAATAAAACAAATGAAATCGTGTAAATTAAGTGGTGTAAATTCATTATCATTATTAATATGACAAAACTGATATGTACCTAAATATTCATGTCTTTGGAGGAGTAGTATAGTGGTTAAAGTACTTGCCTACAAATCCAAGCACCCCTCAGTTTGATCCCAGATAGAGGACGAAAAATTTTCTTCACTCTATGGTATGTACGAGGAGGGCGTTGTTTTTTCGTCAACGCATAAACATGTGATTGTAAAATAACAAATAATAAAGGGTGCTATAGCTTAGTTGGTTAGAAAGACGCTTTCTTCCAAGCATGTAATTTATTGAAGGCCATGGGTTTGAATACCAACTGTTGTCAATATAGAATATACATTTTTTCTGATACAACATATCGGTATATGGCGAAATGGTTATATCAGCTTCAAATTATTTCTGTCTTTAAACTAAACATAACTTGCTTTTATAAAGTTGTTATTAATTATTAAAGACGTAATGACATCTTTTTTAGATTTTGAAGAACAGTACAAATATATTGTAAAAGAAAATTCCTCCAAGAGAATTTTTTCATCTTGGCGTTTTTTTGCGGATTCAAATGATACAGCATTGAAATAAAAATAGAAAAGGAAAAAATAATAAAAACATTTTTGTTTTCATTTTATATATTTATCCTCTTCTAACATTAGCTATTTCACTCTTTCAATCTTAGATGAGGAAAATACGAAAAAAAGTGGGTATCATTACGGCTTAAGGTAGCGCAATTGATGAAAAGACAATAATTCTCTAAGTGCTGCTTGTCTCACAACAAGAACAAATTCTTTTATTCAAATTATTAAATTAATCTCTATTTGTCATTTATTTCATGTCTGTATGTCATTGCATTGATGACAGAATTGTGATCGCTGACATTGAAGACAAAATGGTTTGTATCACACCAGTTTCACGGGGTCAGTAAAAGTTAACACTGAAATCGAATTTGTTGAACCAAAATGTGATTAGTATAATTTGAGTCCGAAAATTGCAATTTAAGAAGCCATTTGATACAAAGAATTCAAAGATTTAATATCTACCCTAATTCAAGCTATAAAACGATGCGAGTGTGAGGCGCAAAACTCCCGATGAAAGAGAAACAAGCACAGGCGTGATTGCCCTTAAAGGCCATGATTTACTATCATACTCAGTCTTACAATCTGTCAAAAATACCATGTATGCTCAAAAAGTATGATAGTGTGGTTGAGAAGTGTATGTAAGGGGTGATCCATTTCGAGGTTACCTAAAGAAAAAAAAAAAAAAAACACAGAAAATTCAAATATAGTGGAGAATGTTTATTATCATTTAAAATAACATTATTTGGCATTTATTTTTTGAAGATTATATCTATCAAATGTTGGCCGTTACGACGTCGCACGTGGTCCATCCGTTGAGTCCAATTTTCGATGAATCGTTCGAACATTTCGACTGGTAACTGGCGTATGACACGCGTGATGTTTTGCTCCAAGGCCTCAATCGAAACGGGTTTGTCCGCATAAACTTTAGACTTTACATATCCCAACAGGAAAAAGTCTAAAGGTGTAATATCACATTATCTTGGTGGCCAATCGACAGGCCCAAAACGTGAAATTATGTGCTGACCGAAGTGTTCTCTCAATAAATCCATTGATTGATGCGATGTGTGGAAAGTGGCGCCGTCTTGCTGAAACCAAATGTCGCCGTGATCACGAGCTGCAATTTCAGGCATCAAATAGTCGATTATCATGGCACGATAACGGTCGCCATTGACGGTTACATTCGCACCGGTATCATTTTTAAAGAAATATGGACCGATGATTCAACCGGCCCACAAACCACACCAAACCGTTTTTTTCTGGATTAAGTGGGAGCCCTTGAATCTCTTCAGGTTGCTGTTCGTCACAAATGTGGCAATTTTGTTTGTTTACATACCCATTGAGCCAGAAATTGGCCTCATCGCTAAAAAAAATTTGCCTCGAAAACGTCGGATCTTCTTGGAACTTTTCAAGAGCCCATAATGCGAAGCGATTCAGGCGCAAGTCATTCCATTATGAAATGCCACACAATACTAAACAAAAGCAACATGACAGCATGACACGACTCACACGTGATCGGTCAAAAAAAGGATTTTGAAAAGAGTACCTCGCAATGGATCACCCTTTATGTAATAGAGATTTTTGACAGGTAATCTTTTGAAAAAAATACATAAAATCTATTTTTCCATGCGATCAGAGTTGCAAAATTTTGTTTTGTATAATAGTGTGGCCCCTACAACGCCATTTGGAAACGATTTGTTGAGTATTTTTATCACATTTTTTATGATTGTATACGATAGGTAATGCTGGTCTTAAAAAATACTAAAACTAAAACTCGTCTCTGTTGAAGCATTAATTTGTAAAACTTGTTTATCAAAAATAGCTTTTAACACGATTAATGACATGACATAAACCATTGATCATACAAACTAAATACAAATGCAAAGTTGTAAAGTAATTCATACAATACAAAAGGAACGTTGAGCTTTAAACATTTAGGTCTGTGGTGTCTATAACGTTCATAAATGGTTAATATTTTACTTTAATATGTTTCATGTTAAAAGTCTTCTTAATTGAGCCAATTAAAATCAGACATCATTAAAATGGTTACTTCCCCTGCTACACTTTGTGCATGTGCTCTTGAAGCAGTCTACTGTGAGCATCTTTGATTGTCATAAATGACTTTAAAAGATTCTTAAATTGACAGGTTCTGGCAAGCAAATAAATTGTGCAAAAAAAAAAAAATAAATAAAAACAATTTTTGTTGTTGTTTTCTTTTATTTAAAACATAGACAAACTGCAAACATTTATCAATCATTTAAATAATAAATGAAGATTTAAGAGGACTAAAGAAAACATAAAAAACAGACCTGTTTTTTTTTTGAAATCACGGAAAGAAAGAGAGGCAGTAAAAAACAGAAACAAAGATTGCCATATAACGAAAAGAGAAAATATCAATTACCAACTTCCTTTTTATGAAAAAAAAAAAGACTTCAAAAGGAAAAAAAAACATTTTCTAAAATTTTTTTTTATGACATTCAATTCTTGAACCTGAAATAGAAACAACAAATAAAGAATGTGCTCAAATTTTAAATGAAACCAATTAATTTTTTTTTTATATAAATAATCTAAATGATGAAAGGGTTATTAGGTCTGTTAATTGACTTACTATTTGTAGATTTTGGTAGGTTTAAGGAGAAGCTTTTTTATTACATTTATTTTTGAAGAACTTTGTTTGCTAAGGCTACAGTTTGTTATAAAAAATAAAAATAAACTAAATGTTACCTTCAAATAAATAAACAACACACACAATAATACCGAGTGCAGTTCTAAAACTACTAGGCCCTAATTAGTGCTGGCAATTTCTACTGCTTTCAATTACTCGATACTACTCAATACAATTGAGTACTGAATATTACTCAATACTAGAGTATCCATTTAGTCGTGTTTTTATTTTATAAGAGCAAACAATTAATCGATTTTGCAATTTAAATTTTTCTCGATTAATCGGTTGAGGTACTCGAATGTGTATCCAATGAGAAATGACACCACACAAGATTGTTTAATAATATATTTTATTAATGACAACCTTTATATGATTTTTAAAAATGTTTTATTGATTTGTTGATTTCAGTTCGAAAATTATTTTCTTTCATTTCTTCATACAATACGCCGAAAAAATTTTGAGCATAAATATGAACTGATTTCATAGCTTTTCGGTAATAAAAAAATATAATTTAGGCGCCCCAGTAGACTAGTGGTAGTACGCTAGTCTAATCTACCTACTAGCCTACTGGCTAGTCTATAGTACCTACTAGCCTACTGGCTAGTCTATACTACCTACTAGCCTACTGGCTAGTCTATACTACCTACTAGCCTACTGGCTAAACTATACTACCTACTAGCCTACTGGGGCGCCTAAATTATATTTTTTATTACCGAAAAGCTATGAAATCAGTTCATATTTATGCTCAAGTACGAGTATGCTCGATAATTCGGTTAGAATTTAATTTGTAATTGTATTGGGACATTAAAACAAACATAAGAATGAATTATTTCATAAATACGAGTAGTATGATTTTGTCGTTATGCGGAAATGGTAAGGAATACGTTTTTAACATAACATTTTTCATACTAAGAAGATTTTTAAAATACACATTTAGTATGTTTATCTCTTTTATTACGATGTTTATAAACTGAATGAAAAAAATAGGAAAAAGTCAGATATGATTTATGAAAAAATGTATGGGTTAAATGCAAAGGCCCCCAACCAAAAAATTTGGTTAAAATGAAAATGCATTGGTTTGCTAAATATTTAGCAAATGGACACAAACCTACCTTGTTGAAAGCTGGTATGCTACCAATTTTTACATGTTTTTTTCTCTGTGAGATTCTAGTTGAGATTGTGTATGTGCTTACAGACCCTTAGGGGCTTGTGTGGGGGCTCTTGGTTATATGTATTATATTTTCTCTGTATGTTTACCTAAACACGTCTAGTTCGAAATTATTCTTAAACGAACAAATAAGAAGTAAAAAATCAGTAAAAAATTGGAGATCTTATTAGAAATTAATTTTATACGATTTGTCGATTAACCGATGTAATTTGTTCGAGTCATTTTTAATCGAAATTTGCAATTTTTCTTACTCGAACAATTAATCGACTTACAATTCTACGATTAATCAAGCGATGATTGATCGAGTAGAAACTCTACTCAATACTTCCGATTACATACTAGCAATAACATTAACTACTTTTGTGTATTGAGTATCCAAAAAAAAAGATTAAATACTCGTAACCCACTACGCAATACTTTGCCACCGCTAGCCACTACTTGGATCGCACAGTGGTTTAAAAACATTTAATTTAGGAAATAATTCGGTGGTTCATGAATGACTTAAAATATCTCAACAAAAAATTTCGCAAAGGCAAAGTAGAGGTGTTTTCGAGCTTCGCTTTCTAAAAATTTATCTGTCTCCGTTGACGTATGTCTAAAACCGCCATTGATGCCCTGTATTGTCGGCTTTCGGCCGGGAGCAATGATTTCCTTTCCTGGATATATCTTAAGGGCCGATGTTGAATGTGAAAGACACCTAAACGTCAAGCTTTTTTTCTGCATTTAATTTGACATTTCTCAATTTCAGACTAACTCAATTTGAACCATAGAAAGATACACAATCGAGCAACGCTTTCTTTTGCGCCACATTTTCAATGGTCGTGTTATCTCACGTGGTTACGATGCCAATTCGCCGCCAAGATCATGTGATTTGACACCGTTGGAGTTCTTTCTTTGGGGTTATTTGAAAGAACAGGTGTAGGTCGATAAGCCAACAACAATTCAAGATCTAAAGGATGATATAATTCGGCACATTAACGGCATAGAACCTCAATTATGCCTCAGCGTCATCGAAAATTTGGAGCATCGGATGGAAATGTGCTACCGTGGTCGTGTCAGCCATTTGGCCGATATTTTGTTCCATACATAATTGTACTATACCAATATTATCAATTATTATATACTATATTAATAATTTATTACTTTATTATAAACTGCTATATCCTAGTAAAAATCCGCATCGTTAAGAAGGTTAACTTTAGTTATAGATCACGATTTTGGACATATCCCAGGGGAGTAAACCCTATGGCCTATGGCCGACAATACAGGTTTTAAATTTTATACATACGTAAGTCGATGACAAAGATTGTATAAGTCGAAACCGGAAAACAATAGTAAGGTTTTTGCAGAACAGTAGTTCCCCTTTTGTTGATAGAAAAAAAAAGTGGTATGTATATGAGTATGGAATTAGGTGTTTTGAGATATTTCAAACCAATTAAGTTGGAGTGAAACACAGATCCAGTACTTAAAGGGGAAGCTGCGTATTTCGATTTGAAACGCTTTTTGCTGAATTAAATTATGCAACTTTTGCCGCGGCAATCTTTCTCGTTTCTTCTTGTACGCTATAAACATTTGTGTTTATAGCGTACAATTTTTTTTAGCAATTTTCAGCAATTTTCAGCAAGTTGTATGGATGTATACATTTGTTTACATTTTAAACTACAAACTTAAAACTACGAATGAGAGCACAATGAATTTCAAGACTACATGCATATGTATACCCTCTTTAATTTATCTCCCCCCTCTCGCCTGTTAATGAAGTATTGGTGCGACAAAAGTTGTATAATGAATGTAATAAGGAAATTTCAAAATCTTTTTGAATCGGAATAAACAGCAAATAAAAACTGCGAAGTTCCAAAAAATTGAAGACGGGCTAGCCCATGACGCTAACTTATTACAGCGCTTAAATATCCAAAATCAAAATTAAAAGTTTGCATTTGTTGAAGAAGGCAAAAAGAAGAATTTGATAGTCATATATGTATATTTTAAAACTAATAAGGGAATAAATTATGAAGAGGAATATTTTAAGGAGCTTGGTAGATTTTACTATAAAGAAGATATCGATAAATATTTGAGAGGTTTCTTCAGGTAATTCTAGCACAACCCTCGTAAAGAGTTGCCGTTTTTTATAGGCTTTCTTGGAAACTGAAAAACAAAGTTTTTAAAATATTGGACAATAAATTTTGTGTGTGTGTGTGTAATCTAAGACTAATTATAGGTCATTTACATTATTTATTACTCTTCTTATGGCAAATACATTAAGAGAGAAAACGGGTGTTAGTTAGACTGCTAGGCAAACAATAAGTCATAATTAAATACAAAGAGTTTTTGAAAAGTTTTGTGTTCATTATTTACTAATTTGTCATAATTATTTCAAATTTTAATTTGTTCTTATTAATTTTTTTTTTTTTTTTGTTTTATCTAACAGAGAACCCTCATGAAGAAATAAAATTTTTTTCGAAAAATATATTTTTGCTTTTGTTAAATAATAATGTTTTCTTTGTTCATACAATTTGACAATTGTTTTTTTTTTATAATTTATGTAATGACAAGTATTCATTTTTTGCTTATGCAAATTCCTTATAACGAGTGATTTTTTAAGAGCTTGAGAACTTTTTTAAAAAAAAAAACGCATAAAATTTGCAAAATCTCATCGGTTCTTTATTTGAAACGTTAGATTGGTCCATGACATTTACTTTTTGAAGATAATTTCATTTAAATGTTGACCGCGGCTGCGTCTTAGGTGGTCCATTCGGAAAGTCCAATTTTGGGCAACTTTTTCGAGCATTTCGGCCGGAATAGCCCGAATTTCTTCGGAAATGTTGTCTTCCAAAGCTGGAATAGTTGCTGGCTTATTTCTGTAGACTTTAGACTTGACGTAGCCCTACAAAAAATAGTCTAAAGGCGTCAAATCGCATGATCTTGGTGGCCAACTTACCGGTCCATTTCTTGAGATGAATTGTTCTCCGAAGTTTTCCCTCAAAATGGCCATAGAATCGCGAGCTGTGTGGCATGTAGCGCCATCTTGTTGAAACCACATGTCAACCAAGTTCAGTTGTTCCATTTTTGGCAACAAAAAGTTTGTTAGCATCGAACGATAGCGATCGCCATTCACCGTAACGTTGCGTCCAACTGCATCTTTGAAAAAATACGGTCCAATGATTCCACCAGCGTACAAACCACACCAAACAGTGCATTTTTCGGGATGCATGGGCAGTTCTTGAACGGCTTCTGGTTGCTCTTCACTCCAAATGCGGCAATTTTGCTTATTTACGTAGCCATTCAACCAGAAATGAGCCTCATCGCTGAACAAAATTTGTCGATAAAACACATTTCGAACCGAACACTGATTTTGGTAATAAAATTCAATGATTTGCAAGCGTTGCTCGTTAGTAAGTCTATTCATGATTCAGTCAAGTGAGAGTAAGACTAACTCCGTACGATGTTCAGTACCACTTAAAAAATTCAAGTTGTTAATTTTTTCATATCTTATGAGTCACCCTATGATTTTTAATTATTTTTTTTATTAATACTAGAGCATAGTACAAAATACCCTGTGTAAATATCAATTGTGTTCCTATAACGTTTAAAAGAGAATGCCAAATTATTCAAATCTAGGGAACACCCTTTTATTTTTAATAAATTTATTTATTTATTTAATCTAAATTTATTTATTTAATCTGCCAAATGCGGACCCGAAATGGATAAAAAATAAAATTTTATAATTTTAAAATTTTTAAAAATTTTCAATTTTATATAAATTTTAGAATTTTTTCCAGGGATGTATAAAGGTATACAAAATAAATACTTAAAATAAATCTTAAAATTTGGTGTGGATTACTCTCAAAGCAAAATACAACAAAATATTGTCATATTTTTATAGAAAACCAAGCTCATTTCGAGGTAAATAGCATTATTATTAAACAAAGTTGTTGATTGTGGAACAAGATTAACGTGAGTACCTGCCTACTCGGCCTAACCTCACGGTGGTCCTACCACCGAGTGAAACTTAGGCGTAGACTAGCGCCCCCATTGTGTAGTATAACAACACTTTACGATTGCCACCAATCGCTTTTTGTGTGTGATACAGTCACAATGAGTAGCAATTTATATAATATGGCAAGCCTTTCCAAGGCAAGCCTAGATCCACATTATAACCTCTTGCTTAGGGGTTTGGAGACTATCCAAACTCCGTCTGTTGAGAGTGCAACAGCACACTTGATCGACCGTGCACCATACCTACATAAATCGATCTTAAACCACAACCACCACGTGTACCCCCGAAGGAAACCTCACCAATAACCGGTCACAGAGAGGATAGGCTCTCTGTGGGGCCACCGATTCCCGTGGTACTAGTCCTTTGGGCACTGGTCGGGCCTCGAAGATGACCCTTGTTATATAACAACAGACCTTTTCTTCCAGATTTAGGCTCTAGGAACCCTAGCGTCTGGTGCCCCTATTTTCCCCGAGTGAACCGAGTCAAAGCATTTGCCATATTCCTGCAGTGACAATTGGAACCCCCGGGGGTACAAAGTTGTTGATTATGGAGTGCTTCCATTTCGGGTCGGCATTTGACTGCAAAGTTCGAAGGACGATTAAAAAAAAAAATTCGAACTAACATAAAAAACGCCGCAATACGGGTCTTCTAATGTAGCCACTATTTTCACCCCTCACTCTCAGAATCGACCTAACTTTTGCTAACTTAAATTTGTTCCACAGTGTAAACTTAAGGTCGACTTAAAAATTTTAAACTACACTGACTGAGCAAATCATGCCCAACTTTTGAATTTCAATTTGGTTTTAGCTCAACAAAATTAATGTACGATTATTATGTAGTTCTCCTTAAAGACCATAAATCCTTTTATTCTGAAAAATGTTCGATATTTACATATGCATTGAAAACATTTAGCAAAAAAACTTTATATTTAAAATTGACTGAAATATATAATTCAAAAGAATTTTTTAAGAAAAACTTTACGAAATTCGAAATAATTTTTTTTAAATTTAAATTTCTTTTAAATTTTTAACAATACTAATTCCCTTTGAAGTATTTTTTGGGTGGTTGCAAAAGAAAAAGAAGATAATTTTAATAAAATTTAAAACCTGAAATGCTGACTAATAATGATGATTTAAATGGTGTTGTCGCTTCATTATTTATTTTTAGGGGAAAGAAATATATTTCTAAAACTAAAACCGTCAAAATTTTACGTCACACGTAAAAGCGTGCTGCTTAATTTGTTTGCTTTATAAATTTAATTTAGATTGACACCATCATCATTAAAATCGAAATAAAAATAAATTTTATGTTCCATTTTTCCCATAATGAAATAAATAAAATTTTTGTTTCTAAATATTAAATAGACTAAAATAAAAATCAAAGAAATTTTAAGTTATCCGAAGTTTTTTGAGAATTTGTGTTTAGGATTTTGTGACAAAAAAAAAAAAAAAAAAAAATCAAAATCAAAATAAGAGACCTGCCTGATCTTTTGTGGCCCTCCACCCCATTGATAGTATTTTTCATGTTTAATGCCTGCCCATGTTTTTTTTGTTGTTATTTTGAATACTTTAACTTTTAACATAAAATAATATTTGATAGATTTTATGAAAAAGATATAAAGAAAAACAAAAATCTACTTACTATTCGTACTATTACCACTGCCAGTTAGATAAGTTGTAAATAAAGTGAATGGGAATTTTATTTCTTTTTATTTAAAAAACAAATATTGAGGCCTAAAACAACAGCCTTATTTGGAAAGTTAAAGCACATCCAATACCATTCATAGTTAACAATCTATACATACTTATAATAAATCTCAATTCCTGGAATGCATGCAGTTCTCGGGGGATAAATAACCAATCCCCTTCGAGGTCCGATTTTGTGTTTGCTTTCAGGTTAGTAAGGTTTTTCTGCTTTGATCTGTATATAGAGAGCAATACATGTAGAGGTAAACAATAGACCTGCAAGGGGTATCAATATGAGGATTTTTTTATTTTTTGTTTTTGCTTTATAACGCAATAAAGATTGCGGGAAGGTCCCAATTTTTATAAAAAAATTTCAAAAACTGTTTACTAAAAATTTCCAAAAAAATATTTATATACAAAAAAATTTCAACAAAAGTTTTACAAAAAATTTTCAACACAATTTTTACAAAAAATTTTCAAAAAAAAAAAATTAAAAAAGTTTTTTTTTAAATATTTTTACAAAAAATTTTCAAAGAAACATAAGAGGTATATAACATAAGGTATATAAGGGTATATTGGATTCAGCATGGCCGAATAAAGCACTCTTAGTTGTTTTTTTAATCGTCACATTTATGTAAAATAGCGCATATGTGCAATTTGGATGAGTTTTGCTTTAAATCATAGTTTCAAGATTTACAAATTTAACCAGTAGAAAAAATAATTTAAGTTGAAAGCCTTGTTTCTCAAATGATTTTTATGATAATAATTATTTTAAAATATTTTTATTTTCAGGTAAGTTTAGTCTGTTACACGTGCCTCAAAATACTATGTGAGTAAATTCTTTTAAATGTTATTTATTTTTAAAAATTAGTATTTAATTTTTTGATTATAACTTACATCGTTATAACTCAGGTCGATTCAGCGGCATCTAGATATGTTTCTTTCAACTAAGAAAGACTAAAACGAACTTAGGCCTTACATCAAACTTAATTTATATGTTAATAAATAATTAATTTAAATATTAAAATAATGAAATTACAATAATTCAAAAACAAAGTTAAATTAAAATTAAATCAACACTTTTATGCTTATTGATACATTACTATTGACAGCTTTTAGGGTGTACCTTACCTATTTAAAAGCGACAAATGTTGCGATATTTTCTATAAGATTTCATTTCACAAGGCATTGTTAATAGCACATATGTAGATGACCGTAAGGGTTGCTGCAAATGTCAAGCCCCAAAATATTCATCACAGTTTCATTAGACAGAAATCGCCAAACTTCGCATTCTCTGCAATATGAATGATCGCCACTATTTTAAAATCGATAACATTGCAGTAGATTTGATAATTTTCGTTTATACTGCGAATTTCGTTCACTAAACTAAATTTTGAACATTAGCGGAATTCACTCTTCTTCGTAGCGTATCTGTAAGTCTAGCAAATATGCAATGATTTTCGGTTACGAAGCGTGAGTATAATTTATTGTAACAGCTGTTCTTTGAAACGCATTTTATCAAAATTATTAATTATTTTTTGGTTTATTGCAAATAAAGATTAATAATGTATATAAATTGTAAAAGTCTCATTTTTAACAACTTTAATACAATAAGATTGTTAATCGTTTTGACTGTAAAAACTCAAATATTTTAGTTGCAAAAATTTGCTTCTAGAAATCTGTTATAGTTTTTACGGTTGCAAATATGCTAGGGTGTAGCAAATCTCAGTTTTATATATTTTGTTGTGTTTGTGGTATTGCAAGGTTAGCAATAGCAGTTTGCTACGAAGAGTGAGTTTCCCCCATTGTTTTGTGCTGCTCAAAGGGCTTCAAGGCTAAAAACAACAAAATTTAATTTTAAAGTTTTCGTCACTTGTTACATAAGATGCCGTCTTTTAAGTCTCAAGTGCATTTTTATATAATTTTTTATGAGTTAAAAAGATTGCTTTAAGACCTTAGTATTTCATTTCTTTAAAGTTGTAAGGATTTAATAAATAAAGGGTGTTTTTTATAGAGGTATAGAACTGTATAAGTTGCAATAAAACAACGATGGATTATTCAATTGACATGAATTTTATTTATCCGAAAGATAATCTTGTGGCATTACACTTTAAATGTGATTTCTGGCATATGACCACCACGGCTGGCGCGGATGTAGTCCAATCTGGACGTCCAATTTTCGATGACTTTTTCCAACATTTGTGGCCGTATATCGGCAATAACACGGCGAATGTTGTCTTCCAAATGGTCAAGCGTTTGTGGCTTATCCGCATAGACCAATGACTTTAGATAGCCCCACAGAAAGTAGTCTAGCGGTGTTAAATCACAAGATCTTGGAGGCCAATTCACAGGTCCAAAACGGGAAATTGCACTATTTGCAAGCACTATTTGCAAGCGTTGTGCATATATATTCATGATGAATTGCCAAACCAAACTGAGAATAAATCACTTGACAGCTTTTAAATCTGTCGCCATCTTGAAAAGTAATGCCAACTTAAAGTTCTATACCTCTATAAAAAAAACACCTTTTATAATAAAACCACATGAAATAAAACAACAACAGAAAAACTTTAATAATAAAAAATTTTATTGTTGTCGACAAGTCTGAAATGGATTCTCTCTTAAATAACCCAGCGGGAAAAAAGCATTTATCACGTATATAACTAAGGCCCATTATTATAACTTGCCTTTAAAGTACGTTTTAGTTAAATTTCACTTTTGCCCAAGTGAGCGATAGAGTGAACAATAACTATTTTTCGTTATTAAAACTTCATTGTAAAATAAAATTAATATTTTTGAAAATATGGTAGTACAAGAAGAAACACCGACTACTTTTGACAAAATAAAATGAACGTAGTGGCAACATGATACCTTTAATTTATTAGTTTACTTTCAATAAACCACAAATTAGTTATCGGTGCAACAAACAAACGAAAATATTTTATATACAACAAACGAGATCTGTTTTCCATTTTTATTTTTCAATGCCAAATTAAATTAACATAAATTTATTTTTCTTCATAGATTAAAAAATATGGCAACTTTATAGATGACAAAACATGGCAACTTCAAACTCTTATTTCTGATGTTAAAAGTTAAAGGCAAGATGTTCTTCCCTTTAGTTTATTAGTCACTTCTAGCTTTAATTATACTTATAATAATGAAAAACTACTTATCTCCCTGATAAAATCCTAACTTCAGCTAATGGCAAGTTATAATAATGGGCCTAAATATGAAATACTTAATTTAATTATTTTAAATTTTAAGCTTTAGGTCGTTAATTTGTTTTATTTTCGATATTTCGCTACTCCATTGTGTAGCATCTACAGGAAAAAATTTAAAAATTAACGGTAATGAGAATTACACAATGGAGTAGCGAAATATCGCAATATCGTTGTTTCACATCGTCTTCATGTGGCCTTATGTTTAAAGATCAAAAATGCCGCAAGTAAAAGTATCTATATCTATGTATATCTATACATACAATAGTTACTTTTAACTTATTTCCCCGCTGCCGATTTTTTTTACCGATTTAAGGGTACCGCATACTTTAAGGCATCTTTTATTTTTAAATTTTAGAGTTTGGTAAAGAGATGGTCACCTTTATATAAAGTAAATACGTAAGAGTCTTATAACTTGGTGTGGATTACTTTCCAAGCAAAATCGAAGAAAATATTGTCAGGACGCACACAACGTGTGTGGGCACAGCTAGTATAAATATAAATTTATTATATTATTTGGAAATAGGAATAGTTTTTCTTAATTTTAATATTGAAATTACTTAGTGTTTCAATAACTTAAAATGTTCTTTTCCTTAGGTTGTATAACAATAAGTTAAATAAATAAAAATGTGTATTTCAATAATATAAATGCATACATTCTGTTTTGCTTTAGAAATAATGAATTCATTCACAGAATACTTTGCAATAATGCATTACTTTCCTAGGACATGCTCCGTGTTAAGAATAATGGATAAAGCAAGGAAGCAGAATGTTATACATTCTTTGTATTACCTGCTCGTTTCTTATTGATTACCTTTTCGCGCTGGGAATTACCGCAATTTTAAATTCTTTTCAAGCAACGTAACCATAGCTGCCACGTTTTTTGGAGGTAATATCGTCATATTTTCGAGAAAAAATCGTCAATATCGTCAAAATAGCTTATTGAAATCGTCATAAAAACGTCAAACGCTTTTTACCAAGAAAATATTTTTTATTAAAAGCAAAACATATCAAAAAACTCTTAAACCAACAAATCTTAAAAATGAAACAGAGATCCTATATATATAAAGATATCTTTCTTCCTTTATTCTTATTAGTTGCTTAAATACTCTTTCCACATTTGCCGAAGAATGTGGTAAAACAAGCATTTTTGTAATAAATTTAATCAAAATTTTTAAAATTAAAGTAATATTCGCGAAAATTGCATCATAATTAGAACACCCTTTAAATTTTAATATTTAATTGATTCTATAGCGGCCATTGTAATACACTTTCTATTAAAACATCAGGAGCCTACCTATTGCGGTTAAAAAAATTAGGTAATATTCGTGAAAAACACGTTACTAATGGACACACTTCAATTTTAAATATTTGTTATAGCGGCCGAAGTACCACATCTACTGTAAACATTTCAAGAGGGTATCTATTACGGTTTATAAAATCTTATCACTGTCGGAACACCCTTTAATTTTATTATTCATAATAGTGGCCATGGCAACTTCCTTTCTATAAATATATTAAGAGTCTACTTATTGCGATTAAAAAATAAGTCACTATAAGTGAAAAACATGTCACTGTCGGAACACCCTTTAATTTTTAGTAATTGTCATATCGGCCGTGGCAACACATCTTCTGTACAAAATTTCAAGAGTCTACCTGTTACGGTTCAAGAAATAATACATGCAAATCACGTCACTGGCGGAAAACCCTTTAATTTTTATTATTTGTTATAGTGGACATAGTTATACACCTCCTGTAAATATTTCAAGATTCCACCTATTCATTCAAAACTAAGGATATATACATGCAAATCACGTCACTATTGGAACACCCTTTAATATTTAAGTTCAATTTTGTATACTTGTTTATAAAACAAACATAGTTTTAATTACATTCTGCAAATTGTATGTGGTTTCCTCTTACAGCTCAAAAAAAAGACATAAACGTAAATAACACGTCACTTTTGGAACACCCTATAAGTTTTAGTATTTGTTGCTATAGCGGCAACAACTCTACATCATCTGTGAAAATTTCAAGAGTCTACCTATTACGGTTCCAGGGATAAAAGGCGCTGACAGACGGACAGACGGACATACGGACAAGTTTGGAGTAGCTTTAGATCGGTAAATTTGCGTACTTCCGCTAATTTTTCTCTATATTTGGAGCGAGATACTAATGAACCTTCTCACAAAATTTTATTAAACTTCAACCAGCAGTTTTTACGTGATGCGAACGAAAAAAGATTTATAAACACACATACGGACAGGCTAAAATTCTTAAAATTGCTGTTTTATATTCCATTTCGATTACTAACTGCACCAGCAACAAATATTTCAAAAAATATTTCAGATACAGGTACATTTCTGTACATGAAATACAGTTTTATTATATGTATTATTTTTTCGTTTTCATCTACATATTTGTGTTTTTGTCAATACGTCTCTGGCATATATGTATGTAAGTAGTCCTAAATAAATATCAAAAAAATTCAAAATCTACAAAAATGTGTTTGTTTTTATAATCAATTAAAAGTTGTCAGTTTTAAGCAACTAGTTTTTAAAAAGTTGCTCATTACAATTAAATAAATTTTGACTTTATATAAATTTTGATTTTCTGTACTCTCGCTTTGAATTTTTTTTTTATTTTGTTAATGATTCCTAAAATATATTCTTGAAAACTTAGGTTCATTTATTTATGGAATTTATATAACTGAAAATCAACTTAGCGGTGTCCATATTATCAATATTTGATGCAAATGAAAAAATCTTTACTGTATTTAATGGTTCGTACATTACTTTAATCCTGACAACAGCTTCTAGGAAATACCAACGCGTCTGACAATTTTTTTTTGTTCTATTTCTAATAGGCTTTAAATTCTATCAAATATTTGCACCTAAGTTCTCAAAGTTTCTACAGACAAGCGCAAAAAGAACACAAAGAATGACAGACACATTTCAAGGTTGCTTTAACGGTATAAATTTTGAAAATTTTTAATTATTAAAATTCGTCAAAATTAGGGTATAAATCGTCCCATAGTCACCATGTCATTTTTTGGATCCAAAATCGCCAAACTGACGATAAATCGTCAAATCTGGCAGCTATGAACGTAACACATAAAAAATAATACGGATGGAAAATATACTCAATTTCATTTGCTGCAGATGTTGTAGATTGTAAAATAGTGACCTTGAAAGTGACCCATAACACAAAAGAAAATTAAGATGAAAAAAAAAAACATTATTATTAGTTCATTTTAAATTAAGGAAAATCCCATTTTCCTCAAGTAGGTATTCAGATGCACATTTTTCATTTGAAAAATCTCATAAAACATTTCCGAAAAGTGAATTTTGTGTTTGTTAAACAGCCATTGCCAAAAATCAAGCTGTTAATATTTTTCATGAAAATCTTTTGAAAAAAAGCGTTTTAATGTTTTTCTGCGATGTGGTTAGTTCAACACTTGAAACACTTAAAATGCCTGTTGATTTACATAATTTTGCCACATTTTTAATGTCTTTGTGTTTTGTTTATTCTAGTCTATTAAAGTGTCTTAATGTCTCAATACATACATTTGTATTTAAAATACTGCAAAAGTATTTTTGTATTGGCTTTTTCAAAATTATTTTACTTCAATCATTAAGTAATTTATGGTCATGTTAGACATTTAAGTAATCGAATGAATATGTTGCAAGTTCAAAAATAATTTCGTAATGCCTAAATGATCTATGATTTTCTCACAATAGCATACATATCTTGCCGGCGTTACTAAGGAGTTATTTGTTAACTGGAGATAATAAAATTTCATATACATAAATACTCTTTATTGGGTTGAAATTTAACATCACCTTGATTTTATCATTTGTTTGTCCTGCAGTTAAAAGATGACTCTGCAAAAACAAATCAGATCATGGAAGGAGGATAGAGGCCGCTATAAAAGTTCAATTGAGAGTGAGATGAAACTTTCAACTTTAGGAAAGTGTCAGGAAAAAAGGTTGATGCTAAAGAATGAACTTTCTTTGCAACATGTTGTGCGATCTATCGGTTTTAATATTCAAGTCCTACAATTTCCTACATCCTATGATGAGAGAATCTAGGACGTTTCTGAAAAAATACTTATACCTACAGCGCTAAGCAAAGGATTTAACTCTTAATATTAATTAGTTTATTTGTATCTGTGGTATTATGGAAAAAGTGTTTTGTAGGAGGATTCGTTTTTGTTTTTTGTAGGAGGAATCGTTTAATGTTGATTGGTACCCAATCTTCTTTAATTGAGTCACGTGCCGTCACTAACCTGTAGTCACATATCACACTGGTGACTTAAAACTGTTGACTTACTCATCTCAGCGTTTCTCGTTATTGCTAACATGTGTCTAAGAAAGAGGTGCTCTTTTGCTGAGTTTCTATACTCGTGAGTATAGGGGAAAAAATGCTGCTGATATACATGTTGTTTTGTTTTCAAGAATGAAAATCAAGTGAGTTGCTTGTGCTGCTTCTAACACAAGCATATCCCACTTGTGAGGTTAAGGTGGTTGGTAGCTGTGCCGAGAACCTGAATGCCTAGTTAGTGGTTAAAGAGGACTAGTCGCTAACAGCTCCCCTAATCCACGGTGGAACATCATATGCCAGGGATGAGTGTTCAAGAGATTACTTGTCCTTTAGCATGCGAACTCTGGATACCGGTCGATCTCCAGTTTCAATGTAGACTTACCCACTCATAAGGAGCTCTGTGTGGGTGGACTTTATCATCTCCATGAATGACTGTGGGAATCCGAAAGGGATAAGCCAGGAAGCCTTGCAAGAGGCGGCAAATTTAATCCCTCAGGAAACTCCGGTCTTAAGTGGCCGAAGGAAGAATTCAGAAGAGTTGGACAGGAACGCCTCGCAAGGGGTGAACAGGTTAATCTCTAAGGGCTCTCCTATGTCGTTGGACTAGGGATGAACAAGGAAGCCTCCTTAGAAGTGGAGAGGTTAATCCTTTAAGAGTTTAGAGTGACCACTACGTTTAGGCAAGCTCGAATGGTGCTCAAAGAGCTCATGGGAGGGAAGGCCAGCAAGGTACTCGGATACAATAGAAGTAGTCTAAGCTGGATAACTGCATTAGTGACAGGTCATGGAAACTTCAAGTATCATCTAATTAAGATGAAAATCGAAGAAGATGATTCTTGCAGTCTTCGCCTGCAAGTATTGTCTTTTTAAATTTTCGCCTTGATAGATGATACTTGAAGTTTCCATGATGTGTCACAAACATAGTTGTGACATATTTAGTTAACCAGATTATATCCAGTTATTATTCTGGCCTTCTTGCTAGAAAAGTGCCGGAGTCAATGATGAGAATCGAACCCACAATACCAGACTAGCCCATACTTCCTTCCCTGCTTCGAGTAAAAATAATAATAACCTGAACATGTTTTGTTTTAATTGAAAAAAATATTAAAAAAAACATAAACATAAATACTTTGATTATATAGCGTTATCTTATATATTTTTACTGATAATCATTTTCCACCATGTAACACATACATACATACATAAATATTTTTTTAGGGTGTATACGATACGACAGGTTATTTACATTTTTAATAAAAAGACTTTGTTAAGGGTGCTACTGATAAGAATCTTAAACATTTTAGTGATTAGAGTTATTTCTAAGATAAATAAATTATTTTAAGGTATTTTTTTAGATAAAATCTTGAGTATACAAAACAACAATACACTCGTCCACAAAACACCATTATAACGTCCCAATTGAAAATGAGATTCGATCAAAGTTTTAATAATTTAGTATTTTTGTCGAGGAACTAAAACAGTAAAAATTTTCTAGCTGTTGCATTTTCTGAAATTTTGCTAAGGCATTACAGTTTAAAAGATATAAGCTATTTTTGTATATCAGAAAAAACTTATTTCAAAACTCAATAATAAGCAAAGTCTATTATGATTTCGTTATGTTCAAATATGAAAATAACACGTTTTGGAAAAACGCGAATAGCTTTTAAGTAAATTAGACTTAACCGAAATTTCATAGTATGATTTGTAAGACTTTTAAGGTCTAATTGAAAATAACACAGTATTACATGTATATACACATACATATGTATGTATATATTACGAGGACAGTTTGATAATACCCTGAATTTTTGCAGTTCCAGCGCACTAACCTTCAAGGTAACTCTAACTACTACCGTCAACTGTTATCTATTACTGGTCTAGTATAGAATTGTGAGAAAACTACGTCTCTTAGTTTATTTTTGACTGCCTTTTGAAGCGAAAAAAGCGAAAAATTTTAATGAAAGTGAATTCCATTACCGAAAACAAGAAAAGCTTGACAATCACTATGGGTTATCTGCGCCATCAATTTCAATGGAAATAAGTGGTTTAACGAGTTCTATTATGGACGTACCTGTACAAATGACGCCAACGTTCAGGTCGCCTAACAGAGGTCGTCATCCTAGAAACAATCGATGAAACCCATGGAATAACTGTAGGCATTTCAATGGGTTGAGTAGATCAGATTAACATATTTATTTCAAACTTTATTTTGTGGGATAATAATATTTTATAAACACGAAAACCGATTGACTTATGACTAGTGACGCATAGGTACATAAGTATATGGATCATATTAAATTAACAGTATTGAAAAGTAGTTTAATATTAAGTTGTATAATAAACAAAATGAGCACAGGAGAACTCCAAAAATAATCAAAATGCATAAAGTAAACGTGGTCTTTTTAACGCTACCCTAACGATACCCTAGGGATCGATCATATACACATAGTATGTTTATATGATCGATACATTCATATTTCCATTGCTTATAAATAACCAAAAACTACTCCATATTATTTGCTCAGGGAGTAAGCAGTTAACTTCCCTCATTAAATTCCCGACATTGCCTTAAAATAGTAAATTTTAATTTAAAAATGAGATAGTCCATAAACAGCGTTGTGAACTTTGAAATTTCAAAACGCACCAAAATGGAGAAAAAAAAACGTACCATTTAAGAGAAAACGCACCAAGTTTTACAATTTTTTTTTTTTATTTAAAATCTTGAATGAATTAATTTTCCAAAAAAAGTATAATATTTTTGTTTTAAAAAAATAACAATAACTAAAATATGCAACTGCTTGTGCAAACCTTGGCAACACTTGTTTTTTTTTTCGATTCTCTTGCGAGAACAAAATAAACTTGTGTATGCTTTTCATCACACCTTACGTCTGCATTCAGTGATGGCAAGAAACCATCCAATTGTAGAAGGACAGTAAGGAAAAATAAAAACGTGGTTTGTTTGTTGGTGTTTTGTTGAAACTTTAATATTCTGTAATATTATTCTATTAACATGCATAATTCTCATTGTGTTTTGTAGAATTTTGTTACTTATAGAGTATTTTTGGCTTCTCTAAAATTAGGAAAAAGGTTTCCTGATGATCTGGCCTGAGCAACCAGTGAAATACGTATAGGGACTAGCTCTTTCCCCAAACAAATAAATTGCATTTTATTAAAAAACGTTATGGGTAATTAGCATAATATTAAATAATTAATATTTGAATTCCCAAAAAATTTTATTAATAATAAAACAGTCTTAAAGTTAAAGGTTAAAAAAAAAACAAAATTAAATCATAAAACTTAACAAAAATAAAAAAAACTAAACAAATATGTTTGTTATTAAATTGATTGGATTTGTTCCGCCAGTAAATAAAATACTGTTGTCATATTTTTCGGTGAAGACCGTCGTCACTGGCTGTTGTTTTGGTACGTTTGGCGAGCGCTTTCGATGTAAAGACATCATTTTCAAGCCGAGTTTAAAATTGTACTCAGTTGTACTAGAAATACATTTTTTTTATTTCATATATTGCATACACAACTTTTTAAATAGAAATCAGCGATCATTCACTATATACATAGTTTAACAAAAAACTTAACAATAACATTTAACTTCAGTCCAAAATTCTAATGTTGAATCAATATTTTTCCATTGCATAAGCTAAACCATTCGCCATCCGTTTTCAATACTAGACAATATTTCGATATCGGATGCAAATTGTACCGCTAATGGCATGATATCATTTTTGCAATGAGATAAAACATTTTTTACGTTTAAAACGTTAATTTTTTGAAAATTTCAACACTAGAAGGCAGTCTCGCCCCAATCTCTTCAACTAATTTTTTGGTGAATTTACAGCAAGTTTTTGATATATCTTTCTTTGCTTCATTGCTTATTTTCTTTAATGCGCAAGCTTCTTCAAACTTATAACCCAAATAACAAATATCAAACGATGTATTGATATCACCTGTTAAATAATTCGAATTCAATGTCAGGCTCAGTGAGTTTGGATATCAAAATTTTTAAGAGATTGTGCAAATCATCAAATAATTTAGTCTGGTCGGCTTTTTTTGATTCAAATGCGAGATTAACATGTTGCACCTATTTTAAAATATCGGATAAATATACTAAGTAAATATAATTAATATCATCATTGTATATATTTTTTTAGTTGGTTAGATAAAAAACATTGTTGAGATGTTGGCAATGTATTAAATAGCGTTTTTAATTCAAGCCGCATTTTTAAAATTGCTTTGACTTTTCTATTAAAAGCCAACGAGTGTCTGCAATCAATGGAACTCTTTATCAGTATTATCAAGATACTCATTATCAGTATTTATTAATTGATATATTTGTTCACAGGTCTTTTGCCTAACAGCTGAATGGGAAAACCAATGAGTTTTGTAGGGATAGCAAATTCCTTACAGTGAAATGTTTCTTTTTTTTAACATAACACAAATTAATACAACAACAATACCGTTTTACTTTGTGCATATGGTATGTCTTAAACATCATTACTAGTTGTTCTTATTATGGTCTGTAAAATTACTATGAATATTTTGCACTGTTGGTGCCACCAACACTCGTGAAATTTTCGCACAAAAAAAAATGAAAAAGCACCCAAAATGGTGCGAAACGCACCAAGTTGACAAGGCTGTCCATAAATTACTTAAATATGTACACATACATACATATCTCTTCAATTTAGGTGCAGTAGAGAACGTAGCCCAATTATTTTGCAAGTACATATATTTGGCAAGCATCTAGATTCTAGAACAAAACAAAGAGCAAAACAGCTTATAAAAATATGAATAGTGTCATAAAGAAAATGAGCAAGAAGCTGCACGAACAAATAAAAGATATTTGTCACAAGAGGAAGTCCAGGTAGCTGCCTAAAAACAAAACAAAGTACAGGATATAAATATAAATAATAAAAAAAACAAATTTGGAATGTTAGAAGTTTTCTTATGAAAAATATTAGGAATTAAGGAAAAGCAGCACATTGCAATTACACTATGAGATACTAGTAACAACGGTTCAATTGATATTTTATAATTCTCTTGAAATTTATTTATTTAACAGCCATACATACATACATATGTACGTACGTTTTTTGGATAAAAATAAAAAATAAAAAGCTTAAACAGTATTTAAATTGTTATACATTTCACTTTATTTCTCCTTTTTATTTATCCCCTTTAATTTTGTCGATTGTACAATCTATACATATAATAAAATAGTTACTCATTTCCGTCTGTCTGTCTGTCTGCTTTTCTTTTGTGTTCACATCACTTAAATACTACTGGATAGATTTTAACAAAATTTTGTGAGGAGGTACCTTAGCATCCTGGTTCCAATATATTTCTCCGCAAAAATATCTCATTTCCAAGAGAAGCTGGAGAAAAAGCTGTGCAAAATGTTTTGTTGTGGTTTTTTCTTAAGCAGACTAAAAAGCACCAATGCTACAGATTCGCTAATATGACATTTAATATTGAAAATTTTAATTATTATTAGTCGAACTGTTTATGTATTACATAGAATGAAATTTCGTTCTCACCAATTGACGATTGATAATTGAATACAAGTTTTCTCGTATTCCTCTATCTGGGTTTGGTTGGTTAAATAGATGATGCTTACAACTAAAACACTACCCTAAGTAGATTAGATACAAGTAGTGCTGATGACGGACGTGGCTGTCTAGAAAATGTGCATTCCACTCGTGCTGGTGTCTAAAAATTAAATTTTCCCAATTTTTCTTTAATATTATCACCTAATTTGTAATTTAATTAATTCTTTCTTAGAGAGAATAAAAACGAACTTAAGCTTGATTATAAATTTCATTCTATGTAATGACATTTAATATTTCAAGTATAAGAAGAAAATACCAGTAGACCGATAACGTAGTAATTGCTTTGTCGATCTTCCATATACATACATATATGGAATAGAAGAAAAATAGATTGAGGGACCTCAAAAGCAGATTCTTAATGGGATAGTTTATCATTACTTTGTTTAGAGGATACCCATCTTTGGGTGATTACTCAGAATTTTCTACAAACATTTTAAATTTTATTTTTGTAAAGTGCTGTACATATATTGCCACGTTTTCCAGTATTATTTAAAACCGTAAAATTGCGTGGGGTTGATTTTTCATCTATATTTTAAGTTGAAAATAAGATATGTTTTTCGGCTAGAAAGTATCCTCTATAGTGAGCGAACTTCTAAGCTTTTTATTAATATTCAGTGATTACATAATGCGGGAACATATAGATTCGTATGTAGATAGTTAAACAAAAGTTTCTCAAATTTGTGTTTAGTATTCCAAATCTCCATCATCAATAAAATTTACAAAAAAAAATATTTTTTCTGAACAGACACGGTCTTGTTACAGATTCATTATATGAATAGATTTTAAAAATTTTTTTGCAACACAAACTCATTGCCTCTGAACCTGTTTTGTAAATAAGTGATTATTTTCAATCTTTACAACACCATTGACCAGATCTTTGTACAGGCCATTTAAAATAACATATTGATTTCAGTATCTTTTTTATACGAGATACTTCCAATACAAGTTGATAGCAAACAATTACGTTTTAACAAGTTTAGAAATGTTGAAAAACTAAAACTTAAAATAAGCAATTAAAACTCCATTTCAAATGTTTATTAGCCATCAGCAGAAAATATTTCAAAATAAACTTTGCTTTAAAAGCAAAGAAAACGAAAGTTTCTTTTATTTTTGTTTTACAAAATAATTTTTTGAAGTAATAAAAAATACAAAAACACAAAAACACAATGCCAAACAATTGAAATGATTTTTGCAAAATTACAAAGAGTTTTTCTTTAAGTATTACAAGTTACGAATATTTTAGAAACTTTAATGAAATTACTGCAAATTTATAGTGAATAATAAAAAATTTTATTATCAGGATTTCTTGTTAACAGCAACAGAAAGACAAAGAAATTGACCATCTGACTAAATATGTTTGTAATTTAAAACTTCAAGATATTTTTACTTAGAAACAATGTATGCATTCTGTGTTATGATTCAACTAGCGTTTCCCTTCGTTTGTGCTTCGCCATCATAAAAAATAAAATTATCATTTGTAAGTAAAAGTATTTCCAAGTTATAAAAGATACTCACTTTGTATGGGGATACCCGAGACAGTCGGTACCTATATATTATAGTTTTCTACATACACGACAATAATTTTTTAACTGTACTTTTACAAAGTCTTAAGACTCTACCGATAGCAGTTCTAGATGTTCACGCCCACTGCTCCACTCCAGCTAGTTTTTTGCTCGCGTATGCACATCAACGAGGAGGCTATTAGTATCAAATTCAATACTATAAGTGGTACAGTTTGCCAGGTACACAATGATAGTTTCTGACTTTCTACGTGAGGTACCACGCCAATTGCTCTAATCCAGCCTGCTACCCAATACAGTTCTCTAGATATAAGGGGTGATGCATTTCGAGGTTCTCTACTTTTTAAAGAAAAAAAAAAAAAAAAAAAAAAAACACAGACAATTCAAACTTAATGGAGAATCTTTATTATCATTTGAAAGATCATTCTTTGGCATTTATTTTTTGAAGATTATGTCTATCAAATGTTGGCCGTTGCTACGTCGGTCGATGGTCCTACCGTTGTGTCCAATTTTTGATGACTCGTTCGAACATTTTAACTGGGAACTGGCGAATGACACGAGTGATGTTTTCCTCACGGCCTGATTCGAAGCTGGTTTGTCCGCATAAACCTTAGACTTCTTCTTGGAACTTTTCAAAAGCCCATAGAGCGAAGCGATTCAGGCGTAAGTCTTTCCAAAATAAAATGCCAAACAATACTAAACAAAAGCAACATGACAGCATGTCACGACTCACACGTGATCTGTCAAAAAAAGCTTATGAAAAAGTACCTTGAAATGGCTCACTCTTCACAATAAAAAAGTTTTACTTTGAATGGGCATAGTACGATGCCTATTATTAAAATCCAGCCAGTTTCTACCAAATTATTAATAACAAAATAACTTTCACATGATTTCAAAGTTCTGCTTATGCAAATTCCCAAGTAACACGAAAGCGCCACGCCCAATTGAAATATTAAAATATATATATATATACAAGCAGATGAAATATTGAAGTCTGAAGAAGCTGAAAGAATATTTTTTTAGGTGATTAATTTTAAAGAAAAAAATGGAAAATTTTTTTACCGACACTAGCAGAATAAAATGCATTTTCTGGATCTACTTTAGGTGGTGTTTAAGTTGTAAACATCAACTATTTAACCGACCAAATTCTGAAAAATTATATTTAATCATCTTTCTTGTTTAAAAATGTTTCTTTAATATTTCGACCACGTTATATTTGTGTTGATTCAGCCAACGTTCGGTTAGCAATAAACCCCCAAAACAACAGTATTTTAAACCAATAAAAATTTATTTGAGGCGAAAGGCAGGCCCTAAAGCAAAACGTCTGCAGCAAGTGGTACTTGAACTGACAAATTCGCTTTACAAGTCGTAACATCCGAATCAACTATAACTGAAGTAATAAAATGCCAACATAATATTTTAATTAATGTTTGTAGTAAATTTAAAGAAAGCCAAAAATAATTTCCGTGCTCAGATGCCCGTCGGAAATATAGACTAGATCACATGTTTAGTTTCGCTTGTATGACCACACCGCAGTACATCTGAATTTCTTTTAAATTAAATTAAACACAGCAGCCAATTTAATTAAATAATTATGAATTTTATTAAATCTATGAAAATTATATGTATGGAATATTTATTTCATCCCTGACCTAATTGATATCGTACTCCCAGCACTACATGTGAAAAAAATACTGGACACATTTTTTTCACTCCAATAATTGTATAAAAACTTATGACTTATGACTTATGTACGTGAAGAACGTAAATACGGAACAGCAAATGGTTTGCCATTCAGCTCGTAAAAATTTTATTTTCTGCATGAGACATTTTCTCGTCGGGTACTCTTTCGTTTTGGTGATCAGAATAAGACGCTTAAGCGTGTAATTTAACAGTATTAAATTGTTATGGGGTTACCCCCATGAATTTTAGCAGTTATTCATGGTTAAACTAGTTAATTAAATTCAGCTAAATTTATACAAATTGGTCGTTTAAAATTCTGATAAAAGTGAGACCTTTTGACCCGTGCTACTAGTACTTTATGTAAAATCAATATTTTAAAAATAAATTTATAAAAATAATACGACTACGACAATAAATTTCCGCTGATATTATATAAACGGAAGTATTGGGTATTATTGAGTACTCTATTGAAAGGTATTGAGTAGTACTGAGTAATTGAAAGTAGTAGAAATTACCAGCACTACTATGGAGGCACTTTTTGATACAATACAAAATAAAAACAACAATATAAGAAAAAATTGCGTTTTTTATTGAAATTTGTATAAAAATATATATTTGCCTTAAAGTTTAAATGCTTTTATTTACTTCATTCAAATCCTAAACTGTGACATGCCTGCTTAAAGCAATTATTTGGTTATTGCTTTGCGTCTTAATTTCGTTGTTTGCCAAAAAATACTATATTTTGAATAAAAAAAAATATGTTGTAGCAAAAAAAAAAAAAAAAAAGAGACTGATCAAACTGGCAAAGTCAACAACTTCAAAGTCAAGCGCGCTAATGAGTTAAAAAAAAATTATACTAACACTTTTTAGAAAAATATTTTTGCAAAAATAAAAAATTTTATGTTAATAAAAAACCAAGTTGAACAAACAAGAAAATACAATGATGAGGTAAATGAGTTCACTCATACTCAATATAAACTGCTCTACATTTTTTTTTTCAACAACTCATATAAATAAGCAGTGAGAGAGAAAAGAAGTGGTACTTTAGGAAACTATAAAATTTGGAATTTTGCAAGACAGATGCTATAGAAGTGTTAAACTAAGATCCAGAGAAAGAGAAGTTAAAAAGCAACAAAATAATATTATAAGTCAAGAAATAAAGATATAAGTATGTAAATAGAAACTATGGAACTTCTAATGACATCACGAAACTGTTTTCCTATTGGCTAATAATTCTGACTGAGAGTATAAATTAACATCCAAATTTTCTTAAAAATGAAACCAAATGGGGGAAAAAACCAAAATTAAAAATTATTTTGATTTATTTAAATTAAATTTGGGTTTTTTTTTTATTTCACATTTTAATACAAAAAAAGTTCTACTACGCAGCTGAAAACTTATAATAATTCATACATATATGAGTAATAAGTAATTAAAAAATTAATATTAAGTAAAAAAATAATAAATAATAAGTAACAAAATTATAACAAAATAAATATAAACAGAAATACAATTTTACTTTATTTGCGACTTTGTACTATTGTTTGTTTTTCACTGAAATCAAAAATTTCTTAATCACTTTTTATTCGTTTTTAAGGTAAAAAGCCGCCATTAAAACAAAAGATGTAGTTTTTAGTATCCCATGGTAGATTATTAGCTAAAGGCCATCATGATTCATTATCTTACTCAGTCATACGATCTGTCAAAAATAGCATATGTGTTAAAAAAGTATGATAGTGTTGATTAGAAATGTATGTGTGTGACAGACTTTTTGACAGGTCTATAAGATTTGATAACATATTGCCTACAACTGGAATAAATTTGTCTTGAGAAAAGTAAAATTTCATATAAAAAAGAGTATTAAAAATAATATTTTTTTATATGAAGTTTGACTTTTATCAAGACAAATTTATGTAATCTTTTGAAAAAAATCATAAATTATTTTTTCCATGCGATCAAAGTTGCAAAATCTTTTTTTTTGTGATAGTGTGGCACCTCCAGCACCCGGTTTTTTGAGTAGGATAGAATTCTGTCAGCTTTTTTGTCTTTAATTCGTACGATTGTGTAGGATAGTGAATCTTGGCCTACATTTGGTATTACATTTGTAAGTACCCATAGTGTTGTCAAGACGATGAAATAAAAACGCGTACATTGCAATGTTACACAAATATGTGTAATATTGAAGCGCGATTTGAAAAATTAACATATAAAATACCTAGCGTGTATACTCGTACATCTAAAAATTTTGGTGAGAAAGAAAGTAACCAAAATCAAAAAAAAGTACACATCTACACATCAGGACAAAAAATAACCAATTTTGGTTTAAAGAAGCCAAAACGACAACGCTGAGTATAACTATAAATTATGAGAGTTTTTAATGTAAATTATGAGAGTTTATTTGCAGGGTTGCCAATTTTTGCCTATTACTTAAAGTGCTTTTACACGGCGTGTATTTGTCATATGACTTGTCATTTTTCCATGTGTAAATTCTATACATGTCGTGTAAAAACCTTTCAAACATAAAGGCCGGTACGCAGCTCGACTGAATTTCAGTTTCCCATAAGAAGTATGTGTAAAAAGACAGCCTGAATTTCAGGTTTGAAAATTTTCAAGCAACTTTCCGTTTGGCAGTACGCAGCTAAAAAGAAAACTAAACGGAATTTTTGACTATTACAGGGATGTTATAACAAAAAGTGTAGACATTTTTCCTTCAACTGAAACAAAAATTAATGTTCAGGCAATTGTTTGGTAACGGAATTTTTAACATTTCATGTTTTTTACACTTCCAAAATATTACTTATTTCATTTCTGTATTGATATAATAATATTGTGTATAACATATAATAAAATTTTAAAAACACGACTACATGATTTTTATTTCTACAAACGACCACATGATGAATTTTAGTTTTGTAGAAATAAAGGCAAAAAAATCAAACCTGAAATTCCGTAGAGCTGCGTACTGGGCTTAACATGTGAATTTTCCATGTGTACAATACATATGACATTTTTCATTTAGAACGTGTTCTATTATGATGTGACAAAGCATCTGACATCCTATAATGCCAACTTGATATTTTGCTATTTTAGGATTTTTTGGTACCAAAAGCACTAAAAGCGTGGCAAAAGAACAACGTTTGCACATTTGCATCAGCTGTGGTTGGCAATACAAAGCTGTGTGGCGGAAAAATTATATATTATAGGTTATGTCAGATGTAATTACATATGTAATTACGTATGTAAAATGTCTATTGTGACAAACACATGAAATTTCAAATGGGTTATCAAACTGACAAGTCATGTGACAAACACACGACGTGTAAAACCATTTTTAGATTTATTTGTACGTATTTATTTGAAGAAATTGGTTGATTACAGACTTGGCAACCTTACATTGGTCGAACAACGTCATCGAACGGAAAAACATGCGCTTGGCGTAATCTTGTCTTCTATCATTTTTGATACTTCGTTCCTGTGTATATTTCCTATTGAAACTACGATACCTCTATGTAAATTAATATAAAAATATGGACTTTTGAGGATATTTCATGACAATCGCGCTAAATATAAGTTGAGCCATTCCAGAGAAAAATGTCTTCATCCGGCGTTGGCACAAAAAATCGTAGCTAATTAAATTGACTTGCAGCTACAAAAACTAACTTCTATTAAAACTAAAGCAGGAAATTTGAAATAATTTGCATCGGTATATAAAAAAAGTTTTTACAAACATATTAGAAATTTTTTTTATTAAGTTCGAAAATTCCAAAAATAACTCTTCGAAATTTTAAACTTTTCAAAATAAACGCTATTAAATTGATTTTCTTTTTTAATTCGAAAATAGGTCAAGTGGACTTGAGATTTAAATTTTTATATGTTTCGAAAATTCGAACTTAACTTAGAATTTTTATGAAAACACACATCTATAAAACGCTTTTTTATTTCATATTTTTCTTCGCACAGTGTGACTTACAATTTGCACTTAGTCATTTAACAAATATTTATGGACTTATTGAAATGCATTACGAAGATTTTATAGTTAAAACAAAATTCATATTTATAAGTTTTTGTACTGTACTTTTGCAAGATGTTAACAATTTTTATATTTTTTTTTTTTTTTTGTAAATCAATGCCATTTAAATGAACAATACACTTCATTTACATGGAATTAAGGCATTCTGTCATATAAATTATTTTTGCAATGAGTATAATTATTTACATATTTTTTGTTTATATAATTTTTAATATTTTTTATTTTACTTTGTTTAAGCAACAGTTAAAAAAAAAAAAATAAAATGGAATAAAATTTATTGGCGGTTCCCTTTCAGCAGGTAAACATTTTTTGTAGTATTTTGTGTGTAAATATTTTTGCAAGTTTGTACTTGTATGTAAACAAGCGTAGCGAAAAATTAAGATCACTTAATTAATATGCACAGTGTGGCAAAAACACAACAATAATAATGCAATAACATTAAATATACATTTGTATTACAAAAATAACGAGACTTGAATACCAAATAAATTAAAAGAATGCAGTAGAACTAAATGACTACAATAATTGCTATTGAATTAAAACCCTCGTAGAAAAAACATTTATTTTTTAAAGATTTAAGAAATGAAGATGATGTTAAGAAATGCTCAACCTAAATTTTTTGCCCAAAGGTTATTGCTATGATTTAACTGCTTAAGAACTTATTCGATTATTTTGAAGTCTAAAAACTCAATCACTGTGAAAATTCCACAATCTCTTGATCTATTGATCTATGGATCAATACCGCTTCAGTTTATGGCACAGCAAACATTGCGTTAAGAAACAAGACAAAGAAACCTTTTGACTACAAACTACAATACGATTTATTGGGTGTAAGGTACTGTCACTCCGCGCCAATCGGTGCAGAAATATAAAGATGTTTGTAGACACCCTTAAGGAATATAAGCGGGCAGTCAATTCAACACACCATACCACTAACCAGCGTTCTTTAGGTCAAGGAGTGTCATATTGACAAAAATGAGGCTTCCCTGAGGCATTTTTGAAAGAATAAGAGACCCTCTTGTTGCACAGAAATTCCCTATAGGTTCCTTCGGGACAACCACACTTGATGGCATGATGTAGCACACCAGGTTTGATTTACTGACAGTTCCAAACACGGAAATGGTGATACAGAAGCCGAAATTCTTGGCCCAAACTTTCCGTTCCATTTCCAAGAGCAAATATCAAAATGTGACAATCCTCGGCGTTATTTGTGGAAATGGCACGCTGGTCGAGGCACGGCATTAGCTCATCGGAAATGGGTGGGATTCTTTTCCACTAGGTTTGTTGCCATTTGAAAACTAGTGCCAGAATTGGCATCCAGTGATATTTAGCATTGGACGCAACCACCATCGTACTAAAAAATATATTTTATTGGCCGGACTCTGATCGGTATACCTACAACTTTTGTTACGCGGGATTTTACAAGCATCGCGAGACTAGGCCGGTGTTGTCTGCGCAGGTTTCCCTACCCTCTTATAGCGTCGTTTCAGCTATCCTTGGCTCCTAATTACCTCCATTTAATTTATCTAGGTGCCCCAAAAGTTAAACTGCTCTTGCAGACATAAGTAAATGTCATCCATACCTATGTCAGAGAATGGAGGAAGGAGGAAAACAAAGGGTATACAACTATATCTAATGTCGGACAGCCAAGCAGCGCTAAGGCCATTAACTTAAGTCTTGTATCTCATAATAGTTTAACACTTTGTTGGGATCCCAGCCACGTGGGTCGCGATGGTAATGAGCGGCCGAACCGTTGAGCCTACCTAAAGGCCCAACGTAGATTTATATGCCCTTATTTGGTATATCCACTGGGTCGCTTTTGCACAACTAGGATCGGACTAAAGAAACATGCCTAAGGACTTTTTTTTATTATATAGCCAAGCATGTGAAGAGATACCTTACCATACCTACCTATTGTTGCCCACTCGACTTTACTTTGTTTATTAGATTTGCAAATCCAATACCTTGGAAGTGAACTTTTAGACTTTGATCTCTATATTTAACTTCTCAGTTCCTTTTTCTTATTAACTAACTTGACAATCTGGTAAAATTAAATAAGAATACGAGAATTAAAAAAAAAATCCTATTCAAATTAAAGCGAAAAGAAAAATGAGAATTTCAAGAATAAATTCTCGTATAACTTTTTGCAAAAAAAAAGTTCGTTTTTTTCTGTTCTCTATACAAATTAAGTATGTTTACGATAACTCATTTGCTTTTAGTTTAATAGTAAGCCCAATAGATAGATAGCTTAACACCCATTATTATAACTTGCCTTTAGCTAAAGTTAGGATTTTGTTGGAGCGATAAATAGTTTTTCGTTATTAAAATTAAGCTAAAAACCACTTTTAACTATCACCTACTATAAGGACAAGTTATAGCAATGAGCATTATCCTCATTATTATAACGAAAATCTACTTATCGCTCCAACAAAATCCTAACTTTAGCTAAAGGCAAGTTATAATAATGGGCCTACATAAATATTTAACGAAGAACTTCCCACAATTTTCTATTAAATCTTCTCGCAATTCTGCTTATTGTTATTTCTTACAAAGAAATTATACTTAAAAGAGGTACCACTCACGTCGGTGGTCAATCATATATGTACATATTATATCAAATTGTATGCTTGAGTTGGAGGCAGCATAAACAACTCATTTGATTTCATTGTTGCAATGTAAACGTTGCACTAGCAGAAAATCAATAAACTCGCCAGTATAGGAAATCGGAAAAATCCCACCACCCTATTTTTTACCACTTCTTCCCTTTTTCTATAAAATACAACTTCTTACTAATGTATTATGCATACATTAGTATAAGTATATATTTAGCTTGAGAATGGAAAAAAGACGCCTTTTTCACGACTACGACGCGACGTGATGAGACGCACTAATTGGTCTGAACGTATAAAGTTACAACGTTCAAATAGAATAATTACGCGTAAATAGAATCGTAATAATAACATTTAATTATAAACTACAAATGAATTTTTAATGAAATAAAATAAGTATAATTGAATGAAAAAGATTATGAAACAAAAATAAAATGAAAAAAACGAGAAAAATTGGAAAACACGTGCGTTAAATTCAATACAGATGTGGGGTACTGAATGAATTTCAATGAACTTTATAGAACTGAATACTATTATTTAATTATTTTTCTTTGTGAAAACTAAGCTTAATTCCTTTAACTGCACTAGAATAGATAAAGGCTTAGTTAAAGTAGAAATAGTAAAAGGTACTAAATATGTGTAAATGAAATGATTTGAATGATTTTGTAGAGGAAATAAATGTTTTGAAACAAGAAACCTTATTGAATATTGAAATTTTATTCGACAAACTATTTATTAACATACAATTTTACAAAAATTTTACAAAAAAGGAAATTTATTTGCTGGACATTTGAAAAAGGTTTTTACCCCAAATATATCGACTGATATAGTTGAGTTGCCAGTTCTCGAGGCTATTGCTGCAGTACCGATAAGATTTGAATTTGGTGATCTTGAAAAGGCAATAACGGATTTGAACACCAAAAAAGCCCCTGGCGTTGATAAAACCAGTAACAAGATGTTAATTGAGTTGCCCCGTGTAGCTCGCAGATTCGTTCTTTTTATTTTTAATGCAATTTTACGTTTTGAGTAGTTTCCCACAGATTGGAAGGTGTCCTTGGTTACCATGATTCCTAAACCAGGAAAAGACCACACAAAAATTGAATCATACAGACCTATAAACCTTTTGTCAAATATGTCAAAGCTGTTTGAGAGGATGTTAATAACTAAGCTTAACCCTATTCTAAGCGACAAAGGATGTATTCCAAACCATCAATTCGGCTTCAGGAAAAAACATAGTACGATCGAACAAACTCACAGGTTAGTCAATGTTGTTAAGAAGACATTTGAAGAGAGAAAATACTGCTCTGCGCTTTTTATCGACGTTTCTCAAGCATTCGATAAGGTATGGCATGAAGGCCTAATATATAAGCTAAAACTGAATTTGCCCGTAAACCTATATAAGCTGCTAGATAGTTATTTAACTGAACGAAAATTTATTGTGAAAGAAGGAGATTTTTGATCTCACCCCAGCCAATCGAAGCCGGAGTTCCCCAAGGTAGTATATTGGGGCCCTTTTTATACTTATTGTATACTTCAGACATGCCAACTAGTAACCAAGTTCACACATCGACATTTGCTGACGACACAGCTTTTTTGAGCATTCACGAAAGACCCGAGGTAGCATCTCGAAGAAATGGAGAATAAAAGTGAATGAACAAAAATGTACTCACATAACTTTCACACTGCGCAGAAAATCTTGCCCCCTATTCGGATAAATAACCAAACGATACCTCAGCTTTCATACGTCAAATATCTCGGCATACATCTTGACCGGCGCCTTACATGGAAACGGCACATAGAAACAAAGTTAACACAAATGAAGTTGAAAGCAGTCCAACTAAACTGGCTAATTGGCAGAAATTCTACTCTAGCTTTAGACTGCAAACTTTTATTATACAAGTCAATTCTAAAACCAATATGGTGTTATGGCATTCAATTATGGGGTACTGCCTCAGCTACCAACGTAGAAAAAATTCAAAGGCGCCAAAATAAGATTCTACGTATTATTACATCTGCTCCCTGGTATATACAAAATTCGAACATCCATAAAGATCTAAACGTGCCATCAGTTAAGCAGAAATAGCGAAACTTGCCATAAGGTATTTAAAGAAGCTTGAAACTCATCCGAATCCACTGGCCCGTAACATACTAACTGAACCTGGTTACATTCGACTAAGAAGGTGGGACACTGCTTCTCTCATCCGTACATCAGAGGGATAACCCACAAATTACAGTTACCGTGAAACATACATTTTTTTGTCCAGCACTGGTTGGACTTAACAAGTATATTTTTAGACTTAAGATATGAGTAATTATTGATAGTTCAATTATATTGAAGATAGAATAAATAAAAATTGCGAAAAAAATACAATTTTACAAAATTAAAGAAATATATCGAACAATAGAAAAGCTTTAGGTGGTGGTAGACTTTCTCTCTTACCAACTGACCATAGATGATTGAATATTCTCGTATTCCCAAAGTAGACTGATGCGATAGAATGCTGAAGACGGATGTAGCAATACAGAAAATTCGTTACATTCTGCTAGTGTTTAAAATAACATTTTGCCATTTTTTCTTGAAAATTAATCACATTGTTTGTATTAAAAATATTCTTTCAACCTAGAGAGAATAAAACGAACTTAAAAGCCTGACTTCGAAAATTCATTTGAATAAAAATTAACTTTAAAATAAACTTTTCTTAGTTATGACGGTTCTCATTTTGAATGTAACATGCATGCAAAATGTGATGTACGTGCTGGGTTGAGATACCTCCGGTCTAGGTGACCTAATGCACTATCATTCTCCGATCGTACAATATCCGATTGTGGAGTTCAGTAAATAGTGTGACAAAAATAAAAGTTGTTGCCAAGCTTGCAGTACCATTAAATCGGTAAAATTACGTACTTTCCTTACTTTTTCTCTTGAAAGTGAGATATTTTTACGGAAAGAAAGGATCCTATATCTGAACTAAGGTACCAAAGCTAAGAAACCTCCTCACTCAATTTTATTCAAATTCATCCATTAGTTTTTATGTGATTTCTGGCGCTACAACCTCTTTTGGGCAGCCTGAACTTTTGGCGACGTTTATGCTGATAAACAAAGTGTTAATCAATGATGGTTCAAAATGCTCTAAGTATTTATCAAGCTTTTTTTCGGTTTCGGTGATGGTTTTTTGACATAAAAATTAATGTTTAATCAGCACCCGAATTCACTTTTTTTATTTTCTATAAAATTTACCAGGTTTAACAAATCGATAGAAATTCAGTAATAGCTAATAGTTAACGGCAGCAATGTTACATTGAAAGTTACTGCGCTGGAAATACAAAAAATTGCGAAATTTTCAAACCATCATCGCACTTTTTATGGACTTAAAAAAGCACTTAAAATGAGATTCACGCATATCAGTAGGCATCACTGCGGCCCTCACAATCATATCTCCTGTTTTAATAATTTGTGACTGACGACTAGCAGGTTTTTAACTCACACATAGTAATAGGGTTACGAAACCCTAAAACAATTGATATTTTTAAAAAACTAATAAATACATTTTTCAAATGAAATTTATTTCCGAAGGTGATTACAAAAATCATTGATCTAAGAAATTATCGTAGAACCAGCCCAAATAATGGTGTTAAGTACCTGACGTATACATATGTATGTAGAACTAGTCCTTAGCAAGCCACAGTCGATACGATGAGTTTTACGACCACTTCTAGGAATCGTAGGTTGCACGCAAGTTGTACACGAACTGTAACGTCTGTGGGCTGATTGTATTAAAGTTATATGTCGGTTGTACGAAATATCAAAAAGTTTTGATTTTTTGTCAAGTTGTACCCACACGTCGCAACGTTTGTGTGCCTCTCTCCTACGATTTTATGTAGTATTTGTGTTTAGTATTGTTTTGAGCACATTGAAGTTAACATTCGATATTAAGTATTATTTGCGGACGATATCAATTATAGTATATGAGAGAATATTGAACGCCATCTTACTTTGAGAGAGCTGGGTTTTTAAATGATTCTTAGAATTTGCTGTACAACTCATTGCAATGTGTATTGCTTGCTTTATGCAAAAACTTTACATTAGTTGCAACGCCAAAGTTGAACTAGTTTATCTCTTCGGGTGCACATTGCCATGGCAATTTCGCATATTTCGAGGCTAATGCTTTTGGGGTATGTGAACGGAGTCTGAAACGAGAAGAGAAGAACCTTCGAAATCTGTCCGTAAGATTACAGGTACTGGTAGCATAATAAAGCCATGTTCTAAAACTGCTAGTTGTTGTGATATTACGCGCAAAAAAAAACTGGCTAATATTCACCGCGAGCACGGCCGCAAACTGACGTTTATCAGAATCACAATTTTACTCTATTTATGAATTATTGATGTGGTTGTGGAACTAATGCCGTTTCGCTTTACTTACTTATTATCCCTTGCCATTGCAGAACATAATAAAATAATGGCCTTGCAAAAAACTACTTTGCAATTCGATTTGTTAAAGTGTGAATTGTATTTCTTTATTTAAAACAATGTCTTATTAAATAGCTATCAGTCAACACGTCTGTAACGAATGTACGAATACATCTCATTTGCATATTTTGTACGTGATCTTGCAATAAACAATTGTGTTTATTGGTCAGATAAACTAAATAAAAATCTAGATCATAAAGATGAGCTATAAAATATGCCATGCAAAATACCTTCAGCTTGGAACGTGTGATGTTCGAATTCATGCGCACACATTGGAAAAAATATCATGAATGTAAAAATGATTAAGGTGCATAGTTTGGGTAAAAAAAAACTTTTAGATATTTTTTGCATTTTTTAACTTTATTCTAGAATTATTTGATACAAGATCAATGCCAAAATTCGGCGAATTATCAAACCGAAAAAAAATAATGCGGGCACAACGTAGTTAGTAGGTTTGTAAATTTTGTGCGCTGGCTCAGTAAAATAACTGCTAAGGGTCGATTCACACCTTAAGTCCATTTCACACTATAATACTGAGTATTAAGATTTTCATTAGATTTTCTAAGATAGAAATCCAATGAAAATTGTGTGATTGTCAAAAAATCTAATGTTACATAACATTTCGTTTTCACACTATCACACTTCAAATAAAATGAAAAATATCAGCAAAGGAACAAGCCGAAACGAGACATTGAACGGCGTCAGCTAAGCAATTTTATGTGGACGGCAGAGGTGCCGGATCTTAAGTTTGTTTTGCCGTTCAAGAATTCGGTTAATGAAAAATAAAACAAAGAAAAAAAAAATAATGCGTACATTCAATAATTTTATATGTAGGCGATAAGACTGATGGCAATTTAAGGCAGGTGCAGGACAAAGATAAAGAAATGATCATTTCCTCAAGCTCATATTTTGCAAACCGTTTGAAATTTTGATATACTCTCTGAGGTAAAGTTGTAGCTCTTGTCTTGGAACACATGAACTTCCTAGGAATGATTCTTAACACCGTTTAGTTAGCGCTTAGGTAGCCGCAAAAGTTTTTCCTTTTTTCACTTTTGCGGCTACCTAAACGGTGTTAATTTTTGAACGGTTTGCTACCTATGGACCTGAACAGTGGAAAAAAGGTAAAAACAATTGAATATTTTTAAGTTTTTTGCGATTTTGACCTTGAAGATGAAGTTTTTTTTATTTTTTATGTTAACAATTTTTGTTCTTTATGACAAGAGCTACAACTTTGCCTCAGAGAGTATATCAAAATTCCAAACGGTTTGCAAAATATGAGCTTGAGTAAATGATCATTTTTTTGCAAAAATGACATCGAGGCCCCACATCTTTGAGGGCCCATAAAAAAAAACCTGGAGGACTTTGGGGAAAACTGGGAGACAGGGGTCTTTTTTTTTGGTCTTTTATCACGTAGTGGTGTCCGTATATTGTTATTTTTTTCCGTGTTGCACTGTGTAACCTACTGCTTTCACACTATTACACTTTCTCATTGGATTTAAGTATTTGACAAGTCTTAATACTCAGTATAACAGTGTGAAACGTGCTTTAATAAAGGTATTAACTCTTTGAAATTTTTTAAAAAAGAATAACAACTCAACATGTCAGGATTCCATTTTCCTCAAAAGTGTTAATACTTGTATGATAGTGTAAAACGAACTTAATAAATATTGAACTCGAGGCCTATTTAACCGATTTGCACAAAATAAAAAAGCTTGGTATAAAATTTTATATAAATATATTGGTGTAAAATAGCTCTGGCCTCTGTATATCTGAAATCGTAGAATTAAAAAGATAGAAAAATATATATGCAAAATATACAGCCCTTGTCGATTTAAACTAATAAATAAAACAAAAAAAAAATACTCAGTTTGTAGAAGACTACAAAATCAAAAAAAAGTTATAAGTCAGTTCGAAAATACAATGAAAAAAATATGTTCAAAAAAATTGGGGTTTCCTATAAAATAATTAAGCTGCCCTTGTGAGCCATACATGGGCCGACAAATTATTTTCACACTCGGAAGAATACGTATTATAGGTCATACCGTTTGACATAACAAAACGAAATTCACTATGAGCCCTGGGTATATGAAGATAAAGAGCTGTATATGTTTTGGGCACAATCGGGAAGAGTGGAGTTCACTTGACACCCCAACCGAAAATAATTAATTTTTCGATCCTAATATACTTTGAAATTTTATTCTTTATTTAATATATCATTAAAAATATCTGTTTCCATGAGGTATGATAAAGTTGAGTTTAGGCCACTTCAGATTTTTTTCTTCGAAATTTGGAGGGCGAACCGTTATAGTTAATGACCCAATTTTTTCTTTTGGCCTTGGCTATAGGTTGCCTTTAAAACTATTACAAAAAAAAAAAAATCTCGTACATCAGCAAATTTAATTTATATTTATACTAGCTATCCCCGGTGCGCTTCGCTACACCCATCCGCAAAATACAAAAAACACTTGGAAAAAGAGGTATGGCCAAACTTTAACTCGAAAATGCTCGCTATTCTCAATCATGTTTATTCGCAAGGTACGACGCCTACTGTTCCCAACCAATATGTGTTTTGCTTGACTATAATAATTTTTTACTTTTTTATGGGGGGCACCACTCCTACTTGTGCAAAGTTTTAAGCTCCATCTATTGTAGTTCTCCAGGTACACGTAATTAATTTTTCACTTTGTATAGGAGATACCAAGCCGACTGCCCCAATCCAGTTTGTATATTGGTAGACTATGTGCATTAGCATAGGGGTTACTCGTGCAAAGCCTCAAGGCTCTATCGCAGCTTTCTAGGTACATACACGATAATAATTTCTCACCACGCTCACCATTCCAATTCAGTATGTGTTTCTCTACACAGTGTATGTTCGTATGGGGGTTATTGAATCAAAATTCCAAGACGCTACCTATTGCAGTTCTCTAGATAGAAGATAATAATTTTTAGCTTTATATTCCAATTAATTTTGTATTTTGGTGGACTAAACACATTACGATCCGTGTATTCAATAACGAACTGTGAAAATTTTAGAAAGATCGGTTCACTGGTGTAGGCAGTTATAGCTTTCCGACAGAAAATCCCTGAAAAACTGACACTGAATTATTTAAAAAAAAATATCCAAAATCTTAATACTTTTATTAGTAAATATTTAAAGAAAAAATTGTAATATTTATTATTGACATTGGCCTTTACATTTCATTAATTTTTAATAATTCCACAATTACTATTTTAATCAGTTTATCGTTAGTGGCTTTTATTGTGTTATTTTATCTTCTTTAAATTATTCAATTTCAATTGTTTAAATATTTGTTTTTAATGTAATTTATTATTAAATAATGGCTACTTTATAAAGATGTGTGTGTTTCCTATGAAAATAAATAAATTTGCTTTAATTTGTTCAAGAAATTAATAGAAAACTTTAATAAACAATAGTCAATATGCCAATTATTAAATAATAAAATATTTATGTAAATAAAATTCATAGACTTGTCACCTCTAGCTAAAATTTTATTGATAAAATTCAACAAAACAGTGGGCAAACAGCACCTGATCAAATTGGCTTGAATTCTAGCGAACAATGTTTGAAAAAGAACTTTATTTTTTATCTAACCAAAAGTTCTTTTATTTTATATTTCTTGCATAAAACTTATTCATTTTATTCGTAGTTTGTTTTAATCATTAACTTAAACACCTGTACAACAATGTAGACTTTTGACACGTCTTTAGCTGGGCCCAATGACAAATAAATATAATGCGTAAAAAATTGTGTGAAATTCTGAGAAAACTTAATTGTGCACAAATAAATTTGTCATTATTGTTAACAAATATTTGAAAATAGAGAAATTAAGACATGTGAATAGTTGTGTAAGTCTTGAAGGTACTTGCAAAAAGTCAGCAGCTAAAGTAAAACCACATTTAAGCGACGTTTACACGATGACATCGTTACATATGTATTACTTACAGGTCCGCGTTTCTACATGAAATATGTCTTAAAAATTTCTTTGAAAATACATATGGGATGAAAGCTGAGACTCCCACGATTCCAGAGGTGGTTTGGTTTTTAATGTGTGTTACACCTATAAAAAGTTACACGGCTTTAAATTCGAATTATTTTGATAATTTTTTCATAATTTTTAAGTAATAAAAAATGGGTTTGGAAAAATAAATATCAAAAATTCATTTTTCAATAAAAATGCCTGCAATTGTATTTGTTTTATTCAGAAATGTAGCAGAAACAATGAAAATATCCTAAAATTCAATTATTCATAACAAAAAATTGTGAAGTTTTTAGCCAAAATATGTACTTTTCTTCAGTTCAAATGCACCAATTGAAGCATTTGTCTGGTTGGGGACGTCTGCTCTATACCCAACTATGTCTGCTTTAACTGCAATACTGTGTACACATTTAAGGCCCAACTACAATATGCATAAGCTAGCTTAAGCCAACTTAAGCAACTGTGCAATTACATATAAATCATATGTGGCAAACTATAATGTACTTAACAACACTTTTCGTTAAGTTTCGTCAAATGTCATTTGCTTAAGCAAAGTCCGAAACCGATCGCACATTCCGTACGGAAACAGCTGTTTGTGCTTTGTGTTTTACATATGAATGTACATTCGTAAAAAATTGCAATGGAGAACGAAAGTGAACAAATTGTATCTAAATTTAATATAAAATGTTTAAAAAAAGAAATTTCTATAAGAAAAAAGGGAGGCGTTGTTTAATAATCGTAATTAAAAAAAAGAGCATTTTATTGTTTATGAGTTGAGTGATGCACACCGCTGTATATTTTAGTACTTTTGGCCAAAATTACACAAACAGCAAAAAATATTAAATTTTTCATTCGAAATTTTCTTAAAACTATTAAAAATAATTATTAATTTGTATATGAGTGCTTGATTTTGAAAGTGGTATAAGTCAAAAATTTTTAAAATCTAGTTTATCAGCTATTTCATATCAAATCCTAATAAAGTAACATAATCTGAAGTAATTCGCAGTATGCCATGAAAATTAAGTTGATAAATTGAGTTTATTTTTTGGTTGGTAAACAAATTACAATAACTGTATATTTTAATAGTGGTATAAGTCAGTCTGCTTTCAAAGTTTGGCAAAATAAAGGGTGATTTTTTTGAGGTTAGGATTTTCATGCATTAGTATTTGACAGATCACGTGAGATTTCAGACATGGTGCCAAAGAGAAAGATGCTCAGTATGCTTTGACATTTCATCATGAATAGACTTACTAACGAGAAACGCTTGCAAATCATTGAATTTTATTACCAAAATCAGTGTTCGGTTCGAAATGTTCAAATGTGACAAATTTTGTTCAGCGATGAGGCTCATTTCTGGTTGAATGGCTACGTAAATAAGCAAAATTGCCGCATTTGGAGTGAAGAGCAACCAGAACCCGTTCAAGAACTGCCCATGCATCCCGAAAAATGCACTGTTTGGTGTGGTTTGTACGCTGGTGGAATCATTGGACCGTATTTTTTCAAAGATGCTGTTGGACGTTACGGTGAATGGCGATCGCTATCGTTCGATGCTAACAAACTTTTTGTTGCCAAAAATGGAACAACTGAACTTGGTTGACATGTGGTTTCAACAAGATGGCGCTACATGCCACACAGCTCGCGATTCTATGGCCATTTTGAGGGAAAACTTCGGAGAACAATTCATCTCAAGAAATGGACCGGTAAGTTGGCCACCAAGATCATGCGATTTAACGCCTTTAGACTATTTTTTGTGGGGCTACGTCAAGTTTAAAGTCTACAGAAATAAGCCAGCAACTATTCCAGCTTTGGAAGACAACATTTCCGAAGAAATTCGGGCTATTCCAGCCGAAATGCTCGAAAAAGTTGCCCAAAATTGGACTTTCCGAATGGACCACCTAAGACGCAGCCGCGGTCAACATCTAAATGAAATTATCTTCAAAAAGTAAATGTCATGGACCAATCTAACGTTTCAAATAAAGAACTGATGAGATTTTGCAAATTTTATGCGTTTTTTTTTTTTTAAAAAGTTCTCAAGCTCTTAAAAAATCACTCGTTAATTATTATTAATGTTGTCATGTCTTCAGATAGCGGTTCAGTTATGATCAGGTAAGCCCATTAATGTAAAATGCACTATTTATAATTAATTGTAGACATTATACGGCGAAGAAGAATAAGTTATTTAATAGAATTATGTAAAAAGAGGCTCGGAAAGATTTCATTTCGACGAAATAACTGAGAGAATCAACGACTAATAGAAAGAGAAACACCAATGGAGAAGCTGTATCTTAGCTAAAAATACAATGGATTAGATTTCTAAAAAAAATCTCCATAGAAAATGTTTTATAAAACTTCTTTGGATGACAATTCCGAATTCAAAGTGTTAGACCTTTCAACCAAAAGAGGAAGGCCAAGAATATACGAAAATATTGTTTTGCTTTCACTATATACAACCATTAGACCAATAACAGAAGAAAAAAAGATATGATGGATTTACTACCCTATATCCCACCAATTTTCCACAAACTCTTTATTTTCCCTAAATACTAAAAATAAATTACTTAATTACAATGTAATGATTTTGAATAAAATGTTAATTTCTAACAAAAAATTTATTCTTGATGGTTTAAGTCATTTATAAAGTCATGCAGTTAATTTTGAAAATGGTATAAGTCATTTCAAGCTTTTAAAACCACACTACCTTTTAAAAATGGTTATAAATTTCACAATCATAATAAATAATCTTTTGTTGGCACTATTTAATTGTCAAAATATTTTATTCCATAATACAAAAATATTTTTTAATCCTTTAAAATACAAACCTCTTAATATCTCGAAACATGAAATATATGACTTATACCATCATCATAATCAAGGGCTCATATGAATGGTATTAAGTATATTTAATATGTTTATTTAACACCTTTTTGTTAACAAATTTCATTTATTGAGAAAAAAAGTATTATTTTGCAAAAGTACGAATAAAACAAATGTGCAACTGTGGCATAATAGTTTCTAGATTCATGTAAGTACATTGTAGCTACCTAAAAGTCTTCAATAAGTTGCTTAAGCATTTGACAGACTTTTCGTTCATTTTTTGACATTAGCTTAAGCCAGCTTATGCATATTATAGTTGGGCCCAAGGCGAATTCATACCAGGTGTAGGCAGTAGAGCAACAACTATAACAAAACAACAACTTTGACTTTAGATTAGCAGATATGAAACAATGTATTTTTGACAAGACATTAGCAAAAAAACGAGAGCAAAAAACAACCAGCTGGGCTATCAACACCACCTGGTATGAATTCGCCTTGGTTGGGCCTTAACAATGACATTATTCGATTGTCAGGTAGAATCCATTTTTATGGATTTTTCAGAAAAGAGTTAAGTAAATTTGAATTTTTGTAATTGCAACATTATAACCTGATAGTTGCCACTGTAAATTGTTAAACAACTGTACAATAAATTCTAGACAGAAAAAAGCGATGAGTCAACAACACTTGATATTATTAAAAGCCAAAAAAGATAAAGTTCACAAACAAATTTCGCAATAACTTAAATGACAATCTTTGTATGAGGACACCTGTATTTTTTTTTATTAAACGTTAATGAGTTCTTATCATTTTTATTTATACAAATTTATATAAGATTTCAAAGTCAAAAATCGAACATAAAAATAAAATAAAAACAAATTAAGAGACTCAACAAAATTTTAGATTTAAAATGTGATTATTTTTTTTAAGCAAAAGTTCTTTATTTAATTCTTTATTAGCCAAATAAATTGAGTAAAGGTGGGTTCAGACCATAAGTATTTACGTAAAATTAAACGGAAAATTAAATGAAATAAAAAACCATTTTTACGTCAAAATAAAATATGGCAACCAGCCTTTTTTGTACTGATTTTAGTTTTAATATTTTTGTGGGAAATGCTAATGATAACGTTTAAATGCCTGCACTGTTGCTTATTTTTATTACCCAGCCCCATGGTTCAAGCTGAATATGCACGATTTCCTAAGATATGCTAACTTTGATGCCTCGTTTACTTTGTGCTTATTTGATTTCGAAAATTCCCTCCAGGAAAAGTCTAGCTGGGTTAAAACACAAATATTACTTGCCAAAACAAGCCTCCTCGAGAGACATTCATACCCTCAAATACATAGTTTGGAAATGTCGATCCCGTCTACATCGTTTAAATTTAGAACTATAATGCAAGTATTACTACATTTGAATAAAATGCGACCCTGATCTAATCGCTCTTTACAATTTTTCAAAAAACAATAACAACTCATCATGTCAGGGTTTCATTTTCCTCTAAAGTATTGATATGTATTATATTGTATTATAGTGTGTAATGGCCTTAACGTTGTTTTCGAAGAATTATAAAAAAATGATACCGGCGCACAGTGGGGCCAAATGCATGAAAAGTGGCGATTAATTCATAGAAGTCGTAATTTAAAAAAAAAATATTTTTTATTAATGGATATTTATAAATACATAAAAAACCAACATTTAAAAAAAAACAGAGTGAAAAAACACATTTTTTAACCCTTTATGGGCCATTTTGTGTTCTGTAAAAAATCCTCTTTTTTCACATTTTTTGCTGTAACTTTGGATCTATTAAAGAAGAAATCTATTAAAAGAAGAAATCTATTAAAGATATCTTCCATTGTTTTTTCTCGACTGCATTTACGGGCAAAATTCTCCCTATAACTTTTAAAATCTTTATTTTTGGCTTCCTGAGACTCTTCGGTTAGCTGACCAATTGGCAATGGCGATAATGATATAATTTCAGGCCCATGAATAAAATATTTGTGAAGAGTAGGAGGCATATAGTACCATGGATATTTTTTCACAAATAGCCTGGCAGTGTTATTAGCGAAGTTTGTAAATTTTTCAATGTTGACCTCAATACCACTAGAAACTACAATTAATATTGTGTGCATATTTTTGATCAACTCTAAATCAATATTAGTAATTTCAGCAGATACTTCTGCATTCTTAAAAAAACGTCTTGCAGTATTCCCGTCATTAGAGTTACCAAAACCAGGTTTTGGTTGATCAATGATCAATCCCGTTCTCTTTTTAAATTCGCGTTGAATACGACTTTTAGTTTCAGCAATAATTTTTTTTTCTTCGTCACTTCTTGCCTGCCATTTTTGAATTGGAAGTTTATATGCCAAGTGAATAACACATTCAAAACATCTTATCCAGCCATGTAGGACAGACAAACCGAACTCCATGAAGTCTACGTTGGAATCTCTAGAAATCATTTGTTCAATATTGTTGAACTTTTGTGTGGACTTTGTGTCTGTAATCGCGTTACACACTTTACCGTCAATCATAACGAGAATTAGTTTGTGGTTCACTTTTATCTTTCTTTTTGCAACTGATATCACTGTATCGATAAGAGCATTTTTTCTGTCTCCACTCTTTTTCTTTCTGTTTTAATACTGTTGACCGTTTCTTTCATAAATTCAATTTTTAATGGCCTGCAAAACCTAGTTGAAGACGGTCGAGAATTATGCCAAATGATTTTGTTTTTACAAACTAATTTTAATGGTACAATTGACGTAATAAATACAGAAGAATCAGATGCATTACTGTCATGAAAGGCTTGTTTGTAAGAACTATGCCCTGAACTTCCGTCAAAGCCCCACTTAGTGTATAAAGTAATTTTTTCGATTTCTTCGTTGTCTAACGAATTTAAATCTGCATTTTTAACCGACAAAAGGCGTTCAGTGGTATGATCCAATATTCCTTGTAGGCTAACGCGCTGATGTTTCAGAAATTTTCATTTGTTCTCCCTTTGGGTAACATTTTTTCTTAGCTCTTTGGACCAATTTATATGATGGAAATTTCTCAGGTGCAACCTTTCTAATAACATTATATTGGTGGCGACTTAGCTTCGCTTCTACCAAAACGGACAGAGCTTCATCCGGAGTTAACTGCTGTGGTGGTACCTGTTCTATACTTTTTCGGTATTTTTTGGCTTTTGTTGGAGATGATATTATTTCCTTAACAATTTTCGACTCATCTATTTTTCCAGCAGCTCTCAAGCTCATTTGTGTGGCGTAAGCCAAAACAGGCAAAGAAATTTGATCTCTTATGTCTTTACATTTCTTAACTTTTGTTTTTTCTTTGCACTCTTCAAATGAGAGATCATTGCGACCTCTTTTTTGTTGTGGTTCTGGTGGTGGACTGAATGAGATTGAGGCATCCAGCCAATTCTTATTATTTTTTACAAAAATTTCATTCTTTCTATGACATTTTTGCCACCGAATCTCATAGCTAGAGCAAAAATTATGAAACCTTGTCATAAAATCTACCATATCCGAAGGGTCGACACGTTTTATTACTTCCCATCTCAAAAGTTTAAATTTATCCTGAAGTGATTTAGGTTCTGCACTCCTCATAAAATTATGCAACTCATGACGAGGAATGAAAATTGTTTTGGGACATGTTCCTAAAATTAATAAGATTTCTATTCGTTTAAAATTTGCAAAAAGTAATTCCTTTAACCCTGTACCGAATAATTTACACTTTCACAACACTTTAAATATGTAACATCACATCACAAAACATTGACAGCTAAAACAATAAATAAACGTGTCAGTACCGAATCAATAATACCCTACGGATGGATAGAAATTCTTAAAAATGTATTATCATTATATTAGTAGATTGATATCACCAGCTTAAAACAAAATTAAAACTTTACTCGTATGATGCATGTATATGACCAACAGTTATTATGTAGGACTCAAATAAATGACAATAATAAATAGGGATGGGAGCGTGACCTCCTTCAATTTTTCAAAATAGTGCACTTGTGCCATATACAATTTTCTAATAATTTAAAATTAACAAATGTTTAAGTAAAATTCATTGAAATATCATAAACACATGTAAAATAATTTAATTAGTTTTATTCATAGTAAATAAACCCAACATACGCAATCACGTGAGCATGCGTGAATTAAAGTCACTCACGCCCCCATCTCTAATTAACAACACATTTTTTAGCTACAATAACAACTACTATAACGAAAATAATGACAAAACAAAGTAAAAACAACTTGATGTTTTGTTTTTTTTTTTTTCATATTTGTGGATTTTTAGCATCTTGAGTTATTTCACAAAAACAAGCATAACTCAAAAATCGCAAAAAATCGCAAAAAAATATTTTGGGGTTTATTAGTTGAGATCTGATATTATAGCACTACATAGACGATTTTACGCAAGTTCACGAACAAAGTTGTTGAAACTTCATATATAAATCAAAAATAGCCCATTTTTGGGCTAATTTTATTTTTTTAACATTTAATATTTTTAAAACATTTATTTAAACAAAAAAACATGTACTATATAGTAAACTACCTGAAGTTGACGGTTCCATTATAAAAATTTAACTTTTAGAAGTATTAATAGAAAAAATTATCAATTGAAATATCAAAATTTTCACTTTTTTTTAATATGCACAAAAAAAATAACAATTATTCAACTTTAAGTGCTCACTTCAACTAAAGCAAACAACTTAAAAGTATAATTTTTGCAATTAGTGATGCAGAATTTTATCCACTTTCACCCGGTACCAAACACGATCATGAATTTTAAAGTTCATATTTTGAATTAATCGCCACTTTTCATTCATTTGGCCCCAATGTGCGGCGGTCCATAATCTGCAGAAACTAACTGATAACTGTTTGTTTATACGTTGCCACCTGGTAAGCCTTGTGTAGGTTAGTGTTTTTCACGACAATGGCTAGAAAGTAGCCAAATGTTCTCTGTTAGGCGCGCAACTAGCGAAACATATTTTGATAAAATGTTTTCTCATTTTGACGTTCTGCTCAATTGTATAACTTTCCATGGTGATTGGGTATCAGTGACAGATTAATAAACAGTGAACATACCTGTACACAGCACGCCTTATTTAGTCAATCTGACAGATCGGTCGACTGCAAAATCCATTTCAACCCGAGTACGGGTTGACAGAGGTGGGTGTATATTACGGACCCGGTATTAAATGTTGTAAGAATTAGGAAGATTTGTCACAAGGTGAATCTATATAAGGTGGCATCGCCGCGACAACAAATACAACATCAAGAAACACCCACATACATTTTGTTGTTGGTTAAATGTATATTAGACGCAAAAAGCACTAATTAAAATATAATCGGTGTGTGCCTCGATAGACCGATTGGTAGCACGCTAGTCTATCAGTCTGGGGTTGCGGGTTCGATTCCTGACAAAGACTCTGGGTGTTTTCTGCAGGCAAGCAAAAAAAGCTTTGCAGGTTGTGTTGTTAAAAAAAAAAATAAAAAAAAAACATCTGCCACTATTTGTGTGGAGTTTGTTCAAATCATATCATTTGACATATCAAAATGAAAATTAGTATGTGCCTTTGGTATATGGTGATGAAGAGCTGTATAATTTTTGGGCATAATCGGAAGGGAGCAAGGGGTAGTTTACTTAATGCCAAATTTTGTGAACGATCTACAGGTCATACCGTATGACATATTAAAATGAAATTTAGTATGTGCCTTCCTGTAGTTTACTTTACTTACTTTTACACCCCAAACCGAAAATAATTAATTTTTCGATTCGAATATGCTTTGAACTTATATTCTTTACATAAGATATCCATAAAAATGTCTGTTTCCATTGGGTATGGTAAAGTGGAGTGTAGGTCACTCCAGATTTTTTTTATTTCAAGTTTTAAAAAAATAAACGAATTTTTGACCGCTGCCTTGCACAAAAAAAGTAAAGCAAAAAATAATTAACTTTGCCGTGCTGCCACCTTGATTTGTTATTCTTGTTATATTCCCTTTTTAACCGACTTCAAAAAAGAAGGAGGTTATCTATTCGTCTGAATGTTGCTTTTTTTATGTATGTAACCGCAGAACTCAACCATTTCTGAACCGATTTTAAAATTTTTTGCTTTATTTGAAAGGTTATGCTTCAAGGTTGGTCCCATTTTAAAAACAGTTCATTATATTAAAAATTAAAGGGTGTCCCCATACAACATACATGTTTTTTACGTGTATTAAGAACCGTAAAGGGCAGCAAATTAAAATTTTAAAAAATTGCGTGCCGCTATAGCTGCTAACAGCAGAAGTTAATAAAAAAATAAATTTAAAATTTAAAGGGTGTCCCCATAGGTGACATAATATGACCTATTTGGGTCTATCTTTTGAACCGTTATGGACTAAACCTTAAAAATTTGACAGAATGTCGACTACTATGACCGTTATAATAAAATGTATAAATACTCAAAATTTTAAATTAAAGGGTGCTCCAATAGTTCATTTAATTTGATGTATATGGCCATACTTTTGAATAGTTGTACACAGACCGCTGAAAATTACAAAGAACCTGTAGTGCTAAGTCAGCTATAACAAAAAGTATACAATTTTGAATTTGGAACTTAAAGGGTGTCCCAATAGTTAATGTAATTCTATGTATGTGGCCAAACTTTTGAACTGTTAGAGACAGACAGCTGAAATTTACAAGGAACCTGTATTGCAAAGTCCACTATAGCAAGTATACAATTTGAAGTTAGAAATTAAAGGGTGTCCCCATAAATTACGTAATTTGATCTATATGACCCTATCTTTTGAACCGTTAAACACAAACACTTGAAAATTAGGCAGAATGTCCACTACTTTCTCTGGTATGATAACAAATATAAATATTTGGAAATATTTGTAAAGGGTGTCCCAATAGTTCATGTAATTTGATATATATGGTTAAACTTTTTAACCGTTATAGACAGATAGTTGAAATTTACAAAGAATCTTTGTGACCAAGTCCTCTATAACAACAGGTCTTTAATTTAACGTTGTAAATTAAAGGGTGTCCGAATAGGTGATGTTATTTGATCTGTGTGCCCCTATCTTTGAAACCGTTATAGACAGAGGCTTGAATGGTGTCCCCATACAAGACGGATGCTGGTGAAAATAACTTAACTTTTAAACAGTAATAGGGAGAGGCTTGACATTCAATAGTCTCTATTTTTTCCCTCTAATTTTGGCGTATCTTTTATTTGGTTTAAATCTAATTCTTACAGATTACTTCTTACATTTTTAATTTAGAATTGGTGCCCTTCTATCTGTTTTGAAGTCGGTTTTTTTTTGCAAGAATTATTACTTCCAGTGAGGGGTAAAAAATTAAAGGCTTCGATTGATGGTTAATAAGTTTAAAAATTGCCTTGAAACTACTAAAGCAGTTATCTGAAAATATCGTCTTGCGGGTTCGAACATTTCTGGGAGGACTTTAATTATAGAGATAAGTTAATAGCTTCTTAAATATTTTCTAAGAAAAAGAACGAAAATATTTGATAATTTTTATTAATATTAAGACAAACAAAAAATGATTCAAGCCCCAAACAGGTCACTTCTACCCCAGATAAGATTTATTTTTTTATTTTTTAATACCAACAAAAGCTTGTTTTAAATAATATTTTCTTTTAAATAAATTACTTTTTTATAAAAATTACTGACAACAAAGCAACAACACTGTAATTTGTTGATAATCTTTCAATTTTGTTCGACGATGATTTGCAATCCATTTGAATGAAACAATAAATCCATTTGTCTTCTTTATGGTTTCAATGGCGTTAATGTTTGAAGTTTTTTTTTTTTTATTTTTTTACACAAATTTGTAATTTGACTTTTCAAGTCAAGTGTATTGTAAACAAATCATTTCCTCAATTTATTGTTTTACACAATGCAATTACATTATTCAAGATTAGACTCACTCACTCACTCAGTCACTTATTCGGTTGCATTTGCCCCATGTGCCATGTGTTATTTTAACTGAGAGACAAATGGACAGACGGATGGACAATTATGCAGTTTTTGGATTTTATTTATTTCATTTATACATAAAGCACTTTAGAAGCTGCATTCAAGTTAAATAAAAGTTTCACATTAAAATTTTTTTTTGCACTATTGAACGTTGCACTGTGGCGCCAACTCTGATTATATCGTATGGTATTTATATTATTTAAGTTATTTACCGATTTAATAATTTTCAATCGCAAAATCTAGTTTAATTAAACTGGTCTTAGCGGTAAAAATGAAAGTGAGTCAACTTGTTTTTTATGAAATCATATAAGGAGGAGTAAGGCTTAAAACAAAGCGTTCAGGTTTCAAATGACGACGCAAATTTGTAAGAAAATCCTTTATTCAATTTAAACAACTTTTGTTCCCTTTAAAAATTTGCAAAATTGCAATTAATTTTATTTTTGATCTGTTACCTAAAACTACTACTTGAAAGCTAAAACGCCTAAAGAAATTAATTGTAAGGGCAGAGAGGACACGCAACTATTTTACTGATTTATAGCTGCAGTTCTTTGGCAATAAATGACATATCTATACATATATATATGACAGATATCTATCAATACATATAATAAAATAGTAACTCATTTCCGTCTGGCTGTCTGTCTGCTTTTCTTTTGCATTCGCATCACGTAAAAACTACTGGATGGATTTTAACAAAATTTTGTGAAGAGGTATCTCAGCATCCCGATTCCAATATAGGATACTTCTTTTTCGCAAAAATATTTTATTTCCAAGAGAAACTGGAGAAAAGGCAGTGAAGGTACGCAGTTATTTTAGTAGTGAAGTAAACACATAAACCATAACTGAACTGAACTAACCGGATATGCCTACTTGGCGCCACTAAAACCGTAAGGGTATTTGGTGTGGATTGCTTTCACAGCAAAATTGAACAAAATATTGCAAGGTAACCGACAAAGTGGCGGTTAAGTGGCAGCAAAATCATAGGCTCCCATCTATACTTCAGAAATAAAAACTAGTTAATAGCAAGGCTCGTAATGTAAAATTGATTGACTCTGTCTTTTGCCACCTCACCAGGAAAATAAATTTGCCTGGGTCAACGCAATGTATTTTATAAACTGAATTCGCCCTATAGAGCGCAAAGGTAAAATGTCATTTTTTCTTTCTTACAGCTTTTGGGAAATGTGTATGAATTTATATACATTGGCTACTCGAAAGGAAAAAAAAAACTGAACATATTATTCATCACAATTCGGCAAGTTAAGCGACGAAATTTAGAAAGAAAAAACGTTTCTTTTTCGCATGGCGCATGATCATCAAGCCGAGTTTCTCGATATACTGATTGGTAGAGCGCTAATTTATCAGTCGGGGGCTTCCGTGTTCGATTTCTGCCAAAGACTGCTTACAAAAACTCAAGTTTTTGGCTGGAAGACATGTCTGTCAATTTGTTAAACCCACTTGCCTCTCCTAACCTCTTATCTACAAAGAAAAACTTTATTAAACAGAGTTGTATTTTTCTTTGAAGTATTAAATTAAACGGTAAAAAATATTAAAACCACAAGCAAACTCTACACATATTTCTCAAACAGTAGAGTGTCTTCTTATGGAAAGTAAATAAAACTATTTGAAGATTCAAACATAAAATTTCATTCATTTTTTCAGTCTCTTTGCTATTATTGAAATCTTCCTATTTTTATTATTTCTATTTTTAAATGGATTTTTCAATTAGCATGGTGTCATATAAAAAAAAAAAAAAAACAGAATAAAAAAGTAAATGAAAGAAGAAAAAAAAAGATTGAAGAGGAAAACGATGAATAAAACAAAACGAAATTTCAAACCAGAAACAATGTTGAATTCAAATGCTTGTTACTCATGCAAAATGCATTAAACACAGATTTGTTTTTATTATTTTTCTCCAAGTTATTTGCAATGCAAAAAACAATAGCGGAGTTCAATATTTGAGGCAAATTGTTTTGCGAAAGTGCAAATTTATAATAACGAAGTTTAATTTTTTTAATCCAACATCAAATATAGGTATTTTGTTTTTAGATTCAAAACAAAACTAAGATATTGCATTTACACTCTCGCAAGATCATTTGCATCAATTAATGAATACCGCTAATGTTTCGTTACAACTGTCTTAAAAGCTTTTAATTGTGGAATAAATTATGAGAATTTTATCTTGACATTTACCTATAAGAAGACAAACAAATATTTTAAAAACGTTTAAAGGGCTTAGAGTCAGGGCTCTTAAATATAAGAAATATTAATATTAGAAATATTAAAACTATTATAAGCACAACGCTTCCATCCCACATTGCTTCTTAGAACAGATATAAACAAGACTTACCCAAGCATGTGTCATAACGGTCTAATGGAACTGTGGTGGTCTTACAACTGCAAAGTACTTAAGCGGCATCTATTGATCGCATAACGCCCATTTCCAATTATTCGGTTCTAAGTCACAGCTACCCATAATCTACATACGGCTTGTCGTCGTCACAGTTCGGAACGTCGGATTATCTTCTCCTAGTTCCAGACCTCACACAAATCTCGTAGATAAGTTGTACCAAACACCAGGATTTGTATTCCATATAGAAGACTTGGTTTTCCGAGGAGTCCTACTTACGTAAGATGCTCGTTGAGATCACCACCTTCATACTCTTACCTGGTCTTAGCACTGGGTAAAATAATGCGACACCCACGACCCTATTCGTAAGCGGAGCCTAAGTAAAGCAGTTGGAAACCATTTTAATTCCAATGCTATACTGGGGGTAACTGTCTTTGCTACCGTTCACTGAGTTCGTACCGCTACTTAAAAGGAAAAAAATAAACTGAACATATTATTCATCACAATTTGGCAAGTTAAGCGACGAAATTTGGAAAGAAAAACGCTTCTTTTTCGCATGGCGCATCATAAAGCATCATAAAGCCGAGTTTCTCTATATACTGATTAGTAGAGTGCTACCTTACCAGTCGGGGTTTCCGGGTTCGATTCCACCATTTCAGCGCGATTTTGGTTTAATTTGCAGCTCTGTATAAAATTCTAAAATTTTTATAAAATTCTAAAAATTATTGTAAAGTTCTGTAAGAGGTTGATTACCAATGTAATTCCACAAAGTAAAAATACAAATCAAAAACAAATTTTATTAAATTGGCTATTTTTCGGTAAGAAATTCATATTTTGTTATAACAGCGCAATCTGTTGCGCAGTCCTGTTTAAAAGATCCCGCTTTCCGTTTAAATTTCGTCATTATTTTAAAACATCGCATTTTGCATAACCGTGTTTAAAACGTCACGCTTTCAATTCAAATTTTGTAATTATATTAAAACAGCGCCATCTGTTGCGCAACCGTGCTTAATATATACTGCTTTCAAAAATAAGAGATGCCTTAGAGTATGCAGTACCTTTAACTCGGTAAAAAATTCGGCGTACATTCACTGCTTTTCATCCACTTTCTCTTGGAAATAAGATATTTTTGCGGAAAAAAAGTATCCTATAGTGGACTCAGGATAGTAATTAAAATCCTAATTAAAATCAGAATAAAATCCATCCAGTAGTTTTTACGTGATGCGAACGTGGAAGTATGAAAATACGATAAATAATTAAAGAAAAAACAAGTTATAGGGTTTTCTTTTATTAAAGTAGTTTTCGAAGAAAATCAATAAAATTAAATTTGACCAAAACTGGCAACTTTTCAAAATGCTAAAACTGTAACACGATTCGGATTCGTCATATTCTTCAATTCTTTTTCGTCGCTATTACGAAAAACTTTCAAAGTACGTTACTTTGTAAGAGATTTTGAAAGTGATTTCATAAATCACAAATGAAATGAATAAAAAATTGTAATTGTAAATAAAAAAAAACTTTAAATGAAAACAAATAACTGACGGCTTTCGAGCCATTTAAAAGTCAAAACTTGTTAAATTTTACACAAGTAGAGTTGTAAAGTTTGACATGTTAAGTGGAGGCAATTTGTTTGTGTAAACAAAAATTGAGACAATGTTTCTTTTAAATGTGATTTCGTTTATAAAACAAATATTTAGTTCACACTCAGATCAACAAAATAATAATAAAAAAAAAAAAAACTAAAACAATCAAATTTTTATTTAACAAAACAACAACAGAAAGCATTTAAAAAAAACTTAATTTCAAAGAGTTTCCGCACTTTGAAAGAGTTAAGAGTGCGATATTGTTCTCCAAAGCCATTAAAAACATGCGAACAACAACAAATTGTAAAACAGAAAAATATTAAAACACTTCCATTAAAAAAATATGCAAACAAAATGCGAGCGCGACAAAAAGTTTTAAAGGAAAAAAAAAATAGAACCTTGTTTCGAAAATTTTAAACTTAGTGAACTTGTAAAAAGCAGGGCAGGGCCAGAGAAAAATGTAGTAAAATTGCCAAATAAAAATTAGGGGAATTCACTTGAATAAGTGACTAAATGGCGAAAAGCTAAAAAATGTTGATCATTTGCAACTAAACAGAATAAGTCATTAAAATTGATTGTTAAAAGGCTAAACCAATTGCTTAACGTATTTCACTAATCGCTTAAGCCAGCACATCAGAAAGCTATTCCCTCTTTGGCAATATTTATAAAATACAGGGTACTTTTTTTCTGTATAAATATTTAATATAATTTTTAAGAAAAAAATAGAGATGACAAAGTGTAAGCACGCAATTTTAGTGATTTTATAATAATTAAAACTTGGCAGCACTTTTTATTTACAAAACACAACAATAATAGAATTTTATATGAAACCCATGTCAGTCGTAAGGTAGCGTCATTGTCATTATCGTTTAAAGTCAATCAGGCCGTCCTTGTTGCTCGGCCTACGAGTGGTTTTCGTCTCGTTCTCACACTGGCTGATTGGCGTCCTCGAATAGCTGTACTACGGTACTGTTATTGGTGGTTGCTTAATGAGCCAGTTGTAATCTTTGGCTCTCGTATATAACGTAGAAATTTTAATTTCAAGAAGTCGGACACCATTATAAAAACTCAACTTTTAATTGGAGGAGTACCATTAAACTCAATTTTTTACTGGAGGAGAACCAATAAACTCAAGGTTTTTTTTTTTTTGCTGGAAGAGCACCATTAAACTCTTTTTAATTTTACCTAGCTGAATTTGGAGTCTCACTTCCTATACGAAGGTATAGGTCGAGCTGCAGATTTTGGAGGAGGCTAAGGAAATCACACCCTGGCGCTTCGGTTTCGTACCTTTGCCATTTACCAATTTTTTTTTTTGGTCAGAATCCAAAAAAAAAAAAACACATGTTGCTACATTCTGAGTAATTAACCACAAATGGATAACTCTATACAAAGTAAATATATAAACCATAAATATCTGCAGCTGTATAAAAGTTAGGGTCTTACCCCCGTCTACATTAGCCATCAATTTGTCTTAACATAAGTCAAACTTCATATAAATAAAAAAATTTTTAATACTGTTTTTTTATATGAAGTATGACTTTTACTACGACAGATTTATGCCTAATGTAGACGGGGGTTAAAATTATTGTCAGGACAATTTTTAGCCATTTAAAAATTTAGCTTTTTTTTGCAAAAATAAAAAATTGTTAATCATCGCACAATAAGATTTAATTCAGTAGAAATCACAAAGCTTTAACCTCAAGATAACACTGCAAAGAAGTTAATCTGATTTAGAAAGTTTCAAAAAATATCAAATCAAACATGAGAACATTTATAGCAGCTGGAGTGTATTGTAATTGAGCGCGATTATTTCACAGTTCATTTCATGAAATTGTTTTGATGCGAACTCTCATGAATACGCTCTCATCATAAATTTCATGGCCTTGCAATTGAGATCTACATGTAACAAAATTGTTTGTGGAGTTGAATTTGATGTTTGTTGAGATAAATATTCCAGATCTGATCCCAAGTTAGACGCTACACGCAAAGAAAAAACATGGTTGAGGTAACCATAATCTAAGAGCAACATATTAACCATATTATTTTAAACCATAATAATAATAATATTGTTATCATTGGAACATATTATTGTCTTACATAAAAATAACATTGTAAAATACAACCATCATTATGTTTATAATATAAACATACTATAATATAAAGTGAAACATGTAAATGGTTATATGTGACAACGTATGAATAACGGGTATGTTCTGTTATCCGAAACCGAGTGAAATTGAAATCGAATAAGTTTTTAAAGAAAAATATAACTTAGTTGCGCCTATTATTTTAAAACATTAGCAATCAAGGAAGTTATGTGAATGGTATTTAATCAAATGTATAAAAAATAATATCAAAATGTTGTAAGATTTAAAAGTTATGACAATTTAAAATTTCATTCGGATTCAATTTCACTCGGTTTCGCATTACAGAACATACCTGTATATTTATAAATAACAAAAACCAAATACACGAATATTTCCATTTAGACTTACATATGTACATATTTTCATATTTTCTGCTTACCTTTTTATATGTTTCATATTTTTAATGTAAAACTATGATTTATAATAACAAACAAATTTATTTGTTGACAGCAAATGTGTATTTAATGGTTTTACGGTTTTAGATGAACCGATCGATAGCTTATACACATATTTCTGAACTGAAAAAAGCCCAAAACCAAAATATCTATTTTTAAAACCAAACATTATTTGTTTATTTTAATTCATACTTAATATACTAAGTTTAATAATACTATATTATAATATATTGGTTGTGGTTTGAATATTAATATGGTTCAAATCAACCATGTTGCTTTTTTGCTGCGTATAACAATTGAATGATTAACTGTTAACAAAAACATGTTTATCTTAACCAAAGTGTTGTTTAAAATAACTATAATTTGTTCACAGCAAACATGTATTGTTACAGAGAACATAGAGTGGTTGCCGTGACCATACAGTAACCATGCTTTTTCCTTGCGTGTATGTTACTGGTAAGCGTTCAAACACAAACTGACTTTTAAATAAAAAAAAGCAAATAAAGAGGACATAAAATAAATAAAGGACATATAAAATATTGGCAAAAAAAAACACGAAGAAACAATAAATTCCTTCTTCTGAAAAAATGGAAATAGACGGGATAATCATAAATTAGGAAAACTGAAATCGTTGATAAAAAATAATAAATAAAAGAAATGTTCCCTTGTGACATTTCATAGTTTTTAACCATACTATATTCGTTTATTCTAACCATATTATTGTAATGTTTAATAATAATATGACTATGACTACAAGCATATAATTTAACCATAATATGTTGCTCTTATATTATGGTTACCTCTGCCATGGGGCTTACAAATCTTCATTGGACTATTTAATCAAGGGTTGTGGTTAAATTGAATTTAAAATATATTTTGTTGTAAAATTGGCTAAGCTGGAGGATAGGGCTGGAGGGAGAACCATTGCAATTTATTACCCAGTTGTTTATTTTATACGCATACGTTATTGGATGTATTTTAAGCAGTTCAAAAAAATTAACTTGTACCAAGAAATATTAATTTATATAAATAAAAAAACTATAGCTAATTTTACACGAAAAAAATGAAAAGCTGTATTTTTATATTTTCCGAATATAAATATAGAACTTGTTTTTATTTTTTCAAAATTTTGCCAGAAGTGTAGCAAAAAATCTCAACTTTATATTTATAAATTGAGGCTTGTCCACTAGCCGCGCTTCTCTGTAAATGACGGAACCTTGTGAAATGTCATTAAGATATCTTTAGTGGTTCACGAGCTACCAAATTATTTACAAAATAAAATGTTTTTAAACCACTGGGCGACTGTGAATACACCACATATTTAATCTTTCTACAGAATATGAAATAATCTTGCCTCTTACACGTATCATCGTAAAGAAGTTACATTTACGAAAATTTAATTTCTTAGAATTTTTATATTTATTTTTTATTACTTCTTCAACGAATATCTTCTAAGTTATATTGTATTTTTGTTTTGTTTTTTTTTTTTGTTTAATTTTAGAAACTTCATGCCAAAGCTTTGTACGATAATATAGCTGACTCACCCGATGAATTGGCCTTCAGAAAAGGCGACATACTTGCTGTCATTGAACAGGACACTGATGGTCTGGCCGGTTGGTGGCTTTGTACATTACGCGGTCGTCAGGTAAGTGTCAGACAAGTTTCACACACACACACACCCACAGTCACTTTTATACCCACCAAAAGCATGAATATTTGACGTTCATATCACTTTTATTTTTAAACTCTAAACACCATATTTTTTTTTTTTTTTTGTAAAAATGACGTAGACTGATCATGAAATTAAAAAAAGAAAACAAAAAACATTTTTGAAGATGTTATGTTAAGTTCTAAGATGGCATATGAGCAGAATTACCCCTTAAGCTGTAATAAAAATAAAGAAAGATTTAAATAAAAGTATTGTGGCTAAATCGAAATTAAACAAGTGTTGCATGAGACTTGTGGTATGTACTCGTATGCATGTGTGTGTGTCATTTTGGCTTTCCTTAGCTATAAACTACATCCATCCATCACACCCATAGAAGTTGTTGCAACAAGTATTATGCATATAAAAAATTCATGTTTTGTCTGTCAATCAAAATTAAAACAGATTTCCTTTTCATCAGCTGAACTGAAGAACTGACTGCCTGGCTGGCAGGCAGGCAGACATGTTACAAAGTTATAAACATTATTCAGCGACATGGTAAATTATAGTTAATCATAAAATTAGTTCATCGAGTTGAAAATATTTGTAATTTATTTTGATTACCCCCTGCCAAAGTGATGTGACTGACTCCTTTATCTTTCATCTTCTGTATTCTGTTTTTAAATGCCATTGGTGTTTTTATTTCTCGTGTTTGCTTTGATTTTGATTTCTTTGGCAGCATTTTGCAAAATCTAAATCAATGTTAACATTAAGTTTAGTTCAAAAAAGATATAAAAAATGGAAATTCAAATTAAAAAGAACTCAGTTCTCTGGAATACAGACAAATAAATTAAATGGCTTTTAGCATTTGTTAATGGAAATTCTACAAATTATTTTGAATGATTTTTAAGTCAAATGCTCGCGGTGAAACACGTCTTTTTTTATAAGAATAATCAAATCGATTTGAATTTTATATATTTTTTGTGGGATTTTAAAGTTTTGCATCAAAATAACTGAGGAAACTTAAAGTAGTTTGTTGAATTCATTAAGCGAACCTTAACGTTGAAATTCGTGATCGAATTTATGTCAGCACCTAGCCGTGTTGGCCCTTATCTGACGGAGGTAAGAACACCGGATGAATTTTTAATGTGCATCATATATACCGCACACTACACAATACAAGCGCAATGAAGCGATAGCACCACCTTTAAATGCCATTGTCCCATCATCGCACAGTGCACAATACGAACGCTAATGAGTAGCAATTTATAGAACTAAGCCTGGACCCAAGTGCTATTCTCTTGTTTAGGGGGTTGGAGATCATCCAACGCCTTCTGTTGAGAGTGCAACAGCATACTTGATCAACCATGCACCAATTGCATGGTTTGATCCAAACCACAGCTACCACGTAAAACCCCGAAGGGGATCTCACCAACCTCCGGCGAGGGGCGCCTTTCTATGGAACCACCAATTCCCGTTTTACCAGTCTCTTGAACAATGGTCGGGCCTCAAAGAGGACCCATAATAAAACAGACCTGTTCTTCCAAATTCAGGCTCCAGAAACCTTGGCGTCTGGTATCCCCATTTTCTCCGAGAGCACATCGTCGAAGCTTTAGGAAATGCTGCAGGGACAGTTTGTACCCCAGGGGAGCCTTAACCTCGAAGTATCGAATATTGCAAAGCTATTAAGAATTTAAAACAGTGCACAGTGAGGCAGAAACTAAATATTTTGCCATTTGTAGAGGGCTAGGCCGATTGATTCAAAATTTGACATGAGCATACTGACTACACACAAGTTTTAACGTGCAATGTTTTGATTGCCGCACCCATTGCGTGAATAGCTTCTCCATTAGTCGCAGCTATTTCGTGGATTTTATCAACTAAATCTGGTATGACTAGCTCTTTGGAGGGACTTAAAAGCTTGGCGCTATCTGTGTTGGTACGACGACAAGAGAACTCAGTAAACCTCTTGTTAACCATTGAAACTAATGGTGCAAAGTACGCAGAGTATTTTTAAAGCCCTTATTTGATTTCTATGATAGTGTTTTTACGTAAAATATACGTTTAATGCACACAAAGTTCATTTTTTCCATTTTCGTTAAAATTAGTGGGGTTGTCTGAATTCAAAGGCCCTTCGAAACAAAGTAATAGACGCGGCTTTCTAAAATTGCTATAAAATTTTGCATAAAAAAAGGTTTTTGTCCGATGCGATCCGTATTTGCTTACAATAAACGGAATCCTGCTGATATACGGTTTTCTTATCACGATCTTAAGACGTTCAATCCTTCACGTAATTGGAAGCATTATATCTACAGGTGGCTCGCGAGAGGATACTTCAAATCGAATCAACAAGGCTAACCAAGCTTTCTCCTTAAATGTGCGATCACTTTTTCTCTATGGTTCTGAGTCATAGAACGTCACGGCGAACGATTTACAGGCTCTGCAGGTGTTAGCCTGTTAGGTTAGTTAACCGGTCTCTGCGAAAGACAATTAGATTTTTTGGCCGAACGTAATCTCAAACACAGAATTATGAGCAAGAACAGCGGAGATTCCCATTCGTGTCCAATTAGCAGAGAAAAAATGGAAGTGGCTATATTCTAAGGAGACAAACGACGACATAGCGAAAGTAGCAATATCATGGAATCCTCAGGAGAAGGAGCAGAGGTGGAGACAAATAGAAGCGGAAACTGGCTCAGCTGTAATGATTTGGCCGGAAATGATGCAGAAGGTGCACGACTGATCAAACTGGAGGAACATTGTTGCGGCCCTTTGTTCCACACTAGAATCATAGGAATATATATATATATATATATATATATATATATATATATATATATATATTTGATCAAAATTATAGGTCATAGTGGGCGCCGCGCTTGTCAGAGCGCAAAGTTGACTGAATGCGAGAAAACAGTACCAAAACGTATTTCTGCGCCGAAAATATTGTTTATGTTATGTTGTTATGATTTAAACTTGTTTAGAAAACATTTTAAAATTAATCAGTCAAGTGCGAGTTAGACTCACACACTTAGGGTTCGGTACTATGTTCAGTATAACTTAAAAATTCCAGTTGTTAATTTCTTTACGTCTTATGGAATACCCTTAAATTTTAAAATTAAAGTAATATTCGCGAAAATTGCATCATAATTGGAACACCCTTTAAATTTTATTAATCGATTTTATAGCGGCCATGGTAATACACTTTCTATTAAAATATCAGGAGCGGTTCAAAAAATAAGATAATATTCGTGAAAAACATGTCACTAATGGACACACTTCAATTTTAAGTAATTGTTATAGCGGCCGAAGAAGAGCGAAGAGTCTACCTATTACGGTTTATAAAATCATGTCAATGTCGGAACACCCTTTAATTTTATTATTTGTTATAGCTACCATGGCAACTCCCTTTCTATAAATATATTAGGAGTCTACCTATTACGATTTAAAAATAAGTCACTATACGTGAAAAACATGTCACTGTCGGAACACACTTCAATTTTTAGTAATTGTCAAATCGGCCATGGCAACACATATTCTGTACAAAATTTTAAGAGTCTACCTGTTACGGTTCAAGAAATAAGGCTTTATACATGCAAATCACTTCACTGGCGGAAAACCCTTTAATTTTTACTATTTGTTATAGTGGCCATAGTAATACACCTCCTGTAAAAATATCAAGATTACAGCTGTTCATTCAAAAATTAGGCTATATACATGCAAATCACGTCACTATCGGAACACCCTTTAATATTTAAGTTCAATTTTGTATACTTGTTTATAAAGCAAACATAGTTTTAATTACTGTCTGCAAATAAGTGGTTGCCTCTTTGAGCTCAAAAAATAAAGATATAAACGTAAATAACACGTCACTTTCGGAACACCCTATGTTTTAGAATTTTTTGCTATAGTGGCCACTGTTATACACCTTCTGTCTAGCTATTATGGTTCAAAACTTAATCCTTATACATGCAAATCACACCACTATCGGAACACCCTTTCATTTTTAGGTTTATTTTTTTCTACTTCTTTATATAGCGAACTAAGTTTTAATTACTCTTTGTAAATCTTAAGTCTATGCCTCCTACAGTTTAAGAAATAAAGACATATTCGTGAATAACACCTCTCTATCGGAACACCCTATAAGTTTTAGTATTTTTTGCTATAGCGGCAACAGCTATACATCATCTGTGGAAATTTCAAGAGTCTACCTATTACGATTCCAGAGATAAAAGGCGTAGACATTGTAGCGAAAACAATAGGGTTACGTTTTTACCCTTTGGGTACGGAACCCTAAAAATGAAAAACAAAAATTAGTAAATAAAACATTCAATCCAAAAAATAATAAAAATTAAAAAGCAAATAAAAATTTAAAAATTAAACAAAAAAATAAAAATGCAAATAAATAATAAAAATTAAATTAAATTATAACAAAATTAAAAAAAAAAAAACTTATAAACAAAATTTAAAAAAAAATATAATAAAAATTTCAAGAATAATTCAATTTCACAAACACGAATGAACAACAAACCCATAAATAAATAAAATATCACCGCTGATTCTCGCATCGACTGCACACTTGTTTCTCGCATGAAAAAGTTCTCGCAATAAGCGTCAGTCGGCTCGGCAACAAGCGGCCACTCTGTACGCACCCTTAGGGCGTTAAATACACATCTTTAAACTTGTCGCATATTTTTTTGGCTCCATAGCGTTATTTCTTTTTTTCCATGTTATACAACATACTATGGGACAACACTCGATATTTCACTGTAACGGAACATAAAAATGATTAATACAGGGCCTTAAGTGCAATCTTTCTCTTTTCTTCTTGAATATTGCATTTGTGTTTATATTGTGCAATTTATTGCAGCAATAGGTATGGATTTACATTTTAAACTTCAAAAGTAAAACAACGAATGAGAGAACAAAACGAATTTCAAGAATATATGCGTGTATGTACCACTGTTGCCAGATTGGTGGATTTGCCCCTAAATTTAGGAGATTTTTTTCATATAGGGTAGAATTTGGGGGTTAACATTTGTAGGGGAAAAAATGGGGATTAAAAAAATTTTTAGGGTGTTTTTTGGGGGATACTTTATGTTTTACAAGCAACTTTCTGATAGGTTCTTCTAAACTATTTAAACAACGTATTAGAAGGATAATTTTTTTGTTATGATACACGCATGAAAAAACAACAAAATTCGTACATAAAATTGTAATATTTCAATTAAAAATAAAAATAAATTAAAAGTGCTTAAAATTAGAAAAAAACAGAAGGGGTTGTGCCTCCAAAAGAAGGTGAAAAGAGGCCTTCTATAAGGCCCTCATACTCCTTATTCTTACCACTGGGTATATTTATATACACATATATATTTATATTACATACTTTAATATAATAAAAACTTAAACACCTAAAATTTTTATTTTGGGGGATTTTTGTTAAAATTGGGATTAATTTTGGGGATTTTTTTATTTAATTAATTTGGATTTTATTTTTTGAAAATTACAAAAAAAAATTTATTTATGTAATCAAGAAAAATTTTTTAGGAGATTTTTTTTAAAAAAAAGCTTAATTTAAGGGGTTTTTTTATTTGCTTTTAGGGGAGAGAGAAAAAAAAAATCTGTCAACCGTGGTATGTACCCCTTTTAATTCCTCTCTCCCCTCTCGCCAACTAATGAAGAATTTCAGCGACAAAAGTTGCATAATGTAACTCGGCACTAACTGAATTCAACTTACTATAATTACATTCTCTCTCCCTTTTAGAATTTATAACAAAAAGTGGAAACATGACCATGAAGCTCCATTATTATTCTTCATATTGTATCCTTTTTAACTCCGCAAAAGCTATTCGTAGCATAAAGTATGCATGATGCAATATTTTTCGCAGAGCTTCACCCGGGGATTTTAAAAACTTTGCAACGGTTTGAAGCAAATCTGAAATCAAAAATTAAGCCCCCTAAACTTCTACTATAGCAATATAATGTTCCAAGGTAAACGCGCTAACCCTTTAAAAACTACTGTTTTATTTCCGTTTTATGACCAAAGTCCCACTGTGCATGGAGTGAATATATTTGTAAAGTATATATTACGACTTTTTACTTTTTGTAAGTCCATTAGAAAAACTTCAAATTAAGTATTTTATTAAAAGTGTTAATCTGCATTAAATAATATTCAATAAACTGCGAAAGTCCTTCAAAATTATCAAGTTTTCGATGCCCTTATGATTTTCACAGCCAAAAGTATTTGCAAAATTTCTGTCAATTAAAATAACAGACATACAAATATTTCGACTGTTCAAGTATTTTTATTTTGCTTTAAAACAAAAAAATCGATTAAAAAAATCTTCTAAAGAAAAATCATAATTTTGAACAAAAATGAAGATGAAATTGAAAACCACATGTCTGCCATATTCAAGGTTCATTTAGAAACTAAAAAACACAAATAACAAAAACATTAAACAAAAATAAATAAAAACAAAAATAAAAACAATAAAAAACTATAAAATATGTACAAATTGTTCATGTCTCATTTAACATTTTAATTTGCAGGGTCTTTGTCCTGGCAATCGTTTGAGAATTTTAAATTCTTACGATTCGGGTTGTTTCTCACCATCACCAGCCTCATCGCCCTGCCCGTCCTTAGCAGCCAGTACAGCCACTTTAAATAGTTCAATTTGTTCGGCAGACATTTATGAAAATACCTCGATAATCAGTGGCTCCGGTAGTAGTGCCAATGGCAGCGGCAGCGGCAGCGGCAGCGGCAGCGGCAGCGGATATATAAGCGCCAGTCAAACAAACATAACAACAACATCTGCAACAAGCTGTACAACAGTAACAACTGCAAACTTGCAGCAGCAGACACAACGACAGGGTACACGAAGGTCATGGCATGTGTCGCCCAACAAGGTAAGTTTTGTTAACCACAGCTTTATATTAATATTTTTTGCAGGATGAAAAGAAAACTGCTACCAGCTCCGAAGAAGAGCCAGACGTGAAAAGAATTACAGGTTTTCTGTTTTTGTTTTTTTATTTTTTATTTTGTGAGTCAACTACGAAATGAAAAATTTCTTCATTTCACGCTTGGTCTGCATGTCTTCATGTGTGTGTTTTTGCTCTGTCGTTTGTAGAGGAATTGTGCAGTATCAGCGTTTTATCTTTGCAAGCATTTATAGTGCCACCAAATAGTTTAACCCTCCGATAACCAACAATTACTTCAACGTTCAATAACCAACAAGGCCCCTCACATATTATTTTAAAGAATTTGATTTTTTTTCATATTTTTACGTTTAATAATTCGGTGATTTGAGAATGTGTGGAAATATTTTAACTAATAGCAAAAAAACGAATAATATTACATTAAGCAGAATTTACACAATCTAGGAATTACATTTGTAAGGCAAAGTAAATATAAATAACAAAAGCAAATGGATGTGCATCATTTTATAAGTTCTTATAAGGCGTGATCCATTACGAGGTTCCCTACTTTTTTAAAGAAAAAAAACACAGAAAATTCAAATTTAATGGAAAATGTTTATTTTCATTTAAAAGAACATTCTTTGGCATTTATTTTTTGAAGATTATATCTATCAAATGTTGGCCCTTGCTACGTCGCAGATGGTCCATCCGTTGAGTCCAATTTTCGGTAACTCGTTCGAGCATTTCGACTGGTAACTGGCGAATGACACACGTGATGTTTTCCTCCAAGGCCTGAATCGAAGCGGGTTTGTCCACATAAACTGTAGACTTTACATATCCCCACTGGAAAAAGTCTAACGGTGTGATATCACACAATCTTGGTGGCCAATCGACCGGCCCAAAACGTGAAATTATATGCTCACTAAAATGTTCTCTCAATAAATCCATTGATTGATGCAATGTGCAGAAAGTGGCGCCGTCTTGCTGAAACCAAATGTCGCCGAAATAAAATAAAAATGCCAAATACTCAATTATCATTGCACAATAACGGTCGCCATTGAAGGTTATTTACGCACCGGTATCATTTTCAAAGAAATATGGACCGATGATCCCACCGGCCCAAAACCCACACCAAACCGTTGTTTTTTCTGGATGAAGTGGCAGCTCTTGAATCTCTTCAGGTTGCTCTTCGTCCCAAACGCGGCAATTTTGTTTGTTTACATACCCATTGAGCCTGAAATGAGTCTCATCGCTAAACAAAATTTGCCTCGAAAACGTCGGATCTTCTTGGAACTTTTCAAGAGCTCATAGAGCGAAGCGATTCCATTATGAAATGCCAAACAATACTAAACAAAAATAATATGACAGCATGATATGGATCACCCTTTATTTTGACGGTTTTTGATTTATATTTCTGCTGGTGTATTCAATTTTTTTAAAATGGTGCAGTGTTGCGTACCTAAAGCACTTGTACGAAGTCTTGCGTTAGTTGGATTCTGCAAGGCACAAAAACAAGAGTATAGATTACCGCACGGTGATTTTGGTGGCACGGTGGCAAAGTTGATAGCACTAAAATGGCTATGTTATTTTTTGGAACATACGAATGTAATGACATATCTCATAGATCAGGGGTGGCCAACAAGTCGATCGCGATCGACCGGTCGCGAGACCAATTTTGGTCGATCAATCGCAAGTTCGGGGTTTATATTAATAAGTGCTCATGTTGTTTTAATTCCTCTGGACATAAGTTTTTTAACCCATTAAATAAATACTCATGTATGTAGAATTATGTATGTAGATTATTTACCCCTTAATCATGGAGCTCGCCAAAGTGCACGTCGGTAAAAAAGCACATTGCAAAAACATCCCCTTCTTACCTAAAATTTATTTGAAAACCTTAAAATAGCCATCATGAAATACTGAGACTTTGAAAACACGAAAGTTCCATATGAACCCTGTCAGTAATCGGAGGGTTAAACATACTACCGTTACATGTCTCCTGTTTATTTTTTATTTTTTGCTTTCCGTTTAAATTTTTTGTTTACAAATTTCTTAAACGCATTGAAATTTACGTTTTTGTTATTTATTTTGATCACTGCCTTGCAACTGCAGACACCACAAAACATGACATTCAGTGGGAAAGTTTGTTGTTAAACGAAATATCACCACATAAACACCACATGCAGCAGGATTTTTTTTTTAATTTATTTCTGTGTCTGAAATCATAATTTTCACTAGAAAATTTTAAATAAAGCAATTGCTTGCATGAATGCAAAGAGTGACCATCAGCAGGAACTTAAGGAGATTTTTTTTTAAAAGACAACACTACCTGTAAAGCTTTTTGCTTGTCTGCACAAAACATACAGAGTCTTTGACGGGAATAGAACCTGCAACCCCCAGGCTGATAGAAGATCGCAATAATTTAAAACAAAGATGTGTTTCCTTGAACACTCAAGAGATTATACGTATCACCAAAAATCGATAACTACCTTGAGTCTAAACTATGTCTGTTCCATCGCCTGATCCTTAACAATTTCAGCTAGTGTGCCTTACTTCAAATGGATCTGATTAATTCAAACAGATGGTGTAACGTATATTTAGTGGACTTGAAGTAAAGACTATGTGAATTTCAAGCATCTCTCTTTTATTGTTCTAAAGTAGAGCTATTTTCACCGTCTTTTATGGGGACACCATTTAATTTCATACACATACTATGTTATTTTCAATTTAACTTTAAAATGTTTTTATTGCGGATATAGTATTACAGACTCTGTGTAAATTTCAACTGTCTCTCTCTCTGTAACAGTTTCAAAGTTAGGGCCAAATAGATCAAGAAGCATCACCTATTGGGACACCATTTAATGTTCAATTTTAATTTAAAGAACTGTTGTTATAGGGGACTTGGCCACAAAGATTCTTTGAAAATTTCAACTGTCTAAACCGGTTGCAAAGTTTCGCCATATACATCAAAATATATGAACTATGGGGACACCCTTTAATTTATAATTTTAAAAATTTATATTTGTTATTGTACCAGATAAAGTGGACAGTCTGCTTAATTTTCAAGTGTTTGTTTATAACGGTTTAAGAGATAGTCAAGTATATAGGTCAAATTACATCAATTATGGGAACACCCTTTAAAATCTAAATTCAAATTGTTTACTTCTTATAGCGGACTTAACAGTACTGGTTCCTTGTAAATTTCAGCTCTCTATCTATAACGGTTCAAAAGTTTGGCCACATACTTAGAATTACATTAACTATTGGGACACTCTTTTATTTCCAAATTAAACTTTTATACTTTTTGTTATAGCGTACTTAGAAATACAGGTTCTTCGTAAATTTCAGTGATCTGTAAAAATCTGTTCAAAAGTATGGCCATATACATCACATTAAATAAACTATTGGAACACCCTTTAATTTATAATTTTGAATATTTATACTTTTTCGATATTCTGTAAAATTTTTTAAGGCTTTAGCTATATCAGTTTAAAAGATAGGCCCATATAGGTCAAATTACGTCACCTATGGGGACACCCTTTAAATTTTAAATTTATTTTTTCAATAATTTTTTTTTCTGGGACCTATAGTGGCACGCAATTTTTTAAAATTTTAAATTGGTGTCCCTTACGGTTCTTAATACACTTAAAAAATATGTATGTTGTATGGGGACACCCTTTAAATTTTAAAATAAAGAACTGTTTTTAAAATGGGACCAATCTGTAAGCATAACTTTTCAAATAAAGAAAACGTTTTTAAAATCGGTTCAGAAGTGGCTGAGTTCTGCGGACACATACATAAAAGAGAAACATTCAGACGAATTGATAACCTCCTTCTTTTGTTGAAGTCGTTAAAAAATAAATAGTGATGCCAGTTGAGCTTTTTTGCGCTATATCTAGCTGTTTTTTAATTAATGTTAATGCGATTTGAAAAGTTGTTAAACACGATTTTAAAAACGCATTCGTGATTGTTTTTTGAAAAAATTCAAAACATTAAGAGAACCATACGACTGTCAAATTTTCATACGTATTTTCTCCCAAATATGTATGAACGTAAGATTTGTAAACCGCCCCCAAGTCATAGGAAGCGGTTCACACTTCTATGAAAGAGACCTGTCAGTTTAACATGATAATAGCGTAGGAGGGATATAATAACGTACTTGTCCACTACCATTTACTTCAATAACTAATTAGTATTCGATCTCTGAGTAAATTATCTACTTTTTAACTTTTGCAGATCAGTTACGTGATGTGTCTTCTCTATTCATCAGTCACGATTCATAACTTCTTCCACTTCTAATTTGTTCGATTGGAACAATCGCAGGGTTGTATGTCCAATTTTAGAATAAGTTTTCGCTGCCTCTTCCCATGAAAACCTCAATTTAATTTTCCGTCAATGAAAATCGCTTATTTGTTTGAAGATATAGTAGTACCAACAATTTAGAACTGCAGCCCGTAAGTATTTGATAGGCTGATAAACAAAGTCGCCTTTAAAATTGTTGTGTACTAGTCTGTTAGACTGGAAGCATCGGAAATTTCGATTTCTGCGACTGACGTGAAACCCCAAAACATGACAGTTGTTCAGTATTCAGTATATCTGTATTTTTTATGTTGGCCACATACACATTTGTTTTAAAAACTGTCTCAATGACGCCTCAAATACAATATTTTGTGGCTGCTGTTGCTGCCTGTGTGCAGGCATGCAGTTGGTTTGTTAGCTCATTAACAACGCCTCAGAGATTTAAATTGTGGCGCCTTTTTCTTGCGTTTGCGTATTTATTTTGCCTGCAAAAAGGCATGTGTTCGTGCTGGCAAAACCATCAACATTAACAAAAACAAGTGAAAGGAGCCAGTTTTAATGTTTCTCCTTCAATCTTGTCTTTAAGCTACGAATAGATTTATAAAAAAAATTAAAATATCTCCGCTAAATAAAATCTTATTTAATGCAAATAAGCAGAAAAAATGTCATATTTTTCAATTTCAATGATTTTGCACTTGAATCGTTTATCTTGTGTAATTTAAATGTCACTTATTTTGCTGCTCGTAGTTGCAATTATGATTAGTGCCAGAGTTGTGGGGCATAAAAAAAAAATAAAAAATTACATGAACATTAATCCATATGGAACATGGTAGTGGTTGTCGGTCTTATCGCATTTTATGCCTTTTTGCTCAATAAATTTGAGCCGGAAAGAAAAAAGGAAATTTTAATTTTCAAAATGAAATACAAAATAGGTTTTTCTACGATAAACCATCACGTTATGGTAGAAAAGCTGCAGTATTGCAGTGATCGCGATAATAAGAATTATGATGTAGAGCTAGAAAAGTTTTAAAATTAAATAAGAAAATAAACAAAATATACAGGTTTTAAGTAGGTTTCTAGGAAATACATGCATATAATAAATAAAACAGAGAAGGTACCTTAGTATCCTGATTCCAATATAGGATTTGTGGAACAAGATTAACGTGAGTACCTGCCTACTCGGCCTAACCTCACGGTGGTCTTACCACCGAGTGAAACTTAGGCGTAGACTAGCGTCCCCCTTGTGTAGTATAACAACACTACGATTGCCACCAATCGCTTTTTGTGTGTGATACAATCACAATGAGTAGCAATTTATATAATATGGCAAGCCTAGATCCACATTATAACCTCTTGCTTAGGGGTTTGGAGACTATCCAAACTCCGTCTGTTGAGAGTGCAACAGCACACTTGATCGACCTTGCACCTTACCTACATAAATCGATCTTAAACCACAACCACCACGTGCACCCCCGAAGGGGACCTCACCAATAACCGGTCACAGAGAGGATAGGCTCTCTGTGGGGCCACCGATTCCCGTGGTACCAGTCCTTTGGGCACTGGTCGGGCCTCGAAGAGGACCCGTGTTAAAACAACAGACCTTTTCTTCCAGATTTAGGCTCTAGGAACCCTAGCGTCTGGTGCCCCTATTTTCCCCGAGTGAACCGCGTCAAAGCATTTGCCATTTCTGCAGTGACAATTGGAACCCCCGGGGGTATCCAATATAGGATATTTTTTTTTTCGGCAAAAGTATTTAATTTCAAAAAGAAAGTGCAGAAAAAGCAGTCCAAAAACTCACTCAGGCCTACAATATTATTCGCCATTCTAATACTGAAACCCTAGAAAGGCAGTTTGATTATTTGCATTTTTTAAGTGTTAGTGAACCAGTTCAATTCTAACTAAAACTTAAAAAAGTATTCGATTAATCGTTTAGTTTTTATGTTGATTTGAGCTTAATTTAATTTACACATTATTGAAACTTCGTTTATTTTATGATTAATGAAGATTAATGAAATTAATGAAATTGTAAGGTATAAACTCTTTAGACTTTAGAATACTGCAGAATGCCATTAAAAGTTAAACTTTTTACCGCTCTATCTATCGATATGTATACCTTTCTATTTCTCTTTAAAATATAAATTTTTGTTTCTGAGAAATAATTTAAAAGTATTATTCAGTCACTTTTTGTTGTCTAAAATTATTTAACTTTTTTTCAATTTCAACCCCATAATTTAAAAAATAAAAGTTTTAAAAAACAAAAATTATTTTAATGTAAAAACTCATTTCATAAATCGTTTTGTCTCCTTGAGGAGAAAAAAAAAACTAAAACTTTCAAACATCGAATCATGTGCATAATATCATGCCTTCAAGTGAAGTTTTTTTATTCATTCAAATGAAAAGTATTTATCGCCAAAGATGCATTTTTATTCAAACACATGTTTGTGAAAAAGAAAAAATAAACATTAGGAAAGTTTTCACGACAGGAACTTTTTTTATAAGATAAACGGTTTTCGTATTTTTTAACATGTAAATTTTTTTGTAATGGTGTAACGTACACGCTCGATCAGATGATTAGACCCACTTAACCTTTTTGCTTTTAGTAAGCACTATATTTATTTTTTTACTTTCTTAAATTAGAAAAATAAAAACAATAAAAAATAAATTTAGTTCAAGGGTTTTGAAAAGTACCTGTTTCTGAAAAAGACAAATAAAATTGATCGTTTTTTTGATTAGAACCACTTAACAAATTTTCATTAAAAATGCATTATTTCATGTTATAATTAAACAGACTTGGAGGATATCAACTACTTTCTGTAATTAATTACACAATCAATTACTCAATTAGATTTAATTGTAATTGAATTTTTTTCAATTACACATTACATGTAATTTGTAATTGAAAAAATACAATTACAATTACATGTAATTAGTAATTGGTAATTTTCAATTACATATAATTGTAATTGAAAAAAATCAATTCAGCCAAATGACCGCCGCGACCTCGGTGGCACACTTCCATCCGATGTTTAAAATTTTCGATAACGCTGAGGCATAATTAAGGTTCTATGCCGTTAATGTACCGAATAATCCACTCCTTTAGCTTCTGAATTGTTACTGGCTTATCAACGTACACCCATTATTTCAAATAACCCCAAAGGAAGAAGTCCAACGGTGTTAAATTACCTGTTTTTGGGGGCTAATTGACATCGCCACCACGCGAGATAACACGGCTATTGAATTTGTCGCGCAAAACAGCCATTGTTTCGTTTGCTGTGTGGCAAGTGGCAACGTCTTGTTGAAACCACATATCGTCCACATCCATATCTTCCAATTCGGACCATAAAAAGTTTGCTATCATCTCACGATAGCGAACACCATTCACAGTAGCTGCCTGACCAACCTCATTTTGGAATTTGGCCAGCCCATAAACCGCACCAGTCACTCTTTGTGGGTGCATTGGTTTTTCGACAATCACTCTTCGAATATCATTCTCCTAAATGCGGAAATTCTGCTCATTGACGAATCCACTGAGGTAAAAATGTGCCTCATCATTGAAGATGATTGTCTTCGAAAATTGATCAGCCAACGTTGCCATTTCTTGCCACCACTCTGACCATTGCTCGATTGCGTATCTTTCCATGGTTCAAATTGAGTTGGTCTGCAATTGAGAAATGTCAAATTAAATGTAGAAAAAAACTTGACGTTTAGGTGTGGTTCATATTCAATATCGGCCCTTAAAATTTAACAACCCGATACATGCAATTGAAAATTATAAGTAATGAATACTTTTTTTGTAATTATTGTCAAGAAATATTTAATTCCAAAGATTGTCAACTACATATAAATTATAAAAATAACAACAATCCAATTACTTGTAATTCGTAATTAGTAATTGGAAATTTCCAATTACTAATTACAAGTAATTATAGTTAAAATTTTTATATTACAATTTACAAGTAATTGTAATTGATTTTAGTCCCTGATTTCAATTACAATTACATGTAATTAGTAATTTTCAATTACACATTACCTGTAATTTTAATTGTAATTGAATTGCCCCATGTAAGTAAACTGATAATATTTAAGACTCTTTAATAGGTGTTTAAAATTAAATATGTAACTTCAAATATATAGTTTTTAATTGAATCATCCAAATAATTAAAAAAATTCTTATTTGAGGAGTCCTTGTTGGCTTGAACTTTCCTCCCCTTTAATAAACCTCAACCCCAATTATTAAAAAGTTTCAACTAAATTCGTTTACCACCCTGCAGTGGTCTAAAAATATCATTTACCTTAGGGAAAGCTGGTTGTAATAGAGTCTAGTAAATTCCTCGAGTCAATTGTAGACTTTGAAATTCTAAGTTGTTTGCTATTCGGCAAAGACTGGGATGAGAATCCAAGGTCGTTATCAATTACATGCTTAGTAACCAATGTGCTAACCCAACATTCTATAATATCATCCCCATTTATTTGACACTTTATTCGCACATTTCTACTTTGGCGCCAAAGTAAAGTGTACCTTGAACTTTTTTCTTGTACATATATACATTCTTGTACATATACATGAGTTGATGACATAGAAGTCATAGCATATTACACCCAAAATGTGGGAATCATTATAATGATGACTTTTGCTGTTACTTTAATGCCAGTTTTCAACTAAGGACATTTGTCATAATATTAATGCCATAATTCCGATGATAAGCCGTAACAAATCCGACAATGAGCTTGTAATTAGTTTAGTGTTTTTTCTACATTCCGACAAGACGCAGATAATAAGTAACAAATATCAAAATTCTGGGAAGATTACTTGTAAAAATTCAAAATCCACAAAGAAATGTGAATGCTATTTTTTACACAAAACTGCAACGAACCGCCCTAATAAAATCATTATGAAGTTAAGAAAAGCTATAATTACTTAACATACTCCAATAACTGGCAACTTTTCGATATGTGAACCTCGTCGCCCCCTCAAAAACTAAATAAATTTAAAAATCAAAATTAAAAAATTTTGAAAATTTTATTTTGCCAGACACTTGCACACTTGCGTGGCGTGGCCTGGCGCAGACTTCAAATTTAAAAAACTTCAAAAAGTGACTGCAGAAAAACCCACACACCAGTATGAAGTTTTTGCATTTTGGACAACCGAAAATTAAAACAAATATTAAGCGCATTAAAAAATTATATAATTTATTTGAATAAAGAAATATTGCCGAAATTTGAAAAGGCAAAAAAAAAGAATTTAATCATTAACTGGCAGTTGTAGACACGCTCCACAAACAACGTCAGAGACACCTACATGAGTTTTAATGTCGATGAATTGATTCGAAATGGATTTGGAATTAGAAGTCTATTAATGCGAGTTGGTAGTTGTTTTAAATTTTATGAATGAACAGAATTGTTGTTTTTTTTTTTTTGTTTTTGTTTTTTTTTTAACTACAGCATGTCTAAGTGCATGCATGATTAAAATCAGAGGAAAAAACAACAAGTGACACACTTTAGAATCCAGACAAAAGCCGTATGAGACCAAAAACGTATCGAGTTAAATGACTTAACGAATGAATGAATGAAAACCAAGAAACTGAATGAATCAAACGTGTTTTTTTCAAAATTGAAATTTTGTTTCTTTTCAAATCGAATAGATAAACAGTTTCATAGAATTTAGAGCGGAAATGTAAATTGTGTTAAAAAAATTTAAGTACAAATAAAAAAATATGTTTATCGAAATAAAAACCTACTAGAAATATGTACATATATTTTTTGTATAAAAAGGAGACAAATTTGTGTATATTTCTCTTCCATCAATGAAATGAAAAAAATAATTCATTTAATAAAATTGTTTATTTTTTTTGTGTTTTCTTTCAGCAACTGAAATAATTTTACACTTTGCTTCTATCTGATATTGCAAATATGATTTGTATTTGTCTAGTTTGAAATTAAAACATCCTAATGATACCATTGACAGTGTTTAAACCATAGATAACACATAGATGGCCAACTCTCCAAATGTCAAAAACGTGGCTACAAATGTCTTCACACACACGGGTACGGTGTGAATTCAACACACTTAGGGGAGTAAAATTTTTATTCACCTGTAGACACTATTACGCGATATTCGATTGCACTTTTCAAATATTTAAACAATTTTTTTGTCTTTTAGGGGATAAAAATTTACAAATCAAAATAATAAATATTTAAAATTAGCATTCAATCTAACTTTTTTCGCACATAAATATATTAGAAAAATACAAAATTCATAAATTTATTAAAAAGCAAAAGAATTATTTAATTTTAACATCTAAAATTGAATGTAAAAAAATATTCTGTTTTTACAAAATATTTTATACAACTATGTGCAGTTTAGGTGCTGTGGGGAATTTTTTTTTTTAAACCAACACTTATACAATTTTGCCTACCAATACATTCTTAGACTTAGGTTTTTTGACAAGAGACTTAGGTTTTTGACGTTTCAGTTGACTATCTATGTGTTATCTACGGTTTAAACACTTGATAAAAAAAACGTATGCATTACTATCATTCACCTCTATCGTGCATATTTTTCCTCCAAACATATTCCCTTTCCCTAAAGTTGCAGACGTAACAGTCCACATCTTCCATTCAAAATGTCACCGAGTGAAAGAAAGCAATACGTAATTTGGTTTTTATAATGTTGTGTATTATTGTATGCATGCATTCCGATTCTTAAATATCTCAAAAATAAAAAAGTGTGTTGAAAATATCCCATTTTTAAACCGAAAATTTGCGTACCTTTAAACCGGAAAATGCGTTTTTCACTGCTTCTTCTCCTCTTTCTCTTGGAAATAAGATATTTTGCGGAAAAGGATACTAAGCTACCTCCTCAAAAAATTTTGTTCAAATCCATCGAGTAGTTTTTACGTGATGCGAACGCAATTGAAAAATAGACAGACAGACGGAAATGAGTTACTCTTTTATTTAGTGCTATATGATAAAACACACAATGATAAGACACTCTTATATGGAACACCCTTTAATTTTGTTATTTGTTATAACGGCCATGGAAATTCTTCTTCTATGAATATATCTAGAGTTTACCTATTACGATTAAAAAAATAAGTCACTATACGTGAAACACATGTCGCTGTCGGAACACCCTTTAATTTTAAGGTTTAATTTAATATACTTGTTTAGAAAGCGAACACAGTAATTAACTGTCTGCAAATTTTAAGTGGTTGCCTCCTCTAACTAAAGAAATAAAGACATAAAGGCAAATAACACCTCACTTTCGGAACACCTGATAAGTTTTAGCATTTATTGCTATAGTGGCCACAGTTATACATACACCTTCTGTGAAAATTTAAAGAGTCTACCTATTATGGTTCAAAACTTAGGCCTTATACATGCATATTACGCCACTATCGGAAGACCCTTTAATTTTTAGGTTTATTTTTTTAGACTTGCTTATATAGCGAACTAAGTTTTAATTACTGCTTGCATATTTTTAGTGTATTCTCCTACAGTTCAAGAAATAAGCACATATTCGTGAATAACACCTCTCTACCGGAACACCCTATAAGTTTTAGAATTTGCTACTATAGCGGCAACAGCTATACATCATCTGTGGAAATTTCAAGAGTCTACCTATTACGGTTCCAGAGATAAAAGGCGCTGACAGACGGACAGACATTGTAGCGAAAACAATAGGGTTTCGTTTTTACGCTTTGGGTACGGTACCCTAAAAAAGACCCGTTATATCAACTAGTATAAAAACTAGGAATAAATGGTGACTCTGTTCAAGGTCTGACTTTTACCCATATTTTCTATCTTTTATATAAAACCCGTAGTTTTATAATTTATTTTTACAAATTTTTATTTTGTAAAAATAAAAATTTTAGAGACCCATTTATCATCATTATATTCAAGAGTTACAAGACATTTGAATGACGTATTTAAAGTAGAATTAAATATTGTATAGTGATGGGGAAAGCTTTGTTTGTGACACTTAAGGGAATGATTCCCTATCATACTCAGTCGTTCAATCTGTCAAAAGTATAATGTGTGCTCAAGAAGTATGATAGTGCAGATTAGAAGTTCATGTATGTGACCTACTTTTTCATAAGTCTGTATGAATTAAAAATCTAGAATCTAAAAAATAAAAAATATTTTTTTCATGCAATCAGAGTTGCAAGACCTTCTTTTTTTGTATAATAGTGTGGCCGATTTTTCAGTGGGACAGAATTCTGTCAGATTTTTTTTTTTTTTTTTATAGAATCGCACGATTGTGTAGGATAGTGATTCCTGGCCGGTATTCGCCTTTGAATAATTTTTATTTATATCGAAATTTTAAAAATGAAGCGGAAATAATAAAAGTAAAGTTAAAGGTTTGAAAATGTCTTTATTCTCATAAAAATATTCCACACGCTTCTAAACACATACAACTATGCTGGGCAAAACGATGAGATTTTCGTTCCGAATATTTGTCGAAAATATAAACTACATTTGTGTTTATGAAAATACTCACAATCAGCGCGTCGAGGAATTTCGTGGTACGTAACGAACTCTACGATGTGTTTATTTAATATACCGATGAACGAAGATTAAATTGGTGCAGAGTGCCCGTTTTTCTTTTAACATTTTTAGTAAATAAAGTTATTTAAAGAATTTAAATGGTCCAAATCAAACTTTTTATTTGGATAATTTTGTTTGAAATTCGTTTTTTGTTAGTATTTCTTATCTTTTAATTTATTTTGTTTTTTTTACCTGTTGAAATATGGTCACACTATCAGCTGCTAAATGTAATAATAAAAATTTATTTATAAATTTATTAAATTGTAAAATTTGGTGTAATTTTATCATAATTTATTTTAAAATGCATAACAGTGAAACTATCATTGAGAAAGTGAAAAATAATGAATTATTATATAATCTGGTACCAAATGATATACAAAATGTCCACAGAAAACCAAAGATCTGGTAAAGTTTTGTTACTTTTTAAAAATTTTTCGTATTAATTGTGTTATAATCGACGAATTTACGCAACGAATTTTGGTCGAAGAATTCGTTGTACTGTGCAGACTTCCACGTTCGTCCCGGTTGTGTTTATAATGGGTGATTCAAGTAGAGATACTTTTTTTCAATAGCCTTTTTTTGACAGATCATGTGTGAGTCGAGTCATGATGTAATGTTACTTTTGTTTAGTATTGTTTGGCATTTTATAATGGAAAGACTTACGCCTGAACAACGTTTACAAATCGTTTACGAAAATTTACGTTCTGTGAGGAATATGTGCACTTCGCTCAACTTATGGTCAACATAATCGCTCTACTGAGCATACTATTTGCAACACCATCACCCATTCTGAGACCCAGCATTTATTATTGGATAATATTCGACCAAATAGACCACGTCGAGCACGCTGTCAAGAAAATATAGCGAAAGTAGCTGAGCAACTCCGACTGACGTATGGAACGACTTGGCGCATTTTACGTCGAGATCTTAAATTGAAAGCATAAAAAATACAGCTTGTGCAACAACTGAAGCCGCCCGACCTTCCCAAGCGACATCGCTTCGCTCTATGGGCTCTTGAAAAGTTCCAAGAAGATTCTACGTTTTCGAGCCAAAGTTTTTTTAGAGTTCAGGGCTATTTCTGGCTCAATGGGTATGTAAACAAACAAAATTGCCGCATTTGGGCAACCTGAAGAAATTCAAGAGCTACCACTTCGGTGTGAACGGTTGGTTTCAGCAAGACGGGGCCACTTCCCACATATCACATCAATCAATGGATTTATTCAGAGAACAATTCGGTGAGCACATAATTTCACGTTTTGGGCCGGTCGATTGGCCACCAAGATCATGTGATATCACACCGTTATACTTTTTCCTGTGGGGATTCGATTCAGGCCTTGGAGGAAAACATCACGTGTGTCATTCGCCAGTTACCAGTCGAAATGCTCGAACGAGTGATTGACTCAACGGATAGACCATCTGCGACGTAGCAACGGCCAACATTTGATAGACATAATTTTCAAAAAATAAATGCCGAATAATGTTCTTTCAAATGATAATAAAGATTCTCCATTAAATTTGAATTTTCTGTTTTTTTTTTTTTCTTTAAAAAAGTAGGGATCCTCGAAATGGATCACGCATTACGATTATGAGTGTGTTATTAACTAGACAGGAGTGTTTAGCAAGACGCAATTCCAAATTTCCATTAAAAGATATAAAAAGTTGACAAGGACGATGTTAAATTACTTATAGTGGTTGTACTCTATTAGTTTTCAAAATTTATTTCAAAAAATCCAAAATTCATTTTAAATAATTTCAACAAAACTATTTTTTATTTAAATAATTTTTTTTTAACCTCTTATAGCACATTGACTTTTCGATTTCTTAAGAATTTTGCAACAAGTTTTCTAAGTTTTAAAATATTTATGTTTGGCAAGAACAACTTTTAGCTATAGCAGGCCGTGTTTAGTTCCTTGAGCCTACATATGGTCAAACTGCACCGCACACACACACACAAACATACACACTGCCATGCATTTATAAAAATGGCAGTAGCAAAAAACAAAGATTTTTCTGCTGACCGACCGACCATTCGTTCATCCTCTTCCCAATTGTAATGTTTAAAATTTTTGATTTGATGTTTGAACATTTTTTGGCAAGACTGCTTCCACAATGAAAAGGACAGAAATAAAAACAACAGTTTTGTAAAATTCTACCTGAACTCCAGAATTGACTTTAAATGTGTGTTTGTTTGTTTGTTTGTTTTTTGTCTGTCTATAGACAGTTTTTCATCCAGCCTGCAGCAATAGAAGTTTGTTAACTACCACTACGTCTGTCTTTCCGTCTGTCCTTTTTTTTATAATGTTTAATTTGTATTTGATACTTTTTGTGTCTCATCTGTCTGTCTTTTTAAATTTACTATGCCTTTTTTGATCATTTGACAAAACTCTGTAAAAACAAAAAAAAAAAATCTCAAAAAAAAAATTTTAAAATTTTGGTGAAGTTGCTGGAGAGTGAGTTGGTATTTTTGTCGTATTTTTAATTAGTCTCAGATGTCATTGACCAAAAATGGTTTAAATATCATTTTTAATACCACAAAATGTTTTATTGAAACTTTTTTCTGTTTTCAACCATGCAAACGTTTGCAACTGCATTTTTGTTTTATTATATATTTTTTTTCAATTATTTATTTTTTTAAGTAAAATAATACTTACTTGCAGCCGTTATCAGTTTGAGCTTAAAATGGTTTAATTGTTTTTAATAAAATGCTTAATAAACATTTTTGTGGCGGTTAAGGAGTTTCCACATGTATTTCTGAATTCAGCAATATTTAAAATAAACAATAATTACTACAAGAGCAATTGTTTTTCGATCTTTTTTTAAATATTTTATGTGTCAAAAAACGTTATGACAAAAAACATAAAAACATCCTATCGACTGTGGGATTTAAATATAGTGCATTGTTTAAAAATTATAAGAAAACGATCTTGGATTTAGACGGTGCACAGAGGAAGATTTTAAAAATCCATCCCGGACATTAGGCCAAAAATTAATTTTGAGAAATGTAAAAATTTAAGTATGCAGCTCGAAAGACAAAGCTTTTGCTTGAGATTTGTCGTTTTGGGACCGTGTTAAAATCAGGAATTTTGAGTAAAACGCATACGGTTTTATTGACTTTATACGATTTTGAGAGGTTTCCAATATATATTTTTTTGCGGCACGCCTCCATCCGATGTTACAAATTTTCGATGACGCTGAGACATAATTGAGGTTCTATGCCGTTAATGTGCCGAATTATCTCATCCTTTAGTTCTTGAATTGTCGCTGGCTTATCGACGTACACCCCTTATTTCAAATAACCCCATAGAAAGAAGTCCAACGGTGTCCAAATAACATGACCTTGGCGTCCAATAGACATCGCCAGCACGTGAGATAACAAGGCCATTGAATTTGTCGCGCAAAAGAGCCATTGTTTCGTTAGCTGTGTGGCTAGTGGCAACGTCCAGTTGAAACCACATATCGTTTACATTCATATCTTCCAATTCGAGCCATAAAACCATTCGCAGAAACTGCCTGACCAGCCAAATGATGCCACCAGCCCATAAATCGCACCAAACAGTCCTCTTTGTGGGTTCATTGGTTTTTCGACAATCACTCTTGGATTATCATTCGCCCACGTGCGGCAATTCTTCTCTTCAGGCACACTATCACGAACAGCAGCAATATATTCTGCAGTACGAGCATGCACTGGTGTTTTCACATCTCCTACAGACCCGGTTTTCTCAAATTTTGCACGATTTTTTCGATTGTACGCACATTTGGGCGATTAAATTGACCGAAAAAATCACGAAGTGCACGATATGAATTTTCATTTGAAAGCCCATTTTCATAATAAGCCTGAAAAACTTTAAAGTATTGCTCGATTGTGTATCCTTCCTTGGTTCAATTTGAGTTAGTCTGAAATTGACAAATGTCAAATTAAATGCAGAAAAAAATTTGGTGTTTAGGTATGTTTAACATTCAACATCGGCCCATAAAACTGTTATTTTCTGCCTGTCTGTCTGTCTGTCTGTTTATGTTCGCATCACGTAAAACCACTGGATAAATTATAAAAAATTTTTATGGAGAGGTACCTTAGTGTCGTGGTTCAAATGTAGGATATTTTTTCCCGTAAAAATATCTTATTAATAAGAAAGCGGGAGAACAAATACTGCAAACTTTACGGAAGTTTTTGGGGGTTGGGATTCGAGGGATACCTCCCCCTGCCCATAAAAATTTAAAAAAATTATTTTAATAATGCTAAGACGTATGTAATCCATTTCTTTAAATAATTACATTATTTTTACAAATAATATTTTATGCAAAATATGGCATTTTAGAATCTCCAGGGTCCAAATTTAGGTTTTTTTTTATCGGAAACAAGTTACCTAATTTCTTTAGAGAATATACTATTGTAATAACGATAAAGAAGCGAATCACAAGCCACATTGCGTTAAGTAACACAGTTGGATTCCCTGCTGCCACCAATGACCGCTATGAGTGCTGAAGCAATAACTAATAAAATAAAGATAAAAAATTAAAGGGTGTCCCATAAAGGCGTTATTTTCACCTATAACGCTTTGAAAGTTGTAAATATTATTATACACCTTTTATACAGGGTGTAGAAAAATTAAAGAGTGTTTCCATAGAAGACGTGATCTTGAGAAGTATGGGTTTATATTTTAACCTGGTATAGGCAGACACTTGAAATTTACAACATTAGCTATAGCAACAAATAAAAAAATTAAAGAATGTTAAAATAGAAGATATGAGTTTTGACCTATAACGTTTTGTCTTCTGAACCTCAATCAGCAGATATTTAAAACTTTCAACAACAAATAATAACCTGATTTTGACGTACATGGGATTATATTTTCAACGGCATCCTCATATTATTATGTATTCTATAACAACAAATAAAATAAAAATTTAAAGGGTAACCTTATAGGAGGAGTGAATTCGACGTACATATGTATGTGACCTTATATTTTAACAGTTATACACAGACATTTGAAATTTGCAAAGTTAGAAAGTTCGCTATAACAAAAAGTATAAATAGCAAAAATTAAATATGACTCCATATATGACTATATCTTTTAAACCGTAACATTCAAACTCTTAAAGTTTTAGTGTTTTTCACTATGGCTGATATAACAAATACGGAGTATTTTTTTGTTCTTATCTTTATTTGTCCTTTTAAAGTTGGTATGGAACGCTATTGTGTCAGTCCGACTCGCACTGGCTAATTTATTTATTTACTCCTATTTTAATTTTTAACGAAATTAAATTTTTTTTTGTAACTTTTAAAACAAGCTTTATTATAAATATATTACAAATAAATCAGTCAAGTGCGAGTCAGACACTACTACCTTCAATATATAATTTTAAAAGTACAAGTTTTAAATTTTTTAACATCTAAAGCCCAGTACGCAGCTCTACGGAATTTCAGGTTTGATTTTTTTGCCTTTATTTCTACAAAACTAAAATTCATCATGTGGTTGTTTGTAGAAATAAAAATCATGTAGTCGTATTTTTAAAATTTTATTGTATATTGTACACAAAAACATTATATAAATACTGAAATGAAAATAATAATATTTAAAAAGTGTAAAAAACATGAAATGTCATAAATTCCGTTACCAAACAATTGCCTAAACATTAATTTTTGTTTCAGTTGAAGGAAAAAAGTCTACACTTTTTGTTTTAACATCCCTGCAATACTCAAAAATTCCGTTTTCATTTTAGCTGCGTACTACCAAACTGAAAGTCGCCTGAAAATTTTCAAACCTGAATTTAGGCTGTTTTTTCTACATACAATTCTTATGGCAAACTGAAATTCAGTCGAGCTGCGTACCGGCCTTTAAGGAACAACCTTTAATTTTTAAGTAAATATCAAGGGTATGCCTAGTGTATGTTTAAAAGAGATGTCGAAATTTCTCTCTTGCACTCTCGTGTCACTATCGAAACGCTCTTTAATATTTTGTTTTAGTTTTCTATCTTTAATTTTTTAAATTTTTCTTTTTTATGCTCTGTAGAAATTTATGGTTTTCGTAAAATATTTTAAATTTTATTAATTGTTGTTGTAGCGGCCATGGCAGAATGTCCCTGTCGACACACCCTTTAATTTTTAGGTTTATTTTCTATACTTGTTTATATAGCAAACATAGTTTTAATTACTGTGCCTGAATTTCAATTGTGTGCTTCTTACATTTAAAGAGTTAAAGACATATATGCGAACAATACGACACTTTCGGAACACCCTACAAGTTTTAATATTTGTCTTATAGCGGCCACAGTAATACAACTTGTGTGAAAATATACCTTTTTCGGTTACAGAGATAGATAGCAAAAACAATAGGGTTATTTTTCTACCCTTTGGGTACGGAACCCAAAAAAAATTAGTTAATTAAAGGTAAACCGATGCAATTCTTAAAGCGATTTTTTAGTTTTCAAACTTCATCGGTTTAGAAAATTGAACCGACACATGTAATATTTAGTTGACTTTTTCTTAGCTTTTTAATCAAAATTCTTAAAGCTTAGAACCAAGGCACATTGATCAGGTAACCTCACTAGGAAGGAGAAATATTAAGGCGAACATTTTTAAATTTTTTTTATATGTAGTTTCATAGTTCAACTTCCATTTAAGGGGAAAAATTGTAAGTTTAATTGTAAAAATCCATATAAAAAAATTTGATTATTTTCGCCTTAATATTTCCCCTCAGTAGTGAGGCTACCTGATTAATATGCCTTGCTTAGAACCTTATTCATACAATATTAATATATATCAAGGCATATTAAAAAGGTATACTCATTAGTACAACAACTACAACCACATGTATTTTGTTTGTGTAAAAAAACCGTTCTGTCATAAACAAAATATTAATCTCTTCAGGGAAATTGGCACATACATATGTGTACATTTAGCTTTTATTAAATTTTTTAAGAGAAATTAACACAAAGTTTTCTCACAGGATTGCATTCCAATTTTGCAATATATCAATTTCGATTTCTTGCATTCTTTTTAACTATGAGAAAGAAAAAATATGTCTCTTTTTGAGTTTATAGCCTCATTGGCCAGCTTACTAATACAGATAGGTAAACGTAACAAAAAACGAGGTATACCATGTACAATTATGAACCATCTCAAAAGTCGAAAACAAGATTAAAGTTGTTCCAGAAATTAGACTAGATTCTAAAGCACACTATCCTTTAAAAGTTGAGCATAAAAAACCCCCACGATGTCATGATAAAAACTGTACGAGACAAACTCACTATGTACATATATGTATGCTTGAAAAGTGTAAAGAACCCGTATGCCCCGAGCGCAAGAAATCTTTCCATTCATAGATGAACTCAATACTGAATAGCCACTTCTGTCGACATTATCATTTTTAGTAAAATTTACTATTTTTAATTTTATCTTGTATTACTGAATTGCTATAAACATAAACAACTAGTAATAAAATTAAAAATAAAATCAATGTTTTTTCACTTTACAAAATTCGTCCCTGAAGAGGTTAAAACAAAACGGAACTTAAAACAAAAAATATTTTTTTTTATTTTTTTCAGAACTTTGGAAAAATTTTTTAGAACATTAAATGATACAAGGAGAAACGGGCAGAAAAGCTCAATATCCTGTGGCCGAAGTTTTTTTAAAATTTGATCGATACAAACACTATTTCAAAAAAATAAAATAATTTAAATTTAACAATTTTTTTCATTTTTTGTTTGTTTATTTATTTAAAAATAAACATAAAACACAAAACAAATTAGGAATAAGGCGAATATAGTTTTGACAATCAAGAAAAACCATATGATGTCGAATTCGCCTTTAAGTTTACCTGGTATGAATTTGCCCAAGGCGAATTTATACCAGCTGGTGTTGATAGCCCAGCTGAATTTTGTTTGTTTACGTTTTTTGGAGGCGGGTTTTGTCAAAATTTGTTTATTTAGAAATAATATTGAAAACAAAAACAAAATTGAAACGAAAAAAAAACATATTTAAAAAAGGCGTTACATATGAATATACAGAATGTTGATTTTTTATTTTATATTTTTACTATACACAACACAATAACACATACATACACAAATTTTCACCACATTTTAACTTTTTAAAGGAGCTGCCTGCGGTGGCTTTTATTTTAAATGCTTTTCAACCGACTTCAAAAAAAGAAGGAGGTTATCAATTCGTCTGAATGTTGCTTTTTTTTATGTTTGTGCCTTCAGAACTCGGTCATTTCTGAACCGATTTTAAAAATTTTTGCGCCATTAGAAAGGTTATGGCTACAGATTGGTCCCATTTTAAAAACAGTTTTAAAGTTTAAAAATTAAAGGGTGACCCCATACAACATACATGTTTTTTACGTGTATTATGAAATTTGTAGGTCACCCATTTAAAATTAGAAAAAAGTGTGTATCACTATAGCTCCCAATAACAAAAAGTAATTAAAAAATAAAATTAAAAATTAAAGGGTGACCCCATAGGTGACGTAATTTCACCTTTATTGTCCTATGTTTTGAACCGTTATAGACAAACACTTGAAAGTTGCACAGAATGTTCGTTACTATGTCTGTTATAATAGGTATAAATATTTAAAATTAAAAATTAAAGGGTGTCCCATTAGTTGGTTTATTTTGATATATATATGGCCAAACTTTTAAACCGTTATAGACAGACAGTTGAAATTTACAAAGAACTTGTATTGCTAAGTCCGCTAAAATAACAAGTGTAAAATATGAATTTGGAAATTAAAGGGTGTCCCAATAGTTAATGTAAAAGTGATATATATGGCCAAACTTTTCAACTGTTATAGATAGACAGTTGAAATGTACAAAGAACCTATATTGCTTAGTCCGCTATTACAACAAGTATAAAATTTGGATAAATTAAAGGGTGTCCCAATTATTGATGTAATTTGACCATTATGTCCTCATCTTTGGAACCGTTATAGACAAACACTTGAAAAATAGACAGAGTGTTCACTACTATGTCTGGTATAACAACAAGTATAAATATTTAAAATTGGAAATTAAAGGGTGTCCCAATAGTTGATGTAATTTGATGTATATGGACACAAAGTTAAATTTTAGAAAGAATCTGTATGACAAAGTTCTCTTTAACAAGTATTTATATTAAAATTTGAATTTAAAGGGTGTCCCAATAGGTGACGTCATTTGATATATATGACCCTATCTTTTAAATAGTTATTGACAAACACTTAACAATTTGACAGAATGTCCATTACTATGTGTGTTAAAATAAGTATAAATATTTAAAATTATAAATTACAGGGTGTCGCAATAGTTTATGTAATTTGATGTATATGACCAAACTTTTAAGCCGTTACAGACAGACGGTTGAAATTTACAATGAACCTGTATTGCTACGACCGCTATAACAAGTATAAAATTTGAACTCGGAAATTACAGGGTGTCGCAATAGTTAGTGTAATTTTATGTATATAGCCAAACTTTTTATCCGCTGTATACAGACAGTCGTTTGGCATTGGTTTGACCTGAAAAAGCACAGAACCCTGGGGTCTTGTGCCCCTATATACTCCGGAAGTACTGCTCCCCAGGTAGATAATCGACTGATATTTGTTTAAGATTATTGAATTCAAAAATTAGTTTTTTTATCTGAATTGACAGTTTGTGCAATGACATTTAAAAAATCCCGCTACAATCTTCCTCGAATATAATATAATCATTGTATAATTACCGTCTTAAAGAAACATGATTTTAAGTTTGTCTGTTTTGAAGTCGGTTTTTTTTTGCAAGAATTATTATTTTTTTAGTTCTATTTTTTTTCTTCGTTTTTCTTTTAGTAAAAATAAACAAAACACATTAGGTTAATTAAAAATAGTTAAAAAATTTATTTTTTGTTGTTTGCTAGTCATGGAGCCAGCAGCTCTAGAAAAATTGTAGGTCGTTTTAACATCTTTCAGGGATCTTTACACATAAGATTAATAAGCCCTTAAATTATTATTGTGTAAAAAATAATTCAATGCAATATTGTTCATAAATGTTGGAAGTTTCTTCTTCGAAAGTAAGCGAACACAGCTTTTTTTTACATTTTGCTTTGATATTAATTAAGGCGAATTAATTTATTATACAGAGGCAGCCGACCAAACAAAAACAAAATACATGTTGTTTTTTATTGTTGCACTTGTTGTCGTCTCGGTAAGGCATATTAATCAGGTAGCCTCACTACTGAGGGGAAATATTAAGGCGAAAATAATCAATTATTTTGTATGGATTCTGACACTTAAACTTAGAAATTTTCCCCTTAAATCGAAGTTGAACTATCAAACTCCATATAAAAAAAATCAAAAATTTTCGCCTTATTATTTCCCCTTCTAAGTGAAGTTACCTGATGAATGTGCCTTGCATCTCGCTTTCACCTAATAAATAGATTCGCCTTGAATTTGCCTTGATATTTATCTTATCAAATCATATATTCCAAATATAATTTTCAAAAAATAAAAAGAATCATAAACTTTTGAATAGTGCGAGAACATAGGAATACATATATCAAATCAATAATTATTTAATTTTTTTCAAATAAATGTTATGCCAAATTGAAAAAAAAAATTATTAAAAGTCATGCCATTTGAGCTTACCCAAGTATGCTTTGCTGTATTCCTTATTTATACCACTCCTTCGCCAAAACTAATAAAGTTTATGCAAACTGATAGATAAAATATGACTACAAAACAAAACAAAATGTAAAAATAACTTTATTGGGATTACATGCCAAATTTACACGCCCCCTCCCCCTTCTCCCCCTGTGTCATGTATATTATAGTTTATGGTGTGTTTATGTGTAAATAAGTTATTAATATTTATTAGAATTTAGGTCAGGATTTGACAGGGATAGTTTGCCGTTACTGTGACTGGCTGGCTTCTGTGTAGTTGGTTACGTGCTACTGGAATATGTTTTTATTTTGTACCACAAATTGTTCCATATTACATTGGAATAACTAAAAATTGTACAGCTGGTTTTTCTAGTCATAATAAAAGTATGAATATAGAACCCAGCAAACATTTTTTTTTATTACAAAAGCATATCTTAAAAAACACAGTCGATCCAATGCCAAGGAATAGTAGGGTCAGGTTTGATTAAAATCTGGAAGATTATTAGATGACGACTAGAATTTTAAGGTGTGTAGTTTAATCACAGATAGCGCTACATTGGCCTAAATTTAAAGACTTTGATGAGAAAATTCCACATGGATGCTATAATGCTACAATGGTTTTCAAAAGAACAGTATATTCGCATCGTTAAAGGGAAAGTCTTAGAACGTTAATCCATATGGAGACAGCTTTGGCCCTAATAAAGGTTAATGAAAAGGAAAAGAAAAAGCATATATAAAACAAGTACTATTTTACATATAATTGTATTTTTCTTTTTTTTTAATTGTTTAATTTTTATTTCTACCAGTCTGAGGCTTGTGAGTTCGATTTTTGCCCAAAACTCCAACTGTTTTACAAAAACGGGTGAAGTAAGGTCTTCATTACTATGATCGATAAATTATTTAAGAATTTAATTTAGAATTTTTTAGAAACATAAAGTCAAAATTCAAACCATTTCCTCGAAATTTGCCAAGACAGATTTGAATAAATATAAATTCAAAATGTGGCTTGTTAATGTGGGCTTGTTTAACTCCATAAAAACACACGATCTAAGCGATCAATTCAGAAGAAAAATTTTGTAATTCTCGTAGCTAAATCTTGACCGCTCAATGTTAAAAAGAAATGACTTCATAAAATAAAAGTGACGTACATACATTGTTATATGTATATTATACTAGCAGTGACCACACACGTTGTATGCGTCCTGACAACATGTTGTTCGATTTTGCTTTGGAAGTTATCCACAATATAATAAAGTTACCCATCCCTGAACAAATTTATAAAATTTATAAAAAAATAGATTTTCAAAATTCCAAAAATTATTGTAAAGCTCTGTAAAAGGTATTTAAATTATTTTAATAAAAATGTAATTCCACAAAGTAAAACTACAAAACAAATACAAATTTTATTCAATTGGTTATTTGGCAGAAAGTAATTCATATTTTGTCTTTATTTTAAAATAGCGCCATCTGTAGCCAACCGTGTTTAAAACATCTCGCTTTCAAAAATAAAACATGCCTTAAAGTATGCAGTACCTTTAAATATTTAATCGTTAAAATCGGCGTACTTTCACTGCTTTTTCTCCACTTTCTTTTGGAAATGAGATATTTTTGCGAAAAAAAAGTATCCTATATTGGAATCAGGTACTAAGGTACCTACTCACAAAATTTTGTTAAAATCCATCCGGTAGTTTTTACGTGATGCGAACGTAGACAGAAAGACAGACAGGAAATGAGTTACTGTTTTATTATATTCAGTTTTAAATTAAATTTTAAAGACAAAATTAATTTCTTTCTTTTCTATACCTAACGGTTAATAACCAAGCAATTTCATTATAGCAAGTTTATATATAAATTTTAAGCGATAAAAATTAGCTTTAGAGAATTATAGAATACTGCTATTGATAACCGAAATTGGAAAGCAGAAGATGGTTCCATATACTAAATCATCTTGTGGAAAGCGCATGCCGTCTGTATATGTATATATTCCAATTTAGACGTAACGATAACGAGCGCCAGTAACTCTCACTGCTTGATCAGTCTTGTTTTCAAAAACTTATAGTCCTCTGTGCATGCATTTGTTTAGACAAATTTTAAGGTATGCCTAAGGCCAGGTTTCAGTATCCTACACAATCGTACGATTTAATCACAAAAAGAGATGATAGAATTCGGTCCTACTCAAAAAATTGTCTCAAAATGGCGATGTAGATGCCACACTATCATACAAAATAAGATTTTGCAACTCGGATCGCATAGAAAAATACTTGTTTATGAATTTTTAAAAGATTATGAAATCGTACAGATCTGTCAGAAAGTCTGTCACACACATGCATTTCTAATCCTCACCATCATACTTTTTAGCACAAATGCTAATTTAGACAGATCGTACGACTGAGTGATAGTGAAACATGGCCTTTAAGCATTCAGCTGTTGTCTAAGGTTCATCTGTTTTAAATCGCTCTTATTTCGAAGAGCCTTTTTGAAAGTTATTTTTATTTTTCCTTTCTTTGTCATTTCTCATTAAAACTTTCGCTGGGTTACACCAAATATTTCATGAAAACATTTTATCAACTTGATAATTGCAGTACTGAAAACAGTTTTGCGGTAATTTTAAACTAAATACTCGTATGTATTGTAATTGAGCATGACGAATTGATATAAAAAATTGGGTTCCTTAATTACTATTTGTTTTCACACATCAAAGTACACAACAGCAAAAAAAAAAAAATTAAAAGGTTCAATATCATGTTTGTTATTATTCTATATTTTTAGACATCATCATTTCAAAATATGAACTGAACTGAGTCATTACCGGATATTGAAAAAAAAAAATACAAAATTGTATGCTTCTTCTTGTTGTTTTCAAATATTTGGGAGTTTATTTTTATGATTAAACTAACACCTCCGTTTAGTCTTTATTCCATTGAGTGACGACTACCTGAATTTTTTGTAAATACTTTTGCAGATGTTTCGAAGTCTTCTTTTGTTGTTATGAAAACAATCGGCAAAATTATTTAATTTAAGGGTCTGTTTATAATACGTGCTTTGTTCGGTTTTTCAAAATTATAACTTTTCAACTTATAACCCGTGTCAAAAACACTCTCATTTGCTTGAACAAGATCGCTATTGCAGTTATTGCGAGAGAAAATATAATGGTTGTCAATTTAATAAACAGCAAGGTCAAACTACATTTATGGTTTTTAAATACGGTTTTTAAATACGGTTTTTAAATACGCTTTATTAACATTGAAATATTATATGCAGAAAGATAACATCTTCATTCTTTTGTTCTTTCGAGTATGTTTTACGAACTAATAAAATTATTTTCGAATATACATATTTGTACACTTTTCTAACAGCAAACAGCTGTCTTTATGAAATTTATTATAGTGATGTAAAAACAGCGGTACAAAATGAACAGTTATTTTTTGGTGCCGCGAAATACAAAACTAATAAAACATTTATGACGCTATTCTCAAAGCTATCTTTAATTTTTTCCATAGGATTCCATACCAACCCCATTTTTCTCGCTACACTGTGTGTCAGCTCCATCAATCAGTAACTGCTCAATCTAAACAAGGGCGTAAGGCGTAAAATAACTGTCAAAAATTCTCATGTACATACAAAATGTATGAAGCAAGCCTAAATAGCAGCAATTGGAAAATCCAATTTTGACAGAGCGTTAGGTAGTGAAATTTGGTGCAAATAAAATGTTATTGTTTTTTTTTTTTTTTTTTTTTTTTTGTACGAATTGTGCCATTTTAGCTATTTTCTACTTTATCTAGCGATTTTATCTCTCTTTTGCGATTAAATTTATTAGTAGTCAGTAAAACCGCAAAATACATACATTATGTTTTCAAATGTAATATTTTCTCTTCATATATCCCACCTAATCAACATTTCACTGATCAAAATCTTAGCAACGTATTTAATAACTCAACCCTAGCTAATATTATCACATGAGATTTTAACTCTTGGAATGTCATTTGGGGATCCCCCACCACCAACAATAGAGGAAAAACGATGGCCAAATTTATATACAACACATTTTAGCACTCATGGCACTTTTTCCTATATAGACATATCCTTATGTAGTCCTTCTATTGCACCATATTCAGAATGGCAAGAAATGGAAGACCTGCATGGGAGTGACCGCTATCCGATTTTGATCTCCCTTTTTGAAACCCCAAATCCAAATTCTTTTAATGCTAATTATATACCCAAGTTTAAGCTGAAATCAGCAAACTGGGTACTTTTCCAAAGTAAATGTTTGCAATTTAATGCCGAGCGTGAAATCGCTGAAAATACTAATAAAGAAGCGGCAAATATTTCAAAAATTATTCTCCAGTCTGCCAATATAGCTATTCCTCACACTAGGAAATCTTTTTTCAAACAAGTTCCCTGGTGGAATAAGAATCTTAAAAATTAAAGATTGAAAAGAATAGGTCCTGGAATATTTTTAATAGTGACATGAATATTAGCCATCTTATAAAATATAAAAAAGCTAGAGCTCAATTTAAAGGAGAGATAAAAATATCTAAAGCAAACTCTATTAACATTCTTGGCTCCAACATTAACCCTTCTATACCTGTACCTAAACTTTGGTCAAATATCAGAAATTTCACTGGATACAAAACAAACAGTTCGATTCATTGTATATCTAAATCTAGCAACTCAGACATAATGCGTACTAATAATTCGGATATAGCTCAAGAGTTTGCAGGGTTTTGGTCAAACAGCTCTTCGGATATAAAATTTACACATAATTTTAAAGCAAAAAAGATGCAAACCATTAACGAAATTTCCTCCACAACTCCCACTCGAGAGGCATTGTTTATTGAGGCTAATATTTCCATGCTAGAGCTATTGTCAGTTTTATTTAAACTTCATACACAATGATTAAAAACCTTCCCCCTATTATAAAACAAAGACTTTTAAATTTATATAATAAAATATTCGATGCTCACATCCCACAGCAGTATAAAAATAGTATAATAGTTCCAATACCCAAGCCAGGTTGTAATAAGACTTTAGTTAAATCTTATAGACAGATTTCATTGAACTCATGTTTGGCAAAAGTCCTAGATAAAATTATAGCGAACAGATTGTGGTGGTAACTGGATACACACAAACTTATTGATAGCCGCCAATTTGGCTTTAAGAGGGGGAAATTCCCTATTGACCCACTAATATACTTAGATTACCAAATATCAGATAGCCTATCAACGCGTAAGCACATTTAAATAATATCTGTAGATTTCGAACGTGCCTTCGATAGAATTGGGGTACATTCTATTATTGATCAACTAATCTCTTGGAGCATAGACCCGCACATTATAAATTATATTAAAAATTTTAGTAAGAACAAATAACTGTTATTCTTTTCCACATCCATTACATAATGGTATTCCCCATCCGTCGTGCTATTTTTAATTGCTTACAACAAACTATGTTCAATTATTTAATTTCACAAACAGGTAGATTTTTTTTACGCTGATGACTTTAATATAATTATAAGGTCTAATAAGGAAAAAAAAAACCCTACTATTAACCTTGATTGCATATTCCGGGATATTGAAAATTGGTCATCAACCTCTGGAGCAATCCTTTCGGTACAAAAATGTAAATACGTTCATATATGACGTAAAAGTAATTGCAAATGCACTATTCACTCTTCTTTGACAAGTTTGACCCAAGTCAATGACCTTCGAATACTTGGCTTGAATATAAATTCTAGATACCTCTGGGACAGTCACATTAACTATGTGGTATCATCTTTAGCGAATCGGCTAAAAATTATAAAATATCTTTCTAGTCCAAGAATAAACTGTAACACTTCCACAATTATCTCTGCTATAAAAACAGTTATTTTATCTAAAATCAACTATGCGTTATGCATTTATGGTTATGCCCCCAAATCATTGTTTCATAAAATCAAGGTTGTTGTCAACAGTGCTATCAGATCGTCCTTAGGGGCTTTTCGGTCGACGCCAATTAATAATATGCTCCTCGAGTCGAATATTTTATCAATGGAAACGCAAAGAGAATTATTAACTACAAAACTACTAAAATCAATAACATTCTGCTCAAATACACCCATTTCAGAAATAGTTAAAAAATGCACCTCCAAAAAGAAGATCCCGAAATTACCTTCCTCTATATACCGTTGCATTCTTAATTGCAAATACGTAAATTTTAACATCAAAACTATTTACAGTTGCATTAAAAAACATCCACCATGGCATCTTAATAATGAAGCTATCAATACTTCTCTACACACCCTTTCGAAATCTACTTGTAGTTCAGATCAATATAAAGCTCTTTTTAATGAACTAAAGTATAAATTCCATGACCACAAATTTATTTTTACAGATGGTTCAAAGTTTGACACTTTATTATCCTTTAGCATAGACACAGAAACAAAGTTAATAAAAAGCAATATACTACCTGAGTTTAGTACTATATATACCGCAGAACTTATAGCTATATACGAAGCGATAAAATATGCACGGTCGAAAAGCGGAAGATATGCAATTTGCTCAGATTCTCTGTCTTCATTGCAAGCCATAACAAATATAAAGAATGATAACCATTATATTTCAGAAATCAGAAACTTTCTAATTGGTAGTTATCCTGCAATAAAATTAATCTGGGTACCTGGACATTGCGGAACTAAAGGTAACGAGTTAGCTGACCTTACAGCAAAAGAAGCATTGTCTTCTCTGCTTATTACATCACCAAATAATAACTATAAAGATTGGAATAAATTTATTGTAAACAGTCTGCTTCGAGATTACAGGTGTAATCTTTTGACTAAAACATAAACATGGTATAGAAATCTAAACCAATTAACAACAGATACCCAAAACTACCAAAAAACTATTGGTCCATATTGGGACAGAAGAGACCTCACAAAATTTATGCGTTTAAGACTTGGACACTGCACATGAACTCATGGACATCTGATGAATATAACTGTACCCCAAACTTGCAACTGCCTAACCCCCATTTGTAACCCATTGCATTTCCTAGTCGACTGCCAAAATTTAATTACGAAAGAAAACTCATATTTAAGAATTCAAATCATAAGAAAACCTAATAGAATCAAAAAGTTTTTCTCTATGGATTTTTTTTGTTAGTGTCAAAAATGAGTAAAAAAATTGTGAATAACAAGTTTTCTTATTGATTTAATGGGATTTCCTTATTGATAAAATGAAAAAGATTTACCACACGAAAATAATAAGGAATCCCTTTAAAAATATCTTCTTTTCTTTCTGCTGGCATACCCCTTAGCCTAAAAACATTTCATAGAGAAAATCTTTTTGATTCTATTAGGCATTTTTGGGTCTGTGTAGGTCCAGAAGACTCTTAAAAAACAAATCCGACATTTCGTCCATTAAGCTATTGAATAAGTCTAATGGTAGCAATTCCAACACTACACTACATATATCCATACAGGCAATCCTCTAAACCCTATCCAAGTAATGCTTAATTTTACTTTGAGAGGCGTTTGTCCACCAAACCACAGATGCATAAGTTATAATGGGTCTCAGCATTACTATGTAAACCCATACTATGGTCACACATACGTTTTCATTGATGCATGATCCTTTTTGTGTTCGGTATCTTTATTTATAATGTGTTTATTACAGGTAAGATCCTTATTCAATTAAACGCCCAGATGTTTCACTTTCCTGGACATATTGATTTCCGCTCCGAAAAGCATAAAGGGTTCAACCTTATACTCTTTCTCCTTCGAGTGAACATCATATCATCAGATTTGATAGCAAATATAAGTAAGTTCCAGTTTATTGCATCATGTCTCGGTTGTCGTGCTAATTCTGCTCTTAATGGTAAGGTCTTGTCTAACTGCGTCACAGTAGGTTGATTGTAATGCTTTCGTTTTATATTAAAACTTTCGAATAGTTAAGCTCTTCTTGTTAAGAGCTTAAAACTGAGGAAAGTATTTCTGGAGTGCCTGTTTCATACACGAGCAGGTACTCCTACTCGGTGCCCTCTTATACTACGAACCATCTTATGCTGGATATCTAAACAAGTAGATTTTATTTCACAGAGAAATAAATTTTTTCTTTTCGGTTTTTAGTTGAATTCAAATTTTGAATGATTTTTCGGATTTTAAGTCAAATTCAAATTTTAATATTTCGTTTTGGGCTTTGCAAAGTTGTTGCTCATTTGGTCACTTTACTTCTCCGTGGCTTTTTCAACTAAGGTGGCCATCAAGGTGCATAACGAGATATTTGAGTCTTAACGTATTGTGAACGTGTTGTAAATTGTATTTTTCTATCCTGTGCAGTTGGCATATCCAATTTATAGAATAAATGAAAAGTGGAACCCCATATAGCTCTCTAAGGAACTCCGGCTGCAATTGCCTGAGGTGAACTTCAAATATCGTAAACATGCAAATAAATATTGTAGAAATTACAAATGGAATGCCAAACTTATATTTTTATATACAGTAAGCAAAATAAATATTCGTACACCCTTAGAAAATACACTATTTCCTTAATATCATAAAACGTTTTAGAAATAAATTAATTTAATTTAATTAACTTTTTTAAATTGTACATTCCCAAGCTTATCAAAACTAAAGTTTATTCAACTAAATATTAAAATTAATTTTAATATTATTTTAGATATTTTTTATGTGTACGAATATCAAATTTGTTTTTATAAATAGTGAATTCAGATATTTTCTTAAATAAAATTTAATTAAATTTTTTTTTTGCTTGTTTGTTTTGTTAAATAAAACGTTTCATTTAAAATCATGCAATAAAAAACTTTTTAGTTATTTATTTTATTACACGGTAGTGCTTTTTGCCAAAACTGATAGTGTACGAATACGGATTTTGCATACTGTACATATTTTGCTATTGATTGAAAGGGTATTGGTAGCTTTAAGTCTTTCTGAAAGCAATTGTTGCAAGGAAGTGTTGTCATACAATGAATATGTATACGAGTATTGAAAAATCATATTGAATAAAAAGAAACGAAATTTCGGGAACATTTCTTCCTTTAGTAAAATGTTAACCATCGCACCTTGAGGTACTTTTCTTAATTACTAATAATTTTTATTAAAACAAAATGCTGCAAACCCACATACATACAAAAACCTTGACATTGCATATTTGAATTTGTGTGTACTTGTTGAGATACTACAGTCTGTCAAGAAAATGTTTTGACATAGTGAAAAAAGTTTTGATTTTGACTTTTATAATAGGTAATGTTTGTTGTTAACTTTTTAATTTTTATTAATTTTTTTACTAAATTAATTTTATCTATAATTTTAACTTACAAATAACATCAAAAAAGAAAACCGAAAAAATATGGATAAAAACAAGATTAAAAACAGAAACACTTTCGGAATTTTGTTGTCAAGATTTTAGAAGCTTAAATGCATCATTAAATCATTTGGAGACAGCTGTAAAAAGTGAATGAATATAAACTGAAAAAAAAAGTAAAAGCCAGTTATTATTTATAATTTTTTGCAAAATGGAAAGCCAAGTCGAGAATGATAGAAAACAAGATTACGCTATGCGCATGTTTTCCCGTTAGTTGCCAAGTCTGTAATCAACAAATTGCTTCAAATAAACACGTACACAAAAATCTAAGTAATAGGCAAAATTTGGCAACCCTACAAATAAACTCTCAACATTTTTATTAAAAACTATCATAATTTATAGTTATACTCGCAGTCAGCAGAATTAGCCAATAGGAAGACATTTTCGTGACGTCATTCGGCAGACATGCACAGAAAAGTTCAATTTTATTTTCGTGATTGCGTAACCTTGTCTCTTATCATCCTTGAGCCAAGTAACTATGGCACCTTTTCCTGGAATTTTATTTGAAAATCTTCCAATTTGCTTTTCAATTATTTAAATTTTTTTTTTACATTTAAACGTTACCAAAAGCAGCTAATAATTTAATTCTAGTCCGAACTTACCCAAAGAAAAAGTTCGTACAACTTTGTACAGGAAATGAAAAATTTTACTCTCTCAAAAATTGTACAAAAATTGTATCTGGAACGCTTTTGGACTAATTTGCGCGAGTTCGGATTGTTTTGTTATGCAATCATTAATTTGTATGGCAACCATTGGTATCAATCACGACTGGCAGACACCCTTTGTTGGAATAAACTAATTTTTGCACACATTCCGTTAAAATTTTATATTATTCCCCCAAAATTAGAGCTTGGCCTTTTGAACGCCTCTTAGCAACGCTTTTTTTTTTTGAGATAAGCTCACAAATTTTTAACTGGATAAATAAGTCAAGACTTTAAGATGCAGTATAGAGTACTTTGCAGTATAGAGTACTTTAGGAAATCACGTCATTACCAGAAGAGCCTAATGTTTGCGGTTGATTTCCTGCTAAATCTTGAAATTTGACTATCTATCAGTATAATTTCTATATTTATTGCCCTTGGAAATTAGATGATCATTTAATATATTCAGGTACTGATTCGCAACCATTGTTTTCACAATGAAACAAATTACTCCAACTCCCTTACTAGATATGGCCTTACAAATTATTACAGAAAGTTTTCCAAAATTTAGTAAACCCCTTACGCTTTTAGGGGTTTTTCCCATACTGTATTGGGTCCATCGTTTTAGAAATGCAACATTTTGGTCACTTCGTAAAATAGAACCACTTCCCAGTAGTCGACAGGTTTGGAAATAGACGTTACAGCAAGGAACAATAACCTTTATTTGTAAGCAATGCATTGTAAGCAATGATTTCTTTTGAACTACTTTTGATGAATATCCGTTCTTCTTTCCATTACGTAAAAGACTGTCACGCTACATTCTTCTCTAAGTTCACTTGATACCAAAGGGTTTTCGTTTACCTTCTTATTTATTAAAATACGTTCTGTTATCTTCAAAATCTTGCGAGGGTAACCAGTTGAAATCTCTACGACTTCGGGTGGCCAGTTGAAATCTGTAATGTGAGCCTATTTTGGTTTGTATTACGACGCTATTGAACACATTTCAGACAATTCTTGCCCAATCGCGAGATTTATATAAACCAATTGAATCAGATCAGTCGATGTTACTTTACCAGGCTTTTTAAATTCTCGTTAATTTTCCATTTTTAAGACATTTTTTAGAAAAATTATATTAATTATACAATATATTTATTTGCAGAATAGTATTCCCAATAAAAATGGTTTTGAACATACCAGCCCCCTCCTTCAAGACCAATGGGTTGACCAATAAAAACTAAGAGTAATATAAAAACAACAAAATTTATAAAAACATTTTCTTGGCACCTCAATTTTAGTGTTATTTTAGTTTTTCTTTCTTTTTTTAATTATAATTGTTTCTTTTTTTCTATTTTTTGTAGTTTTTGTTTGTTAGTTAATATATATGTACATAGATAAAATGGAATTATTAAAAAGATAATATGCATTTATGATAAAAGCCAAATACAAAACATTTTTCATTATGTCAAAACATTTCCTTGACAGACTGTATGAATCTACATACTAACATATGTATGCACTTAAGCATACTGATGTCAGTGCTTTAACCTTTAAACTATAGAAATATCAAACGCAATCATCATTCATCTATGTATGTACATACATGCAGTTGAATGCAACATCATGATGGAAATGTTATTGAACTTCAAGAAATTCTTTGATAATAATTAAGGGCAACAGCGCCCTCTGTAAACAAAACCGAACATAATCAACAATGACAGCAGTGAAAAAAGCACTGACTGCGCATGTCCACTGCAGAAAAGCAAAAAACGAAAACAAAAAAAAAATAAACAAATCATTAAGAAATAATGAAAGAGAGGTAGGTAGAGAGATACAAAAAGGATGAAAATGAGAGTTTTCCTTTGATAAATGAGCTGCTTATAAAGTAGTAGTATTTTTACTAGTTACCGTTAAACACCATAAAAAATATTTATATTTTTTTATAGACAAAAAAATATTATATTCTAAAAACCAATAAAAATACAAAAATGTAATGTAAAAAATTAAATGAAATTCGTTTCATATTAAATTATATAAAATAACAAAATAGTTTTGGTGGCTTTTGAAAAATATCGAATAAAAAAACAAATACAAAAATAGTTGTTTGAAAAAATCAATAGTGTAGAAGTTTTAAAGGTTCCATCCTTGTTTGGTATCCTGGGGCCAGACGTTACACGATATAGTCCGCATGTGTTTGTGTGTGTGAGTGTGTCGTAAAAGGTGTGTTTCATAAACATTTGATGAATTCTTTTAGCATAAAAATATTTAATGAAATTATAAGAATCATTAAAAAATATGTTTAAACGTGAGTCTTGTTGTTTTAATTTATCGAAGTAAATATGTATGTATGTATGTACATATCTTTATTAACCAAAGGCTATATATTTGTTAATTACAATTGTTAGCCTACAGCAATTTAAATTATGAGAGACAACCATGATATGAGAAAAGAAACGTCGTAAGATTTTAAATAGTTTAAGAAAAACCTGAGCGAGCAAAAAATAAAATGCACTGCTTGTAATGCAACCATTGTCTGAAAAGCTACTAGGAAATGCACCAAAGCTCTTGCGTTTTCGATAACTAAATTAAAAACCAAAACACAAAAGATAACCAATGCCAAATCAGAAATGCCTAGTTAACACTTTTCAAAAAAATCTGGAGTGGCCTACACTCAACTTTACCATACCCAATGGAGGCAGTTGTTAAATTTAAAATTCAACAAAATTAGTTGCAATCATTTTTATTTTACAATAAAACATCTAGAATGAAATAATGAAGTCTTGTACAGCAGCTAATAAATAAGTAAACAGTTGCAATAGGAAAAATGAAATATGCTAGCAGCCGCATGAATGCTTGTTAATAGTCACACATACAAGGGCTAGTAGTCCAATCAACAAGGGTTGGGCAATAGAAATCTTGCAACAACATCTTCTTATGCAAATATTTTTAACTACAACTGAATTTTTTAAATAAAAAATTGAAAATAGTTTAATTTATATTTTACTGATCTCATTAAATTTATTCTCCAATATTCTTCTATGAAATTATATTTGGTTATAAAGGGTGATGCATTTCGAGGTACTTTTTTCAATAGCCTTTTTTTAACAGATCACGTGTGAGTCGTGTCAAGCTGTATTATTATTTTTGTTTAGTATTGTTTGGCATTTCATAATGGAAAGACTTAAGCCTGAATCGCTTCGCTCTATGGGCTCTTGAAAAGTTCCAAGAAGATCCGGCGTTTTGGAGGCAAATTTTGTTTGAAGCCCATTTCTTGCTCAATGGGTCTCTAAACAAACAAAATTACCGCATTTGGGACGAAGAGCAACCTGAAGAGATTCAAGAGCTGCCACTTCATCCAGAAAAAACAACGGTTTGGTGTGGTTTGTGGGTCGGTGGAATCATTGGTCCATATTTCTTTAAAAATGATGCCGGTGCGAACGTAACCTTCTATGGCGACCGACTATTTGATGCCTGAAATTGAAGCTCGTAATCTCGACGACATTTGATTTCAACAAGACGGCGCCACTTCCCACACATTGCATCAATCAATGGATTTATTGAAATAACATTTCGAACAGCACATAATTTCACTTTTTGGGCCGGTCGATTGGCCACCAAGATCGTGTGATATCTCACCGTTAGACTTTTTACTGTGGGGATATGTAAAGTTTAAAGTTTATGCGGACAAAACCCGCTTCGATTCAGGCCTTGGAGGAAAACATCACCGTGTCATTCGCCAGTTACCAGTAGAAATGCTCGAACGAGTCATCGAAAATTGGACTCAACGGATGGACCAACGCGACATTTGATAGACATAATCTTCAAAAAATAAATGCCAAAGAATGTTCTTTCAAATGATAATAAACATTCTCCATAAATTTTAATTTTCAGTGTTTTTTTTTTTCTTTAAAAAAGTAGGGAACCTCGAAATGGATGACCCCTTTTTTTCAAAGCAAGTAAAATATTTGGCAAAATAGTAAACATGTCTTCATATCGCTTAGTTGACAGTAACGTTCTGACCATCGTTATTTGTGAAGACATATGGATTAGTCATTTCACCGGGCCATAGAGCTTATCAAACAATTAGTTTTATTGGATATAATGCCGTTTCGATTCGAGGATTAACATCGCATCAAATAGAGCAACACCGTTTAATAACTCAATCGGTTGATGGACGTTTATGAGCGTTATAAAATGCAAATAATGCCCGTTGAGTTTGTTGAAATGAACCAAGATTTTCAAAATAAATTTTAACAATTTTCAAACGCCGAGTCTATTTATGAGAACTGTAAAATCTGTGGTCACAGAAAGCAGTACTGCAAAAAAACTAAATTTTCTATAGCAATATTTTTATAAGGTTTATTATAACTCGTTACGAAACCCCACTTAAGAAACTATAAATTCATTTGTATGAAATGTTTGAAATATTTCTTTATCTATTTCTATTATCTATTTCTCCCTGTTAAAATGTTTTAAGGCAGTAGCTCTTGTTTTTTAGCACTTGTTTATGCGGCTATTGGCACTTGTTTGTGGAGGTATTAACCGTGGTTTTTTCATCCAGATTGCCCCTTTTCGCTTAAGATGAAAAAGGAAAACCTTGAAAAAAAATAAAAAAATGCACTGTTGCTTTTTATTTAGATACTAATTTTTGCTGATATCTATGAAAAAAGCAAAAGTCAAAAAATAATAAAGTCTATTTTTAGCGAAAATATGAACCAAGATATTGACTATTGTTCTGATAGCAATAGGAATAGCCACAATAAAAATTTAAAAATAAATCAGTCAAGTGCGAATTAGACTCACACAACTAGGGTTCCGTACTATGCTTAGTACAATTTTAAAAATTCAAGTTGTTGATTTTTTATGTCTTAAGGGGCACCCTTTAATTTTAAAATTAAATTCATATTCACTGAAATTGCATCACTATTGGAACACCCATTAAAATTTAGTAATTGTTTTTACAGCGGCCATGGTAATACAGTATTTATAAAAATATCTGGCGCCTACCTATAGCCATTCAAAAAATAAGGTAATATACGTGAAAAGCATATCACTGATGTAAGACACTTTTGTTATTAGTAATTGTTGTATCGGCTGAAGTAACACACCTGCTGTAAACATTTCAAGAGTCAACCTATTACGATTAAAAATAAGGCTATTTACGTACAAATCATGTCCCTGACGGAAAACCCTTTAATTTTATTATTTTTTATAGCGGCCATGGCAATTCCCTTTTTATGACTATATCAAGAGTCTTCCTATTACGATTAAAAAAATAAATATCTATACGTGCAAAAGAAGTCACTGTTGGAATACCCTTTAATTTTTAGTAATTGTCATAGCAGCCATGGCAACACATCTTTTGTACAAATTTCAAGAGTCTGCCTATTACGGTTCAAAAATAAGGCGTTATACATGCAAATCATGTCAATGTCGGAAAACCCTTTAATTTACTGTTTTTATAGGGGTCGTAGTAATACACCATCTGTGAAAATTTCAAGAGTCTACCTATTACGGTTCCAGAGATAAAGGGCGCTGACAGATGGACGGACAGACATTGTAGCGAAAACAATAGGGTAACGTTTTTACCCTTTGGGTACGGAACCCTAAAAATGCAATTTCTTATAAATCTAGACATAAAATTAATATTTTGTTTCTTATCTATTATTTGTTCTTTCCACTTGTAATCACGGACAACAAACATAAATTTCTTATCCCACACCGTATATGATCCACCAATGTATTAGTATCTGACGACTCCTGGCAACTGTCTTTTAGAATATTCTTATTTAGGTGGGTTATGTAAGAAATTAGTTCCATCGGAGCTAAATAATTAAGTTTATTTTCGTCGTTTAGAGAAACCCAAGCCTATACTATTCACTAGACCCTTGACTTGACATTTTAGATTTTTATATAATTGCGCAGGGATGGGTACCTTTACGTAAAGTAAATACATAAACCATATCTCAAGCAATAAAAAAATAGGAGTTTTAAAATTTGTCGTGGATTACTTTTAAAGCAACATCGAATAAAATATTGCAAGGACACCCACGAAGTAGCGGGCACAGCTAGGTAAATAAAAAGCACTGCTTTGCGCATCGGAAACAAAAAAAAGTGCAGGGCAGTCGTTGGGACTGCCAATAGAATTGAAAACTAAGTAACTTGTGTGATTACTTTTTCTCACAATTTTTTATGAAGTACAGAGCAAAAGGATCATTTAAGTTTTCACAGAATAATTAAATACAAATTTTGATAATAATCTTTTTATTATTGCAGTTAACAGTTTTACTACAGTTTTCGGTTCTACAAGTTTTATTTCTTTTTTAAATGTCCGCTTATTGCAAACTTTTTCGATATATGTATATATATACAGTGAAATCTCCCGTAGGCGGACACCGACCGTCACAGCAGATTTGACCGTTAACGGGAGATGTCCGCTCAGGAGATAGGATATTAAAAAAGGTCAGGTCATAGCAAAAATTAAGTATGCAATTATGACTAATAAATAGACAAATTCCAACACAACTTAAGTATGTATTTTTATTTACTTTTTTAATTCATTCATTCAAACGTGCAATCTGTGTTTCATCCAATGATTTAATTTGAGCGTTTTTGTGCTCTACAAATTCCTCTTCTGAATAACTTGATATTACCTCTGGAGTTTTTGCATCTTCGAAATTTATTTCAATGTCATCATTTTCAGTAGATACATATATGCAATTTGATCGATGTTTAATAACTCTTCAAAACTAGTCTCGTTATTTTCTAAAACTTATGTGTATGTGGAGTTCGTACAGGTCATACCGTTTGACATATCAAAATGAAATTTAGTATGTGCCTTTGTTACATGATGAAGGGCTAATCGGGAGGGGGCAAGGGGTAGTTTCCTTACCCGAAAATTTTGTGAACGCTCTGCAGGGCATACCGTATGGCATATTAAAACGAAATTTAGTATGTGTCTTTGGTATATGGAGATGAAGAGTTTTGTAAATTTTAGGCATAATCGGGAAGAGGTAAGCGGAAGTTTACTTGACAGCCCAAACCGAAAATAATTAATTTTTCGATTCGAATATACCTATTGTACTTTGAACTTATATTCTTTATGTAATTTTTGTGCTAATGATTTTGTCCGTCTACTGAAGGTATTTTATAGAAAAAAGGACAGAATAAGTCTAGAAGAGAGTAATTTGTTCAAAAAATTCTTGATAAATAAAGGGACTTGAAAAATTGCCCGTTTAAGAGAGGTATCGCCTACGGGAGGTGTTCGTTAGGAGAGTTTTCACATATATATATATATATATATATATATATATATATATATATATATATATATATATATATACATACGAGCATATGATCAATGGGAATATATACATATATGTATATTTATGCGTTGGTGACGCAGTAAACGACTAGTAATGTACATAAATACTAGAGATCTGCATTAGTTCATTTGTTTTTTAATCATATTAAATCATTACACTAACACGCATACACTCCTTTGAAAAAATATGTGTTACAGTGAGCAATATAAACATGTTGAACACAACTAAATCTTTATCAGAGAGAATCAAAACATGTTTCATTTAGTTTTTTACGTTACAATAAATGCTGATGAAAACAGCGAAATAAACAAAAACAATAAAACTGATTTGTTTTTAAATGCCGCGCCAATTCACCGCACACGTTCTTGCTCACCGTTGTTGCTAAGTAGTGACAATAATTTAAAAGTAAATAAACCAGCGTTGCCTTTTGAATATAGTACGACAAAAACAATAACGGAAAGTGCGCAAAAATCTAAGACTCAAGTGGGAATGGATAGATACGTGACTGTAATGAAAAGAGGTCGAAGCCCTAAATCTTCGCAGTTAGCACCAATGTCGAAAGTACATAAAGAAAAGGACGGAATAAGTTCCCAAAATCGTTTTGCTATCTTAGATAGTGAATCAAGTGAACCTAAAACGGCATCCAAGTCGTTCAAACCACCCCCAATATATTTAAGGGAGAAAAATTCAAATGAGTTAATAAATAAACTGATTTCACTGATTGGAGAGAATTCTTTTTATGTAATTCCCATTAAGCGTGGTAACATTGATGAGACAAAAATACAATTCATTGATGAAAGCAGTTACCGTAAAACTGTAAATGAGTTTGAAAGCTGCAAAAAAAATTTTTATACCTATCAGCTGAAGAGTAGCAAAGGTCTACAGGTCGTCATTAAAGGTGTAGATGCATACGTTGATCCAGCTGAAATAAGAGCTGGACTTCAAAAAGCGGGTTTTAAAATAAAAAGTGTAGATAATCTCCGAAATCGAGAACGTGTCCCCCAACCACTATTTCGAGTTGAACTGGAACCTGGCGATTTAAGATTAAAAAAAAACGAAACGCACCCAATATATAATCTGAGGTATCTGTTGCACCGCAAAATCACTGTAGAGGAACCACATAAACGATCAGGACCCGTCCAGTGCCTAAACTGTCAAGAATATGGTCATACTAGGGCTTACTGTAAGCTGCCTTCTGTTTGCGTTGTGTGTGGTGAGCTGCATTGTTCCGCTCAATGCGATAAGTCAAGGGATGACACGAAGGTTAAAAAATGTAGCAATTGCGGTGGAAACCACACTGCCAACTACAGAGGATGTCCTGTTTATTCTATTGTAAGGAAGACGTCTCAAAAACCAAATACTCCCCCTAAGCAAAAACAATATCGACCAAATGACCATTACCCTCAGCTAGGTCAACCAACCACCCAACATATTTCATACGCTGACATGCTAAAAAACAACCAAGTTCATAAAGCGCCATCGTCAATTAACCCGAACCAACTTTTGCACCCGGAACCTAAGGACCAAACACCTTCGGTTAACTATAGTCGTCTGGAAGGAACCATTGAGACATTAGTACAGTCGCTAAACACTTTTATGAGCTCTATGGGTAATATGATGCAAGAAATGTTAAAAATGCAATCTATGATATTGCAGGCAGTACTTACAAAACCATGAACTGTTTAAAAATATGTTTCTGGAACGCAAACGGCTTACGCCAACATAAAAATGAACTCGAATACTTTCTTAAGAACCAACAAATTGATGTCATGCTGATTGCAGAAACACATTTAACAAGAAATAGCTTTTTTAAAATCAATGGCTATATTTTATATGACACCAAAGACCCCCGTGGCAGAGCATGTGGTGGTTCAGCAATACTTATAAAGACCCGCATCAAACATTATTTACTGTGTGATTTTTGTGAGGATTACCTTCAAGCAACAAATATCTGCCTTGAAGAATTTCATCAAAACTTAGTTATTTCTTCAATTTATTCACCTCCTAGATTTCAAGTATCAGAGAGTCAGTATAGCGACTTCTTCAAATCACTAGGTCCCTGTTTCATAGCATCAGGCGACTACAACGCTAAACATACATTTTGGGGATCACGACTAATAACACCAAAAGGTCGTGTTTTGTTTGACACAATTTCAAAAATGCGTCTCAATGTGATCTCGAGTGGCCAACCCACCTATTGGCCTACTGATCGACAAAAAATACCGGATGTTATTGATTTTGGCGTGTTTAAGGGTATTTCAAGAGAAATTATTAAAGCTGGTTCATCACTAGAATTATCCTCAGATCATTCACCCACTATTGTCTATATATGGAATCAACAAAATATCGTATCACCAACAACCAGGACAAGCATAAATTGGCTGAAATATAGAAAATATCTCAGCACGCATTGCTCGGAAAACATCCCGCTAAGAACACCAGAAGACATAGAGCAGTGTATAATTGATTTTGATCGAAACATCAAATTAGCTGCCCAACATGCAACTGTAATCCGACAAATAGACAGATGCAATCACATTTATTCTGCAGATGTCGAGCGGCTCTTGACTGAAAAAAGAAAAATTCGTAGAGAGTGGCAATCATATAGATCTCCTCAACTTAAAAATAGACTTAAAGATTGCACAAAGCGGCTAAGAGACCTACTAGAATCTCAAAGGGTGGCATCTCTGAAAAATTACCTGGAAGATCTGGACCCAACTCCACAATCAGATTATTCATTATGGCGTGCATGTCGAAACCTCAATAGACCAGTCGTACGTAAGCCTCCATTGCGAACTTCTTGTGGAGACTGGGCAAGAAATGATACCGAAAAAGGTAATGTGTTTGTTGATCATTTAAAAAACGTGTTTACTCCAATTGTCTCGACTGATATAACTGAGCTCCCACCTATAGATGTTAGTCCGGCAGTTACCCTAAGGTTCGAGCTTCGAGATATTGAAAAGGCAATAACTGATTTAAATACTAAGAAAGCTCCTGGCATTGATAAAATCAGTAACAAGATGTTATTTGAATTGCCCCGTATAGCCCAAAAAATCATTCTTTTTGTTTTTAATGCCATTTTACGTCTTGAGTACTTTCCTACAAAGTGGAAAATTTCTTTGATTACTATGATACCTAAGCCTGGAAAAGACAACACCAAGGTTGAATCATACAGACCTATAAGCCTATTATCAAATATATCAAAGCTGTTCGAAAAAATATTAATAATTAAGTTGAACCCAATTCTGAGCGCCAAAGGATGTATTCCGAACCATCAATTTGGCTTCAGAAAACAACATAGTACGATCCAACAAACACACAGATTAGTAAATGTAATTAAAAAGACCTTTGAAGAAAAAAAATACTGTTCTGCACTTTTTATCGATGTTTCTCAAGCATTTGACAAGGTATGGCACGAAGGCCTTATATACAAGTTAAAGCTGAATTTGCCCAAAAACTTCTATAAGCTCATAAAAAATTATTTAACTGATCGAATGTTCATACTAAAAGAAGGAGATTTCTTAAGCTCGCCTCAGCTTATTAAAGCCGGAGTTCCACAGGGTAGTATTTTGGGACCCATTTTATACTTGCTGTACACATCCGATATGCCAATTAGCAATCAAGTGCACACATCAACATTTGCTGATGACACAGCTTTTTTAAGTATTCATGAAAGCGCGCAAGTAGCATCACAAGATTTACAAGATCACGTACTCAAATTGGAAAAATGGTTGAAGAAATGGAGAATTAAGGTGAATGAACAAAAATGCACTCATATAACTTTCACACTGCGTAGGGACTCATGCCCCCCTATTCGCATAAATAATCAAATGATACCCCAGCTTTCAGACGTCAAATACCTCGGTATACATCTTGACCGGCGCCTTACTTGGAAAAGCCACATAGAATCCAAATTGACACAAATGAAGTTAAAAGCAGTCCAACTAAACTGGCTTATTGGCAGAAACTCTATCCTCAGCTTAGATTGCAAATTACTACTTTACAAGTCGATATTTAAACCAATTTGGTGCTATGGGATTCAATTATGGGGTACTGCCTCAGCTAGCAATGTTGAAAAAATACAAAGGCGCCAAAATAAGATTCTTCGAATGATCACAGTTGCTCCCTGGTATATCAAAAACTCTAATATTCACAAAGATCTAAACGTGCCAACAGTTAAATCAGAAATAGCGAAACATGCGGTAACGTATTTGAAAAAGCTTGAAACTCATCCAAATCCACTGGCGCGTAACATTCTTAATGCTCCTGGTTACATTAGACTAAAAAGAAGAGATACTGCTTTTCTTGGCCGTACAATAGAGGGATGACCCGTAAATAATTTCAACAATCGTGGAACATAAATTTTTTTGTCTTGCACTGGCTGGACTTAAAAAGTATATTTTATTTTAGACTTAAGATATGAGTAATTATTGTTAGTTCAAACATATTGAAGATACAATAAATAACTATGAATTCAAAAAAAAAAAAAAAAATTTAGTTTTTTTTTTTAACTAAAACATTACAATGTTGCTAATGGTTGTGTGTTAAAATTATCATTGTGCCTATAGAATGAATGAAATTATAGCTTTCATTTGTGTGTATAAAGACAAACTGAATGGCAGGAATACCGATGGACAGAACAGTCAGACATACAGTCAGACGGACCATCTGATAGTCAGACCGTCAGTCAGACAAACCAGCAGACAGTCAGTGAGACCATCAGACAGTTCGTCAGACCGTCAGATCGTTACACAGTCCTTCAGACAGTCAGCCAAACAATCAGTCAGACCGTCAAGTATTCAGACCGTCAAATAGTCAGGCTGTCAGTTTGTGAGCCCGTCAGATCGTCAAACAGTTAGACAGTCACACACTCAGACCGTCAGACCGTCTAACAGCAAGTCAGACTGTCAATTTGTCAAACAGTCAGACCATCAAACAATCAGTCAGACCGTCAGACAGTGAGTTAGACCGACAAACAATCAGACCGTCAAACAGTCAGAACGTCAAATAGTCCGATCGTCAAACAGTCAGACCGTTAGTCAGTCAGACAATCACACAGTCACTCAGTCTATCTATCTATAGAAACCAGCAGACCTATCTATAAAAACCAACGTTATGTTGACCATGGTGACGATGATGCGAGTTCATAATTTTTTCTTCAACCAAATCGCGCATAATGATGGCGACGGTTTTTGAGGTGACGGCGGTTTTTGGTGACGACGGTTTTTAAAATCAGTATTTTTTCCTTAACCAAAAAGTGCTCAACGTGCCTAAAGAAGTTTTCACTTCAAAAAACGTTCAAAAGACATAAATTGGTTGGCGTTATTTGAAAATAAATACAGACAGCGAGATTATATAGTCCAGAGTTGCATTTCTTTGCTGGAAGTTATGTGTTGATTACAAACTCCCGATTAATTATATTTTGTTACGGTTTTTATGCTATTTTACTTCTGGGTTAAATGACGACAGACAATCCTTGGTTTCTATTCGTGTGATACCCCGGCATTATAATGGCTGACTTCCTAAATGTATATTTACATTGTATCAATAAAGTATTAATACCAAGTTGATACATTGTGTAGTAACTTTTTTAGTTGCATACTAATACTTTACAACCCTGACATCGTTAATTTATTTGCATTGTATTATTCAGGATATATTTTTTACAGCCAGTTTAGAATGTTTTTTTTTTTTTTTTTTGTTTTCATAATTTATTTTTATTGTATCTTCAATATTTTTGAACTAACAATATTGACTCGTATCTTAAGTCTAAAATAAAATATTCTTTTTAAGTCCAGCCAGTGCTACACAAAAATAATGTTTGTTTCACGGATTTTGAAATCACTTGCGGGTCATCCCTCTAATGTACGGCCAAGAAAAGCAGTATCTTTTTAGTCGAATGTAACCAGGTTCATTCAGCATGTTACGCGCCAAAGGGTTTGGATGAGATTCAAGCCTCTTTAGATATGTGACTGCATGTTTCGCTATTTCTGCTTTAACTGATGGCATGTTTAGGTCTTTGTGGATGTTTAAATTTTTTATATACCAGGGAGCAGATGTAATAATACGTAAAATCTTATTTTGGCGCCTTTGAATTTTGTCTACATTGCTAGCTGAGGCAGTGCCCCATAACTGAATCCCATAGCACCAAATTGGTTTGAGGACCGACTTGTACAGTAGAAGTTTACAATCTAAGCTCAGGGTGGAGTTTCTGCCAATAAGCCAATTTAGTTGTACTGCTTTTAGTTTCATTTGTGTTAACTTGGGTTCTATGTGGCTTTTCCAAGTAAGGCGACGGTCAAGATGTATACCCAGGTATTTAACGTCTGAAAGCTGTGGTATCATTTGGTTATTTATGCGAATAGGAGGGCATGAGTCCCTACGCAGTGTGAAAGTTATGTGAGTACATTTTTGTTCATTCACTTTTATTCTCCATTTTTCTAGCCATTTTTCCAAATTGAGTATGTGGTCTTGTAAAAGTTGTGATGCTTCTTGGGCACTTTCATGAATACTTAAAAAAGCTGTGTAGAATGGGAAAGAGGACTTTTGAGGTTTGCAAATAAAAATCAGCCTGTCATAGAAGTCCCATCTAGTTGCTGCTTCGCCCGAGGTCTTATTGCGTTTCTTAATGCGCTTAAACATTAACATAAACAAATTAAAAATTTGCGTTATATGTCGTCCCGTGAAAATGGGAACGTGTCACCAATGGACTTTACATTTCGCAAAACACGTTCCGATAATACAACGCGCTTCTTTTTTTCACGAAATTTATTTTCCATTTCAGGTCTTGCTTTTATTAGAATGTTTTTATAATTAATTATAGTAAATTATAAGAAACCATTTCCCTATCCTCATGCGTCGCCATTGTTCTGCGTTTTGCATATGCTTTGTATCTAAATTTATTTGGATGCCTTTCTTGCTTTTTCTTGCGTATTAACTACAACAATGTTACAAAATACATTGCAAAAATTTTCAGGGTTGCATTTACGAACATGCTGCAACGTATTACTACAAAGCAACATGCATTTAGGAAGTCAGCCAATTTTTCATAAGTTTAGCAAAAAATAAATCTACAGTGTCCACTATGTATATAATTATATTATTATATTATGTACATATATGTATGTATATTTAATTGCCTTAAATTTTGTTTTTCCAAAATATACTACTCAAATATTTAGAATTTTTTAATAAAGAATTTTTTTTGGCCAAAAAGTATATTTTTAGTTATTTCATTAATAGAATTCTAAACATAGATTTATTCTATGAAATAATCGTATTTTCCGGCATTCAACTATTTTAGAAATCTGTTTGTTTAAAAATTTTTATCCTACACATTTTGAAAGAATACTGGCAGATCAAAAATCGTATCTACAAATAATCTTCCTTTGCAAAACAAGTTCATTTTGACTCAAAATCCCCATTTTAATTCTTTTCTTTCAGGTCATTACACCCCAAAGACATGGTGATGTTTATATTTACAATTTACCACAACAACAACAACATCAACAATCACACTCGCAACATCATTTATCAGCACCAGCCTGTCATCAACAGCATCATCAACAAATCTATCAAAATCTTTCGGAAAAATCATCATTAAATAACGAATTTGAGACATACGATATACCGAAACCAGCCGTTCCCATCAATTACGATTCACCACGTAACGTTCAACGAAATATGACTCATCTACAAGCAACTTTGGCAGGAGCAATGAAAAATTGTTCCACACCTATACAAGAGGAAAACTATGATGTTCCCAGACCTTTAACATCATTGCTTCAACATCAACACTCTCTTACGCCGAGTAGTTCGAATTCATCGCTTTTGACAAGTGATAGTTTATCGTTGTCTTTCTCTTCCTCAAATCGTTCATCGCTGGCCAATATGCCGGATTATGATATACCGAGACGAAATCCACTTCCAGTTAGGGCGGTATTGCAGCAGCAACAGCAAAATAGACCTTTATCCAGAGCCTCTAATAATGGCAATTGCACAATGTATGACTTTCCGTTGCCATCGAATGTTATAGATAAGTATAATGGAATCAATCTAAATCAAGGAATTATCGCCACCAAAGAGTTGCCATTGGAATTGACATCAGCGTTGGAAACGTTGGCCAAGCTGCAATTGGAGACAACTACTGCTATAACGAGGTAAGTCGGATCGAAAGTAATAACAAAACAATAGTATAAAGACAATGAAAAGAATCAGAGAAATTTTCTAAATTTAATTTTTAACAGCTACTTAATACTAATTTACGAGGCTTAGTTCATAAGTCTTTTTAAAGATACAAAAAACCGTTTTTTTAGGTGATTGTTTTTTATTTTTGCTTAGCTCGATACACGTCATGAAGTGACCTCTTCATTCGGCGGGAACTTTTTCCCCCAGAGAAATTTCTTCAAGTCTGAAAACAGACGCTAGGAGCCAAATCAGTAGCATGAGGCAAAAATTCACAACTTAAAACTTTTATTTTTGCCATCGAAACCCGAGCACTACCTCGATGGTAGTAAAATAACCTTTTTTTCTAAGTGGAGGGCGCTTTTAATTGATCCAATATATAAGTTATTGTCTGTTTTCAAAGAAGAAGTTATATCATTACCAGAAGACTTTGCGATCTATGATTTTATTGCCTGAAGGGAGTGGGTCTGAGAACCAACCACTATTCCTATTAAAATAATTGTCTTACAGTTTTTTAAAGGCGAAGCTCCTGCCTTATCTGCCGAACACACCCACCCATAGTCTTTGACGGAAGTCGAACCACAGCATTTAGACTGATGCACTAACAATCAGTCTTTTTAGGCACTTAGTTCCGTTGGTGAATCATAGGATAGGCTCCCAAGTTTATGAGTAAATGGCATAGAAGACGTGTAATCTTTACATTCTCTTCCTCAACTGCTGCAATAGTCCTAGCTTGGGACAACTATTGTCCCATGCAAGGTGACTATAGGCACATTATTTCATTCTCGGTATCCATAATTAATACAGCCTTTTTCTTCTTCTTCTTTCGGATGGTTATTATGGACACATCCGTCTTCTAATAAGATCAGATCATTTAATCTGGGATAGATTATGAAGAACACAAAATACTTCAGAAATACTTTATTCCCCAGTTGAGGCTGACTGTTAAACTTTATTAAGTCGATTTGTTGTATTATTTATGAACGAACTTTGGTTATTTTTGTTACCAATGAATTATATTATCTTTGCGATTATTCATCTTTCTATCATGAAAATTATTCTTCTTTAATTTTTATTTTAGACTTTTGGCATTTGTTTCACCCGACTGGCGGAGCGGTGACAAATTGGAACCCGTACTAATGGAAGTAAAACTTGCTGCCGTACGTTTGCGCACAGCTTTACATGATCTCGCCGAATTCGGTGAAGGTGCTTTAGGAAATGCCTCCAAATCTGAAGATCGAACGCTGGCTCAAAAGCTGAAACCCATCATAAGAGCTTTAAGAGATGCCAACAAACTAGTACACGACTCCTGCGAAGTACTAGAGGCCAATGGTGGTTGGTCTTTAGATCTCTTGGAACGCAACGATGACAAGTCTTTATGCAAACCACCCGATAGTTTGGATCGTTTAATAGCCTGTGCTCAAACCCTTACAGAAGATGTACGCTCAACAACCTCTTTCATACAGGGCAATGCTTCGTTGCTTTTCAAAAGACATTTGGCTGAAGTTGCCGAGGAAACACTGACACCGCAAACACCTTCGGTGCCCCAAACGCCCACAGGAGTGGAACGTAATTCCTCCGAATGGTTAGAGGACTACGACTATGTGTCCTTTGAGTCAAAAGATGCTGCAGCACGTAAGAACTCTGCTCTACGAGAGGCTATACCTGAAAATCTTAAAAATAAATTTGATACTGTACTCAAGGCAGCCGAAAACACAGTTATAACTACCGCCAACAATGTGCCAACCACACCAAATGGCAAAAAACCTCAAATGGAGTTGACGGATAAAGATAAAATGTTAGTCCGCTATTATGCCGTACAAATTACCACCCATATGGGTAATTTACGTCAAGCCATCGATTCTTTCCTCGAGACTGTGGAGAAAAATCAACCCCCAAAATTTTTTATAGCCTATGGCAAATTTGTGGTGGTCAGTGCCCATAATTTAGTGACCATAGGAGACATAGTGCATCGCAATGTCTCAAAACAGGATTTGAAAGAGAAAATTTTACGTTGTACCAACAATTTGGCTGAGGCTTTAAAAACTTGTGTTCTAAAATCTAAACAAGCGGCCGCTCACTTTCCCAGTGTCACCGCTGTACAAGAAATGGTCGACTCGGTGGTGGACATCAGTCATTTAGCGTCCGATTTAAAAACAGTCATGTTACATGCCGTACAATTGACCGTTTAAGCTGCAAAAGTTAAAGAGGCTTTGATAAAGTCTTCCAGAAATTTACAATAAAAAACAAAAAACCAAAAGTAATAGAAATAGAGAAAGCGTTTTTCCGTTTTTCTTTTGTTTAACTACATTGTCTACATTGAATTTATAGGTCTTTTAATTGCTAAAGCTGTACAGGGGCATGGCTACCTATCAAAGACCCTATCGCGTGCTTGGTAAAAATACAAACAATGAAATACAATTTAAAAATTATAGTCTGATATCAGCGTATCGTTCCTTATAAAATAAAACAAATATTAAAGAAAAGCAAATTTATACTAAAAAGGGAAAAAAACATAAAAACTAGACAAAAAAATATATCAATAATTTAAAATTCAAAAAATCTAATTTGTTCATTTGTATATTGTGATATTTTTAAGATACTTTAAGATGAAAAAGAAAATGAAAAATATTATTTGAATATCAATTATGCTTTTAAGGGAAATGGAAAGTTTTAACGGACTTGTAAAGTTAAAGAGTTGAAATAGAAGATCACATATAAAATTTTAAACTGGAATAAATCATAAATTTACTCTATTAACCCTTAGACATAACCTTAGTTATGTCTCGAGAACTGCAGAAATCGAATTTTACTTGCTTTCCTCATACTAGAGTTGTACCGCTCATGTACGACCTAGTTCAATTGAACGATTCAGCTAACTGGACACTTAGTCATCATTAGTGGCGTCAACAAATGCAGCGTTAAAAATACGAGAGTAGAGTGCAAATAAAAAAGGTAAAAAGCTGGCAACTATGAATGTAATTGATTAGACGGTCATGGGTTCGTAATTATCCGTTGGCAATTAAAAATATAAAGAATTTTTCTGAAGCTTATAAAGATGGTTAAATTTTAAGGGCCGATGTTTATTTTGAATAAAACACAAATTATTTAGGAAATTATTGTCGTTTCTTTTTATTTTGATAATATTGGTATGGTTCAATTATGTATGGAACAAAATATCGGCCAAATGGCTTTCGCGACCACGGCGGTACACCTCCATCCGATGCTTCAAACTTTCGATGATGTTGAGTTATAATTTAGGTTCTATGCCGTCCAACGGTGTCAAATCACATGATCTTGTCGGTCAATTGGCATCGCCACCACGTGAGATAACACGGTCATTGAATTTTGTCGCGAAAAAAAGCTATTGCTTCGTTACCTGTGTGACAAGTGGCACTGTCCTGTTGAAACCACATATCGTTCACATCCATATCTTCCAATTCGGACCATAAAATCTTATCGTTATCATCTCACGATAGCGAATACCAACACCACATTAACTGCCAGACCGGCCTCGTTATGGAAAAAATACGGCCCGATGATGCCATCAGCCCATAAACCGCAACAAACAGTCACTCTTTGTCGCAATTCTGCTTATTGACGAATCCACTGAGGTTAAAATGTGCCTCATCACTGAAGATATTTTTTTCTTCGAAAATCGATCATCCACTGTTGCCATTTCTTGCCATCATTCTGACTATTGATCTTCCCATGGTTCAAATTGAGTTGGTCTGAAATTGAGAAATGTCAAATTAAATGCAGAAAAATTCTTGACGTTTAGGTGTGGTTCACATTCAACATCGGCCTTTAAAATTTAACCACCCGATACAAAGTTCTATTACAATAAATCAACGGCAAAGTAAAATTATTAATAATGAGGTTATATCAACATCATTATAATTCTTCTACTTAGAGTTGCCAGAGGTGCGGCAACACTGTTCTAAAAATAATCGCAACTTGCAATTACAGAGTTGTTACAAAAAGTGAAGCTTACTTGAACTTTTAAACACCTGTCTTCACTATATCCCTTTCCAAAGCCGGTAATAAAATTGATTAATAGGCAATAATTGCATGAGAGTTACTTTCTTAAAACATAATAATAAATCTTATTCAAATATTTATTATATTGATGACTACTTGGAATTAAATTGATCTATATATTTCATTTGATGACTGTGAGTCATTGCATTGATGACAAGATTGTCATTGTTACCATTGATGACAAAACGACCAACTGGTTTGTTGGACAAGGTTAAAAACTAAGACACTTGTCAGAGTATTGATGTCTTTGAACTTTTCATTTTCCGACTTTTGTACATACAAACTTTCATTTATTCTATTTTAAAATTTACATATAATTTTAATTAACTTAAATTGTAATTTAATTTAAAACTTCTCTCTCCTAATATGTTGTAAATAAGCCTAAATTGTAAGAATTTGTTTACTGTTCTATTCTAATTTAAAGTCATCTAAAAATTATAGTTTAAGCAGTAATTATAATTATGGTAATTATTTTAATCTAAGTACTTAACTACTTATACAATATTGCTTTAAACATTAAAGCCCGCATGCAAAAGCAATAAAAGTGTACTTCAGAACAGAAGATTTGTCACAAAGTATACTTATTTTTTATTTTTTTGCATATGGGCATAAGTCTTTACTTCTTGCCTCTTAATTATTTGTCTAATATATTAGGGGCGTCACCACGTTGTTAAACATTAAAGTTCAAACAATTTATTCATAATATTTTTATTATTTTTAGTTTTTAGCTGAAGAGTCTTTAAGATTTTTCTAAAAGAAAAAAACAATTAACATTTAGTTTATATGTTATTTTGTGTATATTTAACTTAAAATTATAAAACATATATTTCTTTATTATTAAGATAATCAGTAGTATACAAAAAAAAAAAATAATTTACTTAATTTACTTGCTATGTATCCCAAAAAATTAAGAAGAAGAAACAAATAAATCGCATATGTAAAGTAGTATATTACTTATATAATCAAAAATTATTGTTTTATTTATCACTTAACTAGCTGTGCACGCGGCAGCAAGAAATTAAATATACGACTATAATGGTGGTTTTCATAACTGACTAACCTAAACAAGGGCGTAAGGCGTAACGAAGTCTAGCACTTAGATTTGAACAAAACTAAATAAGAGCGCAACGTTTTGTAAGAAACAGTAATGTTAATATATTTTGTTTGGTAAAATCTAATAAATTTATTCGCAAAAGAGAGATAAAATCGCTAGATAAAGTAGAAAATAGCTAAAATGGCACCACTCTTACACAAAAAAAACAATAACATTTTGTTTTCACCCAACTTCACTACCAAACGCTCTGTCGAAATTGGATCTTCCAATTGCAAAGCGTTGACGCCATGCTATTTAGGTTTTCTTCATACATTTTGTATGCGCATGAGAATTTTTAACAGTTAGAGCCAACTTACACCATGACATTTTTCATGAAACTGGTTGCATGCAATTTTAGTTTGAGGGCAAGAGGTGTAGAGAAGCAAGTAGGGTAAACAAAATGGCATGGCTTGAATTTTGAGGGGATTTTTTGACACTTGCTTTGGGCAATTTTCGTTCGTTCAGAGTTGATTTCAAAAAATGAAATTGTTTGGTTTAATTATGTATACATTTCGGTATGATTTTAAAAATTTCTTGGAAAATTTCGTTATTTGCTTGTTTTATTTTTATTTATTTTGTATTTCAGTACGAGTGCATATATTTTTTTGAAATAACGCATAAACAATAAAAATTACGAATATGAAATCAAAAGAAAATATCAAAAACAAATACAAGCCGATTGCATGAAAAATTTCATCGCAAAAATGTGACATGTAATTCGCTGTAACTTTAAAAGAGACATGAAAAAAATTGCATGAAAAAATGGCATCGTATAAATTCGGTCTTAGTTTACGCCTTACGCCCTTGTTTAGGTTGAGCAGTAACTTCCCAATAGTAGGGGTTTTCACGATAGGTAGTGCAAACTGTGCAAACGATGCAAACGTGAGCAAAAATGCATCGTTTTTATCAACACAACAACAAAATATACCTTTCCTTTTGCACTAGAAAAACCTTGAGCAAAAATATTTGTGCATATTTGCTTAGATGCAAATAAAAAAACAACAACAGTACTATTTTAAACGCGGCTTGAAAATGATGTCTTTACATCGAAAGCGCTCGCCAAACGTACCAAAACAAAAGCCAGTGACGACGGTCTTCACCGAAAGTTATGACAACAATTTTGAAAATATTCTTCCCTATTCCCGTTAGCGTTGTAGTTTGAAAACGAAATAAAAATGACAATTTGGAATTACCGTTGGCGTTAACGACACTCGTCGTAAATATATCGGTATTCTCTATTTTAAAACGAAGATAGAAACGACAATAAAACATTCGTTCTCTGTCGTCATCATTGTAGGCAACGAAATTTAAACGACTCTTGTAGTCGTTTAAAATAAAAAAAATTACATTAGGTTCGAAATTTTAGTTTTTTAAATGGAAAAACATCCCGTTTTTGCTAAGGGTTTTCGAAATAGCATGAAACCCTAAAAATTTTGTGATTTCTGAAGCGAAACTGCCGAGAAATTAAATCCGTTTGAAGTAAAACTAAATTAGGAGAAAATATCCATGAAAATGATTTTTTATTAAGATAAATCAAGATAAAAAGGAAGCTCTGAATCCAGAGCAACACGGAAAGGCTGTTATAAACAGGTGTGATTGTCACCACTGGTGGAAGCGGTGAGAAACCTATTAAAATTTTAAAAACAAATTAACCCGGAAAGAAACGTAGTGGTCTTCGCCAACCATGAGGAAGTTAGATCGCTAAAACTCGAGTTTCGCACTTAGAATTTGGGATGGCAAAAATGTTAACGTTCTGTCGTAGCATCTTGCGATCTACATATATTTATATCCCTTATGTCATCATCATCACTTGACCTTGAAAAATAAAATTCAGTACTTGCCATATTTTGTTAAAACTTACAAAGAAATAACAAACTTTTCAAATTTACAAAAATGTCATAAATAACAACACAAAAAATTGCAGTGCTACCACACTTTATTATTTTTTTTTTTTTTTTCGATTACGTTTCTTCGTCGTTTCAATATATTTAAAGAATACAAACTTAGGAACGAAACGACGATAAAAACGACAACGACATAGAAACGACTATTAAAATTAAAACGCCAACGGGAATAGGGCCGATTAAATAAAATTGTTTTTTTATTGTTTTCCTTTTTGTGTTTTTATTTGTATATTATTTTTCTTTTGCACTTTAATAAGTTGCCAGATTTTTTAAGGAAAATTAAATGATTTGCACAAAATGCAATAGATTTAAAAAAGAATGCTCACGATCTACATCAATATGCACTGCAAATTTACAATATGCAAATTTGCACTATAACCATATAGTGCAAAACCCCTAGTAAAAGTAATGATGTTATCCGACAAACTATTTTTTTTTTATTTTAGGCCAAAAGCGTCCGATAAACTATTCTACTGATGATCTTACCTTTAACTTTCTATACATTTGAACCTTAACTTTCTATACATTTGGTCATTTATGAACCGATTTACCTGATTTTTTAAACTTATCTGACAGATAATCATCAATCAAATATTGTAAGCAATCTAAGGTCCTCAGGAAATCATTTTCCACTTTAACATATACAGAGGTATATCGGTTTATCACGCTCCAAAACTAACAAGGATCCAAAATATTTATATGCATGATAAGGTCGCCAACGAATATTGTTAAAATTATAAATGTGATGAGAAACTAACGTGTACTCTCCTCCCTATTCTAATAAAGGGTACAACGAACAGAGAGCATGGCACCTCACCTTTTTGATTAAAAATGAGCAAAATATATGATTTTTCAGTTCTATTACTGTATTCTTCACTTTTCACTTGCCATAAAGCAGGAAAATCGATATAAACTTCAATTAACTCTAAAATAATATTTTTCTCCTCCATTTTGATTATACTGCGTCGAAAAGGGTAGTAGATGTTGTCACTTTGAAAATTATGTAAAAATTAAATTTGAAGTATTTACGCGCACACACATCAAATTGGCTTCAAATTTCTATGGCGACGGTAGTGAAAATCAAAAGTATTTAGATTTTCTTCAAACTCACTCTCAGCTATACGTGTGAGTATTTTTTTACTAACGCAATCACGAAAGAGCGAGTTTGAAGCAGCAGTTTGATGTGTGGCCATGCTGCTTGAACGATAACATTTTTCATTTTATCAGGGTTGTGTTTTTTTAAAGCAAAGAACCAAGCTGATTGAATCGCAGCCGATAGTTCGCCGCCGCCAAAGATATTTTTTCTTTGTCCTGCACCTGCCTTAAATTGCCATCAGTCTTATCGCCTACGTATGTGCTTTGTTTCTGCCATGCCTAGAAATTGTTGGATGTACGTATTTTTTTTTTTTTGTTTTATTTTTTATTTGTTTTATTAACCGAAAACTTGAAAGGCCAAACAAACTTAAGATCCGGCACCTCTGCTGTCCATATAAAATTGCTCAGAGGACGCCGTTCAATGACTCGTCTCTGCTTATTCCTTTGCTGATATTTTTCATTTTATTTAAAGTCCGAAAACGAAATGTTATGTTACGTTGGATTTTTTGACCAGTCGTAAAGTAGCTCTGGGTCTAGGAAACCGTGCGTGCGTGATTGTCATTATTGCTTAAGGTCAATCAGGCCGTCCTTATTGCTCGGCTTCGAGTGGTTTGTGTATCGTTCTCACACTGCCTGATCTTCCTCGAATAGTTATACTACGGTAATGCTTAATCAGCCACGTGTAATTGTTTCGTTATCGTATATAACCTAGAAATTTTAATTTTAATAAGTCGGACATTGGTGGAGCACTATTTTAAAAACTCAACTTTTAACTGGAGGAGCACCATTAAACTCAATTTTTGACTGGAGGAGAACCAATAAACTCAAGTTTTTTCCTTGGAGGAGCACCTCTTATTAATTTTACCTAGCTGAATTTGGAGTCTCACTTTCTATACGAAGTTATAGGTCGCGTATTATAGTGTGAAGTCAGTATTATAGTGTGAAACGGGCTTTACAAAATTTTTTTAATTCCTTTTTAATGAGATTTCCTAACATCTTTTGTATGTTGGTTTTAAGACATTTCTAGTTTCTCATAATTTAATGATGACTTCATAAATAATTCCATTTAAATGTCTCTTCATGTAATAATTACCCTCATAAAAATCATTTTCAGTTCCCCCTTCATCATTGACTTTTACAATAATTGGCCGACCATAAACAAAATTAAAGAACATCTACACAGATCTTAATCAGTTTATTGAGAAATTGACAAAAAACAGAAATAAAAAAATAAAAATAAAAGAAATACCCGCAAAGAAAAATGATGGAAATAACACACTCACTCCTTAAGGACATCAGGAGTTGGGTTTTTGTTTCGTTGTTTTTCTGTTTTCTGTATTTTAAAGAAGAAAAACATGACAATGTCTAATAAACTCTATTTATTTAAGTGACTGATAGAGAACCTAAAACCTCAAATAATAATGACGAAAACTACAGGAAGCAAAAGCAGTGCCCGTATAAAATGCCATCCATTAATTAAAACTATTTTTATCTCAAGGAGATAAAACTAATTTAACTAAACAACAAGACATTGTTGCTGTTATTTTCTTTTTGTAAATTAAATGACAGATGCATTTGTCAAGATTTTCAATAATCTTTGGTTGATTTGTTTTAGGAATTTTATCAATCTAAATTAAGGGGAAGGCATACGTTAAAGAAACTCCAAAAAAAATGGTTAAATTGTGGACAGAGGATTTTAAAGGAGCCTTGAAATTTTTAAAATCGGTTTCGACTAAAGAGCGGGCAAAGCAGTTCGAAATCAAATTTACTGCGACCGGAACAAAAAAATATCACCAATTAACCTTCAACATCGATTGCCATGGATTACTATTGGCGTCTAACTCGAGAGTCAAATTTACTGCTACCAGAACATAAAAATGTGACTAATTTCGGTTAGAAGATTCATACAACAAATATTAAATGGGCTTCAGCTACTTTGGAGAACACCGGCTGCAATTAGCTAATATAAGCTTAAGAAATCTTCTCAAATCACTTTCACATTTTTTGAGAAACGGGCCTTTTCCAGGCTTGTGAATCAGTCTTATCTAAGAAACCTGTCATTCTAGAGGCAAGTACTCAAGGCATAAAATAGTATTAAAACTAAAACGAATTATTGCTACTGCTAGACTGGTAGCTGTAATACAAGGTGGAGCAAAATTAGTCACCCTATCGGAAGATGTTATAATTTTTGCTTTATTCTAACAAATCGTAGAAAACATCCCAAAAAGGGGAAGGGAGCTGATAAAATGTTTCAAAAAAAATATTGGCAATACAATTTTAATATAATTATATACTATCTATATAACAACTAATCAAATTCACGATTGTCCATTAACCCTCAATATTTGTTAGAATAAAGCCACAAAATGCCGTTAAGCGGGGCAGTTAGAGGGTTAATATGTTCTACAAAAATATTTGCCATAACAATTTCTACAAAGTTGCTGAAAGAAAAGATAATTTTATATACCAATATACTGTAAGAACAGGCCAGAGCTGAGAAACGTTAACCGCCATTAAAATAAAATACTGATGTGATCTCATAAAACGCCGAAAGACTTCTCTGGCTGCCCATTTCACTGAGAATGAAGAAAGATTAACCAGACCACGAATTGAACATCACGGACCATAGATTGACACATGGTCCCGCACAAAGTGCAAACAGTGCATCACACAATGCCTGCTGACCAAGAGTCTCGTGTGAATTACTGTAACGCTATCATCAATTTCAACAACGAAGAGGACGATTTCGAGTTATTTACATTTTATTTTCATTTAAGGTGTTACGGTAATAAAAAGAAAGGTCTTTTTTAAGTTTACTGCCATCTCCGTGTGAAATCCACCAAAAACTGTTAAATTCACTCGAAGCCACTGTGTAGTGCGTCGTTTACGCGGGAGGAGTAATTAGAGGTATTATTTTAGAGGTATCGACAATAATGCCAAATGCCAGCAGAGCTTTGTGAACATATAGTTTCGAACCGTAGCCCTCAAGTAGAAGAACCGACAGGAATTCAAACAGTTATCACCAAACATCTTACGGAAAGTAATGAAAAATGCGATAAAACGGGCAGAAATGTGTATCAACACTGACGGTTATCATCTTTTCCACGTAACAGATACAATTTTAAAGGCCCAAATAGCGATCTCTATCACTCAAAATCATTCTTTTTATTCAGTAAAAAAGTTATTCATTGATCATCCAAACCTGAATAACTTTAACGCGTTACTCAATTGTGTACCTTTCCATGGTTCAAATTGAGTTAGTCTGAAATTGAAAAATGTCAAAATAAATGCAGAAAAAACTGGACGTTTAGGTGTGGTTCACATTCAACATCGGCCCTTAAAATTTAACCACCCGATATATGTACATATATGCGGCTGTTAATATTCGTAAAATCGTATTTTGTCGCTTTTATATTTTTTCTTAATTAGAAGCTGAGATGGTACCCCATACCTGAGAGCCATAACACCATGTTGGTTTAATGTTTGAATTATAAAGTAGAAGTTTGCAATCTAAAGTTTCTGCCACTGAGCCTATGTACTTGCACTGCTTTTAGTTTCATTTGGTCAATTTTATTGCAATGTGACTTTTCCAGGTTAAAGCCCATTTCACGCTATAATACTGAGTATTAAAATTTTCATTGGATTTTGTAAGATAGAAATCAAATGAGAATTGTGTGATCGTCAAAAAATCTAATCGTCTAAAATCGTCGGCGAACTATCGGCTGCGACTCAGTCAACTTGGTTCTTTGCCTTAAAAAAACACAACCCTGATAAAATAAAAAATGTTATCGTTTAGGCGTTTTTATTTCCGTCTTAAGATATCATACGTATCAGTTTATGTATTTTTTTACTTTATAAAAAGTAAAGTATCCTATATTGGGACCAGGATACTTAGGTACCTCCTCACAAAATTTTGTTAAAATCCATCCAGTAGTTTTTACGTGATGAGAACGTCAATGAAAAGCAGACAGACAGACGGAAGTGAGTTACTATTTTATTATATGTATAGATTATTTCACATTTTGATAACATACCGCTTTCACACTATCACACTTTCTCATTGGATTTAAGTATTTGACAAGTCTTAATACTTAGTATAATAGTGTGAAAATGGCTTAAGCGTCTATCGAGATGTATGCCGAGGTATTTGACCTCTGGGTGTTGAGGTATGATCTGGTTATTGATTTGTATAGGAGGGCAAGAGTCTGTACGCAGTGTGCATTTTTGTTCGTTAATTTTTATTCTCCACTTTTTTAACCACAATTCCAAATAAGAAATGTGGTCTTGTAAGTGGGAGCTTTCATAAATGCTTCCTCGGGTAACTCCAGCACTAATTGGTTGAGGCTAGTTTAAAAATCTCCTTCTTTAAGTATAAACTTTCGACCAATTAAGTAATTTTTCCAATTTATAAAAATGTTTGGGCAGGTTGTAAACTCGTCATGTCATACTATATCAAACACTATAGCCATCTGAAAACTGAAAAATATTACAATTTTGTTAAAGCATAGGTGTTCTGCAATAATCTTAGTAGGGTACCTTTCTCTTTTTTAAACAGCAACGGCGATGTCAACTATCAAACGATTTAGATATTTATCATTGATTCATTTTATATCGAAGAGTCTTATTAAGACCAAATGAATAATTAAACTCAAATTGTTGTTGGTGTAATGGGCAAATGGGCAAACAATATTAAACTTTAGTGCCTCAACATATAATTGATTACACAAGTTATAGAACGATGAAAATAGAAGAACTACAAATATCCCACTGAGTTATAAAAGGAAAATTCACATAACAATAATAAGTCTTACAACAAAAATAAATCCTTTGGTCCTTGGGCTCGATCTGTTTTAAAAATTCTGTTGATTATCGTTGATAGCATGTAATTGATTATTTTAAACTCTGTATTAAATTAAAAAAAAAACGTTAAACTATAAAGTTATTATTCATTAGCACTTTTTTTTAGATTTTATTTCTGTGATTGAAAAGGCGCCACTATTCAAATTAATAATATTTCTCACAGACAAATGAATCTTGGGTTGGAAAAAAGCGTTGACACCAAAAACTAATTTGTCAACAGTTAGTTGTTGCACCGATTCGTTCTTCTATTTAAATTTAGTCGAAGACAGCTTTTTATCAAAGAATGACAAATTGATTTTTTATGTTTATGTACTAAACAACAGCTCAAAATAATATCTTTATTTTCTATGCTTCTGCTTTGTTTAATTATAGTTGTTAGATGCAGTCGCTTACAAAAAATCATTTTCTTGCAATTGACGTCAAACCATAAATCATGAAAATGTAAAGTTCTCAATATGTATGGAATGCATGTCATAACTCTGAATATTTTATCAGTTCACTACAACACACAGCGAAGACTCAATCTGCGCGTCCAGCGTAGCGTTTACTTTTTGTCGTGCTCAGTAATGTTAAATTATCTTATTTAATAAATACCTATCAACAGGAATACAAAATAGAGGTAAAATCACAAGAAAGACCAGAAAAGTACTAAAATTGAACTACATTTTAACTGACAGTTGGTTTGCAGCCAACTTCATTACCTAATCGCGCTATCAGTATCTGATTTCCAATTGCAAAATATTGACGCCGTGATCCATTTCGATCGGTGATCCATTTCGAGGTACTTTTTTCAATAGCCTTTTTTGACAAATCACGTGTGAGTCGTGCCATGCCGTCATGTTATTTTTGTTTAGTATTGTTTGGCATTTCATAATGAAAAGACTTACGCCAAAAATCGCATCACTCTATGGGCTCTTGAAAAGTTCCAAGAAGACCCGACTTTTTCTAGACAAATTTTGCTTAGCGATGCGGCCCATTTATGGCTCAATGGGTATGTAAATAAACAAAATTGCCGCATTTGTGAGGAAGAGCAACCTGAAGAGGTTCAAGAGCTGCCACTTCATCCAGAAAAAACAACGGTTTGGTGTGGTTTGTGAGCCGGTGTAATCATCGGTCCGTATTTCTTTAAAAATGATGCCGGTGCGAATTTAACCGCCAATGGCGAGCGTTATCGTGCCATGATAACCGACTATTTGATACCTGAAATTGAAGCTCGTGATCTCGGCGACATTTGGTTTTAGCAAGACGGCGCCACTTCCCACACATCGCATCATTCAATGGATTTATTGAGAGAATATTTCGGTGAGCACATAATTTCACGTTTTGGGCCGGTCGATTTGCCACCAAGATCGTGTGATATCACACCGTTTGATTTTTTCCAGTGGGGATATATAAAGACTAAAGTTTATGCGGATAAACCCGTTTCGATTCAGGCCTTGGAGGAAAACATCACGCGTGTCATTCGCCAGTTACCAGTCGAAATGCTCGAACGAGTCATCGAAAATTGGACTCAACGGATGGACCATCTGCGACGTAGAACGAATGTTCTTTTAAATGATAATAAACATTCTCCATTAAATTTGAATTTTCTGTTTTTTTTTATTCTTTAAAAATGAGGGAACCTCGAAATGGATCACCCCTTATGTACAGGAGAATTTTTGAGAGATAGAAAACGTTTAACGCTAATATAGGTTTGGCTGTCTAAATGTTTTTTTCATTAATTTTATTATCTTTTTCGTATTTTTGTTTTCGATGCACTTTTATCGATACATTTAATTCCTTAATAAAACAATTCTGTAAATTAACTGGTAGGATTGTGTTAATTTGAAATTTATTTGTTGGAAAATAAACCAGTATCTATACTGGTGTAGGAAACCTACACGCGAAAAAATCATACAACATAAACCCTCGATCAGATGATTACAATTATTTAAATTTCTGGTTTAAGTTAAGGACATGGTTTTTCTGCATATTTTGAACAGTAAGAGTTGTATACTACTAAAAATCTTAAAAAATTACCAGAGATTCAATCGAAGCGAGATTTTTATATACATATATGACCTTTCCTTTCAACCGAAATAGGCAGAGCATGAATTTCATAGAGTTTCATAAAATTAAAAGTAGACATACATGGGACGAACGACGAATTTCGGCCAATAGGACGAATATTTTGGTAAAAATTGGCTGTGTAAATTCGACGTATGAAGCGCAATAACGACGAAATAATAACGGCTGTAATCTATTTATATCTACAATAAAACTGTAACAGGACCATTTCTGTACATGAAATATTTTTAGAAAATTGTGTTACCGGTGCATTTAGTAATCGAAATGGAATACAAAACAGCAATTTTTAGAATTTCTGTATGTTTGCCTGTCTGTCTGTCTGTCTGTGTTTGCATTACGTTAAAATCACTGGATGGATTTTCATCAAATTTTGTTGAGAAGAAAATCTACTATCTTGGTTCAAATATAGGGTAATGTTTTTCCGCAAACATTTCTCATTTCCAAGAGAAAGTAGAGAAAAAATAGTGAAAGTACGCAATTTTACCGATTTAGAGATACTGCAAACTAGGCAGCACCTTTAATTTTTATCAGCGGGATATTTTTAATACTATTTACAGAACTCTACAATAATTTTAGAATTTTATCTAGGGATGGGTACCTCTATATAAAGAAAATACTTAAACCATAACTGAAGCACTATAAAAGTAAGTCTTAAAATGTGGTGTAGATTACTTTTAAAGCAAATTGTGGCGGGTACATCTAGTAATTGATAAAGCTGTTTACTATTTGCGCAAAGAAAGAATAAAAAGGAATCGAAGAATTGCAAATTTTGTGAACATTATTGAAATGATAAATCTGCGGCAAAAAGGAATAACTGCTCAAGTCGACTTAACCAATTATGTTTTGTTATCAAGAAAAAACAGTTATTTGAATTGGTTATTTTTGATAACGTAGAACGACCTATTACTCAATTATAAAGCCCGACAAAAAGAAATATTCTTAACTGCAAAGGGAATAAGTTGCCTACTGCAAAATACAAAAAAAAATATGATGTTAATTATTGTAAAAGCTTTTATGCTTGTCCGTAAACGTTTAAGTAAGAGGTGGTGGGTACGGTGGTGACGATATAAAAATGTATTTCTTAACAAATTACACATTAACAAAAACACAACTAAAAACAATAATCGCGACCAAAAATTCGTCGTTCGCCGCAGCATAGCATTAACAGGTATATCTCACGTATAAGTGTCTAATTTTTTTTAATTAAATGGTGGCCGCATAGAAGTCGTGCCTTATGGTATCTTTAATGTAAAGTCAAATGTAACGGTTTTTCGCACCAACGCGAGTGAGTAGAATTTGTACTTGGATTTTTTTACTTATATGGATGCATATCACGTCCCATGAAGGAAAAACATGGAAAAACCGAACTTCTAATGAACAATTAGGCTGCAACGTTGGTATAGGGCCAAAAATAATTTTTTGTATTACCCGATCTAATAGTGATTAAAATTTGTCTTTTTATGTGAGAAGTTATTCTACACCTCAAGATATGGGTGATAGACACACATCTTGAGGTGCCGAAGAAGCCTTGAACACAATTTTTTGTCTTTAAATCTTATAGAGTTATTTATGTATGTATGTATGTATGTATGTATGTATGTATGTATGTATGTATGTATGTATGTATGTATGTATGTATGTATGTATGTATGTATGTATGTATGTATGTATGTATGTATGTATGTATGTATGTATATATGTATGTATGTATGTATGTATGTATGTATGTATGTATGTATGTATGTATGTATGTATGTATGTATGTATGTATGTATGTATGTATGTATGTATGTATGTATGTATGTATGTATGTATGTATGTATGTATGTATGTATGTATGTATGTATGTATGTATGTATGTATGTATGTATGTATGTATGTATGTATGTAATTATGTATGTATGTATGTATGTATGTATGTATGTATGTATGTATGTATATATGTATGTATGTATGTTTTTTATGTTTATTTTTTTAATTTTATTAAAACTACACCTAAAATACTGCAGAACACAAACATTTGTTGTCCATCGTCATTTTTAACCGACTTCAAAAAAGAAGAAGGTTATCAGTTCGTCTGAATGTTGCTTTTTAGGGTTCCGTACACAAAGGGTAAAAACGAAACCCTATTGTTTTCGCTACAATGTCTGTCCGTCTGTCAGCGCCTTTTATCTCTGGAACCGTAATAGGTAGACTTTTGAAATTTTCACAGATGATGTATAGCTGTTGCCGCTATAGCAACAAATACTAATATTTATAGGGTGTTCCGATAGAGAGGTGTTATTCACTAATATGTGTTTATTTCTTGAACTGTAGGAGACATAGACTAAAGATTTACAAACAGTAATTAAAACTTAGTTCGCTATATAAAGAAGTATAAAAAAATAAACGTAAAAATTAAAGGGTGTTCCGCAAGAGGTGTGATTTGCATGTAAAAGGCCTAAGTTTTGAACCATAATAGGTAGACGTGGGTGGGTGGGTGCGTATGCCACTATTTTTGTGGAGTTTGTACATGTCATACCATAATTTTGTGAACACTCTACAGGTCATACCGTATGACATATTAAAACGAAATTTATTATGTGGCTTTGGTATATGTAGATGAAAAGTTGTGTAAATTTTGGGAATAATCGGGAAGGGGAAAGGAATACTTTACTTACTCCCACATTTTGTAAACGCTCTACAGGTCATACCGTATGACATATAAGAATGAAATTTAGTATGTGCCTTTGGTTTATGCAAATGAGAAGCTAAATTAAAGAAAGTTTGGGCATAATCGGGAGGGGGCAAGGGGTAGTTTACTTAACACCCCAAACCGAAAATAATTAATTTTTCGATTCGAATATACTTTGAACTTATATTCTTTATGTAATATATCCATAAAAATATCTGTTTCCATTGGGTATGGTAAAGTTGAGTGTAGGCCAATCCAGTTTTATTTTCTTTGCTGTAGTAAGATATGGGTAGATATGATATTGTAATTATTTTTCTTTAAATAAAACTTATTAAATTTCTATAATATAGATTTTGTAGATTTAAATGTATTGAAATTTGCTAAATTTCTTTATATGTATTTGGATCTGCTGCATTTGGAGTTGCGGTACCTCTTACCCTACACCAATCATGTTCAAACTTTACAATTGACTTAACAATAGCAAATGGCGTCTTTTTATTAACCGACTTCAAAAAAGAAGGAGGTTATCAATTCGTCTGAATGTTGCTTTTTTATGTTTGTGCCCGCAGAACTCAGTCATTTCTGAACCGATTTAAAAAAATTTTTCGTTATTAGAAAGGAAATGCTTACAGAATGGTCCCATTTTAAAAGAAGTTCAGAATTTTGAAAAATAAAGGGTGTCCCCAAACAACATACGTTTTTTTTACGTGTATTATGAACCTTAAGGGCACCCTTTTAAAATTTTAAAAAACTGCATACCACTATAGCTGCCAATAACAGAAATTAATTTAAAAAACTTAAAAATTACAGGGTGTCCCCATATGTGACGTCAATTTAAATATATATGAACATTTTGAACCATTGTGGACAATCACTTGAAAATTGGTCAAAATATACAATATTTATAATCAGAAGTTAAATATTTATAATTAGAAGTTAAAGGGTGTCCTAATAGTTGATGTAATTTGATGTATATTGCAAAACTTTTGAACCGTAACAGAGAGACGGTTGAAATTTACAAAGAACCTGTATATCTAAGTCCTTTATAACATCAAGTATATAATTTAAATTTGGAAACTAAAGGGTGTCCCCATAATTGATATAATTTTACCTATCTAGCCCTATCTTTTGATGTAAATTGATGCATATGTTTTAGACAGACATTTGAAATTTAAAAAGAATCTCTCCTTTAAAATAAGTGTTTAATTTAAAATTGTACATTAAAGGGTGTCCCCTAGGTGATATTATTTAACCTATATGGCCATATCCTTGGAAGCGTTACTGTGTCAGTAATAATAAGTGTAATAAAATAAAGGGTGTCCTCATATCTGATGTAATTTGTCGTATATGGCTTTATCAGCTGAACCGTTATGGATAGACAATTGAATGTACAGAACGTATATCACTATGTCCGTTAGAGCAACAAGTATAAAAGTATTTGATTTGAGTACTATTTCTTACACATTACTTTCTTTTAAATTTTTAGTTTAGAAATGATGCTCATATATTTGTTTTGTAGTCGGTTTTTTTTTTGCAAGAATTATCACTATTTAGGTGAAAGTATATAACACGCTTTGACCGCTTTAGCGCATTGCAAGCTTTGTATACTTTATACGCTGTAAACGCTTCAGGTTACATAACACGCTTTACAGACTTCTTGTTTAAAACAGCTTATTTTTATTTTTATAATCCTTTATTATATAAAACTTTATGATTTTTTTACTTCTTCTATTAATGTTTCCTCTATTTGAGAAGACAAAACGAAATAAACGTCAACTGACGAGATGTCCATTGCACATAACGCGCCAAAAGTTGAAAGTTAACCAATTCCATGGGTTAGACCCGTTGCAAACTTCTTTATGTACCTTATGCATACCATGAAAATACTCTATTTCAACCTTTTTTGTGGCAAAAGCGTATAATGCGTTGAAAAGCTCAAGGCGTCGCATGTACTTTTGCTTTTACATATTGAAATAAATAATCTAAAATTTGATGTCATGCTGGTTTCAGAGACTCACTTAACAATAAAGGCTCAAATTGAACATCATTTACTGTATGAATTTTTTTGATTTTTTCATCCGTTTTGCTTTATATCTTCATATCTATGTATGTATGTATGAATGGATGAATGTATGTATGAATGGATGAATGTATGTATGTATGTATGTATGTATGTATGAATGGATGAATAGATGTATATACATATGTATCACATATTTATTTGTTTTTAACAATTTTTAATTTGGAAAGTTGATTTAGTAGCAAGTATTTTTTGCTTTTAATCTGTGCAAATACAATATAAATACAATATAAATGTATTGGGATTTAAAATTAAAGCGAAAATTATAGAAAAATGTAATTTCATTTGGGATGAAAAAAGTAAATATGAATGATATAAATAAAATAAGAAAAAAAAAATTTGAAAAAAGCTGTGGCGAGTCAAAATTGGTTTTAAAAACAGAAATTATTTAAAGACAATCAGGTCTGTGATTAAAATCAATCGCAATCGATTAATACCAGTAGAAATGGTAACAAGTAAATGAAAGAAAAAGTAAAATTTTTTACTTGTAATAAAAAGTGCTTTTATTTACTTTTAAAAGTATTTTATTCTTAAAACTCTTTTTTGTTCTACTTGAATATTTTCCCTAGAAACTCTTTTCTGAGCTCATAATGGCATTAAATCGGAAAAAATAAGAAAATGATGGAAAGGTAAGTGGAGAAGTGGTCAAGTGGGTTTTGGGTAGTCGAAAAACAAAACTGAGAGAGAGAAATAGGAGCTGAACATCTGTCTGTCTCCATATATAAACGTTTCATGCAGTATTGTTGATTGCAATTGCGGTTGTGTTTTTTATAAAATTTTTAGTGTTAGGCAAGCGAGCACAGATGGGACCACTAAGGAAAAAATAATTGAGCTACACGGAAACCTTGCCGTGTAAACTGTTTCGTGATATAATAGCGTTTTCTTTTCTGACAAAAATTTTGCATATACATATTTTACACTTAATAAATTTTCGTGTTCTTTTCTAAATATGTTGGACCAAAACCAGGTAAATATGCTGCATTTTTTACACTCAACTTTTATTTAGGGTGAGATATTCCCCTTTTTATAAATATTTTTGTTTTTTGTTAATGAAAGCAAGAAATTTATATTGAATTTAAATTTTTATGTGAATAATTATATTATTTTATACGCCACATAGACGTAAATGTTAAATCAGTTTGTTTTTGTGTTCTTTTGGAATCATAAAAAAAGTTACACTTTGCAAGGGCTGGGTGATCAATAAAAAGTATTACCTATTAAAAAGGCATACATACATACATACATACATACATACATACATACATACATACATACATACATACATACATACATACATACATACATACATAAATACATACAGTTATGCGAAAAATGCAGGAGGTTGTGAGTGCTGTAGCTTAAGTGGTTAGCACGTTGACTACTAAGCAATGGTCACGAGTTCAATACTCAGCCGAGGCAACATCAATTTTTCTGATATGTATTAATTTTTCTTCATAATAATGCATATCACAACGCCCTCCTTCGCCGGTATTACCACATAGCACTAAATCGTCGGCGAAGTAAAATAATTATAAATTGGCTATGTTAGCTTCAAACTAATTCGCCTAAATAACACCAGAGGCGCTGAAATATTGTTCTAAAAATAATCATAACGTGCAATTGCAGTGTTTCCAGATGCGAAGCTTTACTATCACCTAAACCATCTGTCTTATTTACTACTATCCCTTTCCGAAGGAAGTAACACATTTAATATAGGCATTAATTGCCTGAGTGTTACTTCTCTTAAAAAAAAAAGACATTGATTATTTACAAAATTTGCATTAATTGCACTGCCACTTACGATATTTTTTCTGACAAACTACATATCGCTTCTTTATTGCAACGTAGTCATATCTCGAAAAATCAAAAATTTGAAGTTACTTAAGCAAAATAATTCCTTGATAGATTTTTTATATGTAAAAAAAAATTGACTTATATCTCAATCTGAACCGATATTATAGCGAAAAATATCAGTATGACCTTTCATATATTAATATACACATATATTAACATACAGTTTTTTATGACTACGTTGCAATAAAATAGCGATATGTGGTTACAGTATGAAGAGTTATGAATAAAAGATAGCAGGGCCGATGTGACAGATGACAACTCGCAAAAAGTCTGTCTTGACCAAAAATAACACTCAGACTCTTATACCCGTATAAAATATTTCTCCTAATTTCTATTTGTATCCGTAATTTTTAGGGTTCTGTACCCAAAGGGTAAAAAAGTAACCCTACTGTTTTCGATACAATGTCTGTCAACGCCTTCAATCTCTGGCAACCAGAAGGTGTATAGCTGTGGCAGCTATAGCAACCAACAAATACTAAAATTTATAGGGTGTTCCAAAAGAGACGTGTTATTCACGTGTATGTGTTTATTTCTTGAACTGTGAAGGCATACCCTTAAAATTTATACACAGTATAAAAAAATAAACCTGAAAGTTAAAGGGTGTTCCGATAGTGACGCGATTTGCATGTATATGGCCTAATTTTTTAACCATAATACAGATGTTATATTAATACGGCCAACAAATAGCAAAAATTATAGGATTTTCCGACAGTGACGTGATTTGCATTTATATGGCCTAATTATTTAACTATAGTAGGTAGATTCTTGGAATTTCACAGAAGCTGTAAAGTAACAATTAAAGCGTATTCCGACCGTATCGTGATCGGGACGTATATAGCCTTTTTTTTTAACCGTAATAGGTAAAATCTTGAAATTTGTACAGTAGATGTGTTGCCATCGCCGCTATAACAATTAAAGGGGGTGTTCCGAAGTAACATGTTTTTCACTTATATTGTCGAATTTTTAGAACTGCTATAGGTAGACTTCTGATATTTTCATAGAAAGTCCTTATATTTAAACAGATTATATTTTACAATATCTACTGTAATAACAAGTAAAGAAAATAAATTTAATAAAAATAAAAGGGAGTACCCTAGATGTCGCGAATTGGAGGTATTTGACCTTCTCTTTTAAACGTTATAGACAGACACTAGCTATTTATATATACACTGTCGGACAAAATAATGTGCGGTTGTGTACCCTTCTTCATTAATCCTCAATATTTTTTATCTACTTGTATTATTTACTGTTTTTTTATTGTCCCGTTATTTGTTGGAGTTCCTCAATTATTTCTATAAACATTTGCAATTTTAAAAATTCACAATCAGTTTGATCTCATTATTTTTTTTGGCCAAAATATCTGGATATGAAAGTGGTCTTATTTTCAAATTTTATATTTGTGTGCGAAATAAAATTCAGCTAAAGCATTTTTTTCGCAATTTTTATTTATTGCATCTTCAATATAATTGAACTATCAATAATTACCCATATCTTAAGTCTAAAAATATAAATATTGTTAAGTCCAACCAGTGCTGGATAAAAAAAATGTATATTTCACGGTTAGTGTAATTTGCGGGTTATACCTCTAATGTACGGATGAGAGAAGCAGTGTCCCTCCTTCTTAGTCGAGCGTAACCAGGTATATTTGGTATGTTACGGACCAATGAGTTTCAAGCTTCTTTAAAAGTAAAGCATTTTTAATGAAAAATTGGCAACAGTTTTTCAAAGAAATTATGACAAAAAAAAGGACATCCTTTTTTATATGCGAGAATCATTTTATTATTAACTACCAGTGCCCGACATTGCGAATGCGTCCTTAAAATATTTTTTGTTTAAATTTTGCTGTTTTTGTTTTGTTACTTTTATAGGGCTTCAGATATGGTTTATGTATTTACTTTATATAAAGGTATCCATCCCGGGGTAATTACTCAGGAACATAGGCTTCATATCAAATTAAAAAATTATTGTAGAGTTCTGTAAATAGTGTTAAAAATTTCTCGCTGACAAAAATAAATAAATTGCGTACTTAAACTTTTTATCTCAATTTTCTCTTTAAAATTAGATATTTTAACGGGCAAAATGTATCATATATTTGAACGGAGATTCTAATGTAGTTCCTTACAAAATTTTATTAAAATTCATTTGGTAGTTTTTAAGTGATACAAACACCAAGAAGAAAGACAAAAATTGGTGTTTTTCATTCCGTTTAGATCATCATTAACACAATTTTCAAGAAGTATTTCATGTACAGAAATGGTCCTATTACAGTTTTATTATATAGTCACTACATATAACAAAACTGTAATAGGACCATTTCTGTATGTCTTCTTTTAACATTCTATTTCAAATTTTTATGATAACTTTTATCCTTTGCATACACTGTTCAGTTAAAATCAATTTTCCATAGATAAAAAAAACCCTTAACGTCTTTCTTGTTATCCCTCTGCTCATATTAAAATTTATTACGAAATTATTCTGAACTAAAATTTATGACTTCCTCTTCTTCTTCTTTGCCACTTTTATTTGTAGACTTTATCAGTTTAGTTTTTGGTTTTATCTGTTTTATTGTATGAATCTTTTTCAAAGGAGTTGCCTTTAACCAACCAGTAGCCAATTTCCTTATCTTAGTTTTGGTCATAGAAGATGATGATGGTTTCATATTTTTATGACTTTTGTGGAATTAAAACTTTTGTTTGCTATTTTTATTTTTGTTCTTTTTTATAATTTTGTTTTTTGTAGAATTTTATTTTAGTTTTAGCTGATAAAAAATAAAAAAGAACTAGAAAAACACTTGTAGTTAAGTGTGAAGCGATGTGCGTGCCTGATTAGAAGAAAACAAACTGTAGCAAGAAGAAAATTTTAAAAGTTGAGTTACATCTGGTTTTTTTTGCATTTGTTGTTGCATATCCTTTTTTTTTTGTGTTAAAAGATATAAAATATATGATAACAGAAAATTACACAAAAAAAATTATTATTATCCGTAAATAATTTCGGTGTGTGCTTATGATAAATACATACGTAGGTGAGAATAAAGATAACTGAATTTACTACGATTGAAAAAAAAAATTGTAAAATAAATTAATATATGGGTTATTCCATGTCCAATCAACATGGCACTCAAAATGACTGGTTCAGATTTTATTTAAACTTTTTATTATTTATATTTCTTTCAATATTCCAGTTCTATAAGCGCTAGGAAGTTGAGTGGGAACAGAAGATATGTTACAAAAATTAATATATTTTGTTTTTAATGAATCAATATGAAGTTTTTTTTAACATAACTTCTTATCCCACCACGGTCCTAGTCTAAAATGTGTAAGGTGTACTCACTAAGCTTTTAATATGGCGTATGAAAAAATTAAAAAAAAATTCTTTAATTTAAAATTAAATTTTTTAACGATAATTTTCTTATTTTTATAAATTTTGTGGTTAAAAAACTATCGTGTGGTTCCATTTTAAGGGCCGATGTTAACCGTGAACCACAACTAAATGTCAAGTTTTTTCTGCATTAATTTGACATTTCTCAATTTTAAACTAACTCAATTTGAACCATGGAAACACACACATCCGAGCAACGCGTTAAAGTTATTCAGGCTTATTATGAAAATGGACGTTCAAATCAAAATGCATATTGTGCACTTCGTGATTTTGTCGGTCAATTTAATCGTCCAAATGTACGTACAAGCGGAAAAATCGTACAAAAATTTGAGCAAACCGGGTGTGTAGGAGATGTGAATACACGAGTGTATACTCGTACAGCTTGTACTGCGGAAAAAGTGCTGCTGTTCGCGATAGTGTGGCTGAAACAATTGCACCTCTCACCCTCGTGGTTGATGAACATTATGCATAAAGACATGCATTTACACGCTTACAAGGTGCAATTGACTCAAGAACTAAAGCCTCTTGATCATTCCAAACGTCGTCAATGGTCAGAATGGTGGCAAGAAATGGCAACGTTGGATGGATCAATTTAAAAAAAAAAAAACTTCTTCAGTTATGAGGCACATTTTTACTTCAATAAGCAGAATTGGCGCATTTGGGCGAATGATAATCCAAGAGTGATTGTCGAAAAACCAATGCACCCGCAAAGAGTGACTGTTTGGTGCGGTTTATGGGCTGGCGGCACATCGGGCCGTATTTTTTTCAAAATTCGTCCGGTCAGGCAGTTACTGTGAAAGGTGTTCGCTATCGTGAGATGATAACGAACTTTTTATGGTCCGAATTGGAAGATATGGATGTGGACGATGTGGTTTCAACAGAACGGTGCCACTTGCCACACAGCTAACGAAATATTGGCTCTTTTGCGCGACAAATTCAATGGCCGTGTTATCTCACGTGGTGGCGATGTCAATTGGGCGCCAAGATCATGTGATTTGATACCGTTGGACTTCTTTCTTTGGGGTTATTTGAAAGAAAAGGAGTACGTCGATAAGCCAGTAACAATTCAATAGCTAAAGGATGAGATAATTCGGCACATCAACGGCATAGAACCTCAATTGTTCCTCAGCGTCATCGCAGCGGCCATTTGTCCGATATTTTGTTTCATAAATAATTCAACAATACTGAGATAAAATAAAAAGAAATGACAATAATTTTCTAAATAATTTTTGTGGTAATCAACATCGGCCTTTAAAATTTAATCAGCCTTTATTTTAAATTTCTTTTTTTACAAACAAAATGTCAAAAACCGTATTACAAATTCATAGCGAAAAAAGTTCTTAAAGCATAACAAACAAGTAAAAGTGATAGCTTCTATACCTTTCACCACGATGATTTTATTTAAATATGTATACAGACATGTGAATTGATTCTTGGCATAAATTAAAATAAGTCGTATGAGAAAAAACTCATTATTCATTCTTTAAATAAATAAGACAGCGGATACGCATCTAAATGAAAACAAATTCCGTTGGCTACAATTGTCATCGTGTAGTCAGCCACTTAATAATATTGAAGACGACAGCTACAAAGTAAACTCTGAGATTGTTGTAGAAATACCTATTTTGCTTTTATAAAATTAAATAACTTTTTCAAAAAATAATAAATATTTCCTCCAAAACTTTTTGTTTGTATATGAATTTGTAATTTATAATTTTGTGACCTTTTCTACAGTTGACTACAGCCGCAACTGTGGTCGTATAGCCACGTAGCTTTGCTGGCTTCAAAATAATCGTTTACCTATAAACGTACGTATTTTATTTTTGACAGTTTGTAGTCGGTATCCTGATGCTGTCTGTGTGTCTAACGCATCTAGGTCTTAAAACAGAGATCTCATCTATCTAAGAATCAAAGTTATTTAAAAAAATATGTTACGCTATACACATATGTATATTCTTAATATTGAAAATATGTTACATGATTTTCATTTTCATATAAATATTGATTTTTTTAAATATATGGAAAATTGTTTGTAAAAATTTTTGCAAAAATTGTTTGTAAAAATACATATTTGTTTGAAAATTTTTTTCGAAAATTCTTTGGAAAATTTTTAAATTTTTTTTTTCAAAAAATTTTCTGTAAAGATATCTTTTTAAAAATGTTTCGTAAATTTTTTAATATTTAAAAAAAAATTTTAATTTTATTGATATTTTTTTTTTTAATTTAGGACCTTCCTGCAATCTATATTGAGTTAGAATGGTCAGACTAAAACCAAACAAAATCCTTAATAAAAATTTACTCCATGTGCTTTTAACTGCTCTTGTTTACCAGTGGGCACCATTGGCTATCACTATGTGTATTGCTTTCTATAAAGGTTTTTAATACACATCAAAGCATGGAAATTTTACCAACCTAAAAACAAACAAAAATCGCCCCTCGCAGGCGGTTGTTGATCCCCCGAGATCTGTATGTTCTCCTTGCGATCTCCCTGTCACGATCTAATATTTATTTGACAAAAAAATCAAAAGAGAATCATTAAAGCCAAAAAAATGAAAAAAAAAACTTAAAAAATATAGGTGGGCGTGGTTTTTGGCCTGCAGCCTCCAAAAGAATGATCCGATGTTGCAATTCCAACATTTTCGAAAATATGCCTGATAGATTGGTGTGCTTAAATTGTTTGTATCTCTTCTAGTGCCTTGGCAAATGACATTACTACCCGAACACGGCGAGACGGACAGACGGACATCACTTAACCAGCATCTTTATGTATAAGGATCCTGAATATATATACTTTATGGGGTGAGAAATGAATATTGTAGAAATTACACATGGAATGACAAACTTATAAAGAAAAAACAACGGTTCGGTGTGGTTTGTGGGCCGGTGGAATCATCGGTCTATATTTCTTTAAAAACTATGCCGGTGCGAACGTAAGCGTCAATGTCGACCGTTATCATGCCATGATAACCGACTATTTGATGCCTGAAATTGAAGTTCATAATCTCGGCGACATTTGGTTTCAGCAAGACGGCGCCACTTCCCACACATAGCATCAATCAATGGATTTATTTAGAGAACATTTCGGTGAGCACATAATTTCACGTTTTGTGCCGGTCGATTGGCCACCAAGATCGTGTGATATCACACCGTTAGACTTTTTCCTGTGGGGATATATTAAGTCTAAAGTTTATGCGGACAAACCCGCTTCGATTCAGGCCTTGGAGGACATTATCACGCGTGTCATTCACCAGTTACCAGTCGAAATGTTCGAACGTGTCATAGAAAATTGTGCTCAACGGATAGACCATCTGCGACATAGCAACGGCCAACATTTGATAGACATAATCTTCAAAAAATAAATGCCAAAGAATGTTCTTTCAAATGATAATAAACATTCTCCATTAAAATTTAATTTTCTGTGTTTTTTTTTTTAAGTAGGAAACTTCGAAATGGATCATCACTTATATACCCTTTCCAGCTGTGGTAAAGGGTATACAAATAAACAAACAAAGGGAAGAAGCTAAAACGTACTACAACGCGCTAAAAACCAGTACTCAACCTGCTTTGTAGCACTAACTCGCTTCAAACTTCGCTCTCACTCAGACATGTTTCGTATTACAGCTTCGTATTACAACTTCGCTTGTAGCTTGCACTCTGACAACAGCCGAAAAATTTCGATATCTCATACCCATTTTGTTTTATCTATATTTAAAAATAAGAAGCGCTTAGTGAAAGACCCTTTATAACACCCCATTTACTTCTGTAAATGCTTTTAAAATACTTAATGTTGATACAAATCGAGCCATAAAATTGACATTCAACATTCTGCCTGATCACTCACAAACGATAATAAATAAATTGAAGACATTAAATGACTCTAATGAAGATGACCTAAAATCACACGTGATTTCGTGCGTCTTTTACTGATAAGCATCTTAAATTCTTTTAAAGCGGCTTCATAACCATACCCAATTCAGTTAGGGAATCCGACACAAAAAATCCCAAACAACCTTTGCAACTTATTATTGACAAAGAAAATTATTCAAAACAGTCATCACCTCACATAACAATGTCTTTTCCAATAACCTTGTACTCCGCACTTACCAAATCCTTATCGACACATTATTTTCTCCACTTCTTTTTCATTAAATCCCCCAAATTTATGTCAGCCTTTTAAATTGATTTTTAATATTTCACCTCTCAGTTAAAAAAAAACCGCAATAAAAATATGAGGATAAAAACTAAAAACAAAAATTAAAAACTTAACGACAAATGAATGAAAAAAAAAACTGAAATGAAATGCGGATTTAACTGCAACAGCAACAGACCGTCAAATTTGATCATTATCGAGATTGCAAATATGCGATTGAGTCATTTGTAAAATCATTTACTGAAGTGGTAACATTTTCGTAACACCAAGCATTCGATCGATATTTATGATTAAAAAAAATATCACGAAACGACAGACTGAAAATTGAAGAGCCCAGCGCAGCATCTTTGGCTCGTGCATTTGTTAAAATTTTCTGAAGACCATAAACAACACTGGTTAACAAAAATTTTGTCCTTGAGACCTTGCTGAGTAATCACAGAAGTATTTTTCGTGATGATTCCGAATCTGTACTTAGATTCATCTAGCTTCTTTGGGACAGCTGTATGCGGAACCACCGGTAACTGACTCAGAACATTTACTACTGCCTGAACCACCAGCGAATAATAAGAAAGTTATCAAAAATGTGAGAATCAAGGATTCGAAAACTCGAAGGACAAAAATTTCGGACTACTACATCTGGTGGACTTAATTTTAAGAACGCAATTTAAAGAGTGAAATCTTAGGATTACGATTGAACGGTTGGAAATTGCCAAATACAAATTTCAAAAATTTATCGTTATTGCCACCACGATTTTAAATTATTTTTTTCTCACAAAGACAATCTTATATTACTATTCTGCCTCCACTTTATAATAAAGTAGGTCTGGTGCTGATTTTACTTATGTGAAGGAAAAATTCCCTAAAATCAGTAAGGCAAAGATCTAAGAGGAAATTTTTATTGGGTCTCAGATTGTGGAAATGCTGAAGGATACGGAATTTCAACAGCAATTGAGTTTAGTGGTACCAAGTTACGAGCAGCAAAATGTTAACATATTTCTGCTGGATACCGAAAAGGTGCTTGATAGGTGCCAAATATGTGAGAAAGTCCTAAGTAACTACCCATTTTTCAATTTTATTAAATTACGATTTAAGTGCTAAAACCCTTGTGAACTCCAATTTAATCCGTTTGTCCTGAGAAAAATAGATCTGAGCCCAAATTTGGAATCAGCACAAAAATTACTTTTAGAATAACCCAACAACATGTCTAGGATTTTTTTTGTTGACCAGTGCAAGAAATACTCGTATAATAAGTAAGAGAACTAAAAAATATATGGGGAAAAATATGAGTGACCACAGAGTAGCTGCCTTTTCGTGATACAACGTATATTTAAAGTTTTGTTTTTTAACATTTTTTGGTTTGAAGCATATTTAAAAAAAAATTCTTTTAATTTTGTTAAAAACAAAATATTGATCGCACAATTTCGGAGTCATTCACGTTAATTGTTTTTTTTTTAATATTAGGGAAACAAATGTCTAGGCCATAACATATATAAGTGAACAAAAATTTATGACGATTTCTCTATTTTACTTTTAAAGTTTCTTTAAGGTTTAAAAAGGATAATTTTAAAATCAGGTTCCAGTCGTTACTTTGTTTCTTTTAATAAGAAATAAATCAGTCAAGTGTGAGTCCTACTAATACACGTAGGGTATGTACTATGTTTTTAATATTTTTTATACTGGAGCATAGTACTAAATACCCTGTGTAAATATATATAACGTTTAGAAGAGAAGGACAAATTCCTCAAATTCGCCACTTCTAGGGAACTCCCTTTTATTTTTATTAAATGTATTTCCGTTACTTATTGTTACAGTAGATGTTGTATAATATGTGTAAACTTTAAGTGTCAGCGTATTACTGTTAGCGTATTACTGTCCATGTCATGTCACTATCGAAACACCCTTTAATTTTTACTATTTGTTATAGTGGTGATAGTAATAAACCTAAAAAAATTCAAGAGTCTACCTATTATCGTTAAAAACAGGTCATATACATGCATATCACGACACTATTGGCACACCCTTTGATTTTTAGGTTTAGTTTTCTGTACTTGTTCTTAAAGCGAACATAGTTTTAATTATTGTCTGCAAATTTTAACACGTTACTTTCGGAACACCCTATAAGATTCTATAAAAATTTCAAGAGTCTATCTATTATGGTTCAAAACTTAGGCCATATACATGGAAATCACGTCACTATCGGAACACCCTTTAATTTTTAGGTTTATTTTTTTATACTTGTTTATATAGCGAACTAAGTTTAAATTACTGTTTGTAAGTTTTAAATGTATGCCTCCCAGACACATATATACTTGAATAACAAGTCTCTATCGGAATACCCTATAAGTTTTAGTTTTTGTTGATATAGCGGTAATATTTATACATCTTCTGTGAAAATTTCAAGAGTCTATCTATTACGGTTCTAGAGATAAAAAGGCGCTGACAGACAGACAGACGGACAAACAGACATTGTAGCGAAAACAAGAGGGTTACGTTTTCACCCATTGGGTACGGAACCCTAAAAGGCAGAAAAAAAATTCTACACTAAAAAACTAAGCCGAAAAAATCACCCTATACAATGCCAGTTGAGACTTTTAAAATAATTGAAGTTTTAAATAAACAAATTAACAACATTATTAGCAGAAACAGAATTCTTTGCATTTGCAAATATGTATGCTTTTGAAAAAAAAACTTTTACACAAAGTAAATTCAAAATCTTTGAAGAAAATATTTCCACTTCTTTAGAATACAACAGAAAAATAAGATTCATTGAAAACAAAAAAATTCCAAATAACTCTCTCGAACACCCAACTTGGTCATATGTAAACAAATTCGCTGCCAAGTGCAAAGATGTCCATTGTTGAAAATCTAGGGTGTTGTATTACAACCGCATTCTCATAAACACACTTGCACTTACAAAAATATATATATTCTTAGAAGAAGACCACTGTAATTCCAGCCATAATTCCTTTTTGCACTAAAAGCTTAAGCAACAACAGTAGGCCAATAAAGACATGTTTTATGACCACTTAAGTGCAGCAGCAAGACGATGAAAAAATAGAGAAAATTACGACATGTTGAAAACAACATAAAACGCGAGCAAAATACATCCATTAAATATTGAAAAAAAAAAACAGCAATAATGTGTAAATCGTCGTTAATCGCTGACATTATGTTTTCGCCTCTAAAGACGTAAAAGCCGTAGTATAAAGAATGATTTTAAATATTTTTTACTTTTTAAGTGCGACTACTTAAGAAATGAGAGATTTTAATTTAATTTGTAGATTTTCTAAAGAATTTCATAGATTTCTCTTTATCTTTTATTTCTTTACACTTAAAGTCTATTTGCAACAAGTTTCTTGCCCTTTTATAGACTGATGTTTATTGTGGATTCGTATGACCATTTAGCCAGCACACAGATTTTATAAAATTTCAAAAGAAATTAGTCAAACTAGTTTTACGCTACAACACAATCACACTTAAACCATAATTAAATTTTCGCAAAAATACCAAAGTACACTTGGAGAAAAGTTGCAAGTGAATTTGAATAAGAAATATTAACAAAAATTCACCAAATTTACTAAATTGCAAACCTACACAAAAAACAATTAAATAGGCAGCTAACAGTTAAAGTTGAATTAGTTAAAACATACTGTGACGAAACGGAGACTCATCTTGTTTTGGTTATCAATGAAACGTCACAAATTAATCAAATCTGTTTCGGATTCCCTTATATTTTTGCATAACTCTCAAACACACAGAAAAAATAGAAAGCAAAGAGCTTCAACAACAGCAACCAATTCATGTGTTACGTTCCGTTAGAGTACGTTTTAACTAATTCTACCTTTACGGGTTAGTTAAAAATGAACGCTTTCACTAAAAAAGGATACTTTTTATTATCGAGATGCCAAATAGTTTTTCGAGAAAGTATCTCTATAATAATTTTAGAACTTTATCCAGGGATGGGTACCTCTATATAAATAAAATACATAAACCATAACTGAAACACTATAAAAGTAAGTCTTAAAATTTGGTGTGGATTACTGTCGAACAAAACATTGTAAGGACGCTGACGAAGTGCCGGGCACAGCTAGTACATATGTATATAAAGCACAAAATATGAATGTTTGTTTTTTGGCTAAAAGCTATAGCTGCCTACACGAGTGGACCGATCTTCCTGGACTTTTTACAGTTTGTTAGCAGATATACGGTTAAAAAGGATATATATATATATATATATATATATATATATATATATATATATATATATATATATATATTTTTTTTTTTTTTTGATATTTCAAGTGGGCGTGGCACTTGCCATACAAAGTACATATTTATCATTGTGTTACTTGGGAACTATAACAGGTAGAAAGTTGAAAATTTGTGATAGAACTTGTTGGGAATAGTGGGCGTGGTACCTTCCATATAAAGCGAAAAATTATTACCATGTACCTAGAGGACTAGAATAGGTAGAGTCTTGAAACTTTGTACTAGTAACCCTCATAATACTATACATAGTCTGCTGAAATGCGAACTGGGTTTGGCGCGGTACCTCCCATACAAAGTGAGCAATTATTATTATGTATCTAGAGAACTGTCTTGATGTGTCGCACTAGTGATCCCCATATTAACATGCATATGGGGGTGCTACCTCCCATACAAAGTGAACAATTATAATTGTGTTCATCGGGAACTGCAATAGCTAGAGTTTTAAAAATTTGCTCAAGTAACCCCCATGTTAATACGCATAGGTTAGCAGAAAACAGGCTGGATTGGAACAATGGGTGTGATAATTCACATACAAAGAAAAATATTTTTATTGTGTAAAATTACAGAACCATAACAGGTATAATTTTGTACGATTATGTTGCATTGCAGCAAAAAAAAAAATGGAAGATTAGATGTGGTAACTTTCGTAGTACAATAGGTAAGGTTTTAAAATTATGTAATACTAACCCCCATATTATTAAAAATATTCGAGCGAAAAAATTATTGGAATAGAGGGCGTGATACCTCGCATACAAGGTCAAAATTGAATATCGTGAACCTATCGAACTATAATAGATAGAGTGTAGAAATTGTGTACTCTAAAAAATAACGTGTATTTTCAAGTTAAAGTTTGGCGATTAGGAGGGTACCCTCCATACAAAGTAATCATCCTATATCTAGATAACTGCACTCTCTTAATTTGACATTTGACAGTGCTCTGAGAAAAACGTGCGTTTTCAAGGTTAAGCTCGGCCATACCCTTGTTTAAAAGTAATTAATTTCGTTTTTGAGGATTGAGGTAGCGAAGCGCTTCGGGAGTAGCTAATTCATCTATATTTCGTCAAAAATTAGGCTGATGAAGTGGTCACTTTTACTTTTACGCAACATCGAGCCGTAATTGTAGTGCTGGCAATTTCTGATACTTTTAATTACTCGATACTACTCAATACTTATCAATTGGGTACTCAGTACTTCTGTTTACATAATAGAAACGCACTTTTAATTAGAATTTTAACAAAGTCATTCAATTTTCTATTTAATTTGTTTCTAAAACAATAACGTTAAAAGTATCGAGTAACTATTTTTGAGTATTGAGTAATTAAAAAAAAATATTAAATACTCGGTACTCGGTACTCAATACTCACTACTCAATACTTTGACAGCACTACTTAACTTCGCTGACATTTATATGGATAACGTGTGGATTCAACAAATTGGGTTAAAAATCATTACAATTATTCAAAAAATTACGGACTATTGTATCTTCCCTCTAATTACTTTAAATATTTGGAACGTAAATTAAAGTTTCTTGTTTTCAATTTTGTTTAAGTGTAAATCATGCTTCTGTAAACGAGGAGTGTCTAGTGAGTTTATAATAGTACTTACATGTACATAGGTATTTATCTGTCAAATTGTTATTATTATCTTAAGTATGCGATCTACACTTATGTTTACGATGAATAGCTGTAGATACATTTCTTATTAATCGCCATTATCATCATCAACGTCAACTATTACTCTACACCGTTGTTCATACATATTCGCAGTTTTAAAATTAAAGCAATCTGGTTTTTATTGACGTTTTTGTTGTACTTGAGTACTTTAAAAGTTTATTAGATAAATGAACTGCTGTCCAGCTGTCCAACTGAACTGAACGTATTCGTACATTAAACCCTATGTTAACAGAGTCTTTAACTTTAACAATCTGTAGTTAAAATTATATCAATAACATTTAAAAAATACGTGATTGCGTGTGAGGTCTGGATGCTTGATATGATATTTCTTGCTCCGAATCAAATAAATTTAAGACAACTGTTAACAAAGCTTATAAAACGAAAAGTGGTTTTATATTATAGAGTTGGGCTTGTTAGTCGAATAAATCGAGTGGATTTTTTGTTATAAAAAAATTCAGAACATTAGCTGAACTAGGTCGGTTTTTAGTTCTTTTTGTGCATTCGACCACTGGGTCAGTTATAGTTGCCATAGTATGTAATTGCAAGAGTCTATCTATTATGGTTAGAAAATAAGTTCACGTCACTGTCAGAACACCGTTTTGTACGATTTTGCTTTGATAGTAACCCACACCAAATTTTAACGTATTTACTTTATATAAAGGTAACCATCCCTGGATAAAATTCTAAAATTTATATAAAATTATAAAATTTATAAAAAATTCTAAAAGTTTATGTAAAGGTAGTGCAAAAGGTATTTAAAATATTTTAATAACAATGTAATTCTACAAAGTAAAAATACAAATCAAATACAAATTTTATTCAATTGGCTATTTGGCAGTAAGTAATTCATACTTTTTCATTATTTTAAAACAGCGCCATCTGTTGCGTAGCCGTGTTCAAAATATCCTGCTTTAAATAATAAAAGATGCCGCAAAGTATGCAGTACCTATTCATCGGTAAACAAAAATAGGCGTACTTTCGCTACTTTTTCTCCACTTTCTCTTTGAAATAAAATATATTTTTGCAAAAAAAAAAGACAGACAGAAATAGATAATTGTTTATATAGCGATCACACTTTTAAATGATCTACGTAAATTACACGAGTCTGTCTTCTACGGTTCAAAAATAAGACCACACATATACTTCTAGCCATCCACCTTTTGCGAAAATATCAAGACAGACGAATAGACATTGTACCAAAAGCAAAAGTGTTGTATTTTTACCCTTTGGGTACGGAACCCTAAAAATAATGCTTGTTACTGCTATTATTTCTACGATTAATTTTGACGGACTCCTGAAGATGTTTAAGCATTATCGATAAAAAGGTAGTGCAAGAAAAATTTTATAGCAAATCATCATTGTGGGAACTCCAGAAATATCAAAATTAAAAACAGGCGTAGCTAACAGGCGAGTCTAACACAAAACAACTAAAAAAAATATGAACTAATGAACTAAAGTGAACTAAGCAGCTTAACTGAACTAAGGAGCTGAATGAATTTGTGAGCTGAAGTGAACTTATGAGCTGAACTGAACGAAGGAGCCAAACTAAGCTAACAATCTAACTAAACTAAGGAGCTGAATTGATCTAAGTAGTGGCTCGGTGTGGTGATTAGTTCACTTCGGTCAGTTGAGTGATTAGTTCAATTGAACTAGGTCGTTCATGAACTATCTATCTATTATATTTCTAAGATGACAAATATAAATTATTATTTTTTTAACTTATTAACAATTCATGCAAAAACCCCGACTTCAAAGTAGACAGACGAGCATCACGTCTCATATGGGGCACCCTTTAATTTTATCGGGCACTACTTTGCCCGAGTAAATGAGTAAATTTCAACCATATGTATGTTAAGTCATTTACTAAAAAATCACCACTTATACAGGGCACCCCTTAGTTTTTAATTATGTATTTGATTCCAATTTTTATTGTAACTAACAAAAAAGTACTCAAGCTGTGAAAATTTTAAGCGTCTGCCTATATCTTTTCAAATGATGTGCTATTTACACCAACAATTCACGGTTTTCATGAGAACAACTTTTACTGTTTTCCCAGATGTTCTTCGAGTGCCGTACCCAATTTAAAAATTTATATCCCCAGAATTCCCAAATTTATATTATCTCCCAAAGTATACTATTTTTTATTTAAATTACCTCATGAAAAACACATTTGTACTTAATTTCATTTAAAAAATATACCTCATCATTTCCAAAATTAAAACAAAATTTTAACTACAAATTTTACTGTTTTAAAAATTTACATATACGAGTACATATTCTTTTTCAACAAAGATTTGAGTAACTAATTCTGCTACTTTGTAAACAAAAAAAAAAAATATTGCTAGAAGGTATGAAAAGCGAAGTCCAAAAACAAGGTCGTTTCAGCGAGATCTTAATGTATAGAAACATGCCCAAATTGCTTCCACCTTCTCAATGAAATTTTTCTTAACTGGGATTTATATACATAATAGATATGTATGTATCTTAAAACGTTGTTATATACTGCTGGTTATAAAACTTTCATAATTGAACTAAATTATATTATGGACTTGGAGAACATTTTTTATGTTTTGAAAAAGAAAAGATCTGATGGAAAACATTTCAACATTTTCTGCAATGAACTCTTAAAATATAAAAAAAATGTTTTTAAAATCAAATGACAGTGTTGTATCTGCAGATTTCAGTTAATTGTTAAAATCGTAACCAAGATCTATAATGTGATGTAATATATTGTAGTAAATGCAAAGAATCAAGTTCTAATGCTTCAATTATTTTCGCTACGTCTCTGTTATCTTCATTTACCAGTCATACTTAACATTTTAAATAACGCCTTTATTACCTTTGCATTAGCGAACTTACACTAAATCAGAAATTTAACTAAATCCTGTAAAATGGGGTGTAGAATTGAAGAAAAGTAGGTTATTATACAGCTAACAAACTTTTTAGTCAAATCCACAGACGATTTTCATAAAAAAAATAATTTTTTTTGAATTTCTTATATTGAAGGAAGAATGTCTTCAATATATTTCTTTTTGTTTTTAATAAATTAACTAAAATTTTTAGTTAATTTTTGTATAAAACAAAACAAAATTTCATATCATTAATGCCTTTTTAGCTTTTTTCGCCTTTTAAGAAGAATAAACGAATAAAGCTTTTACCCACCAAACCAAATGTTCCGATTTTGTAAAGAATTCGAAACGACTGTTCTACAAAATGTTCCGATTTCGTAACGATTTTTATATGAAAGGGTTGACACGACTTCGCAACGATATGTAGGAACGAAATCGCAACGATATGTAGTAACGAAATCGTAACGATATGTAGGTACGAAATCGCAATGATTTGTTTTCCCCCCGTATAAGCTAGAACTTCGTTCCTTGAAAGTGAATATAGTAAGTAGTTAAAAATTTGGTATTCAAGGCAAAATTTTACCGTAATCAATTCGATTTATATTCTCCATCTTGCATGTATTTATTCCATTTTTCATATTTACTATTCTTTTTTATTTATGTAATAAAAATTTGATTTTTATATTCTTACATATAAATCCAAGTTTCATATATTTTTATTTGTACAGACAAATAACTGAAATGTCTTAACGAATTCGTCACAAATCTGACTTTAGAAAAAATCGAAACATTTGGTTTGGTGTGTAGTTTCTGTTGCGGGCATTTGATTTGAAATATTTAAAATAGAAAATATAAAATGAAAAAATTTTCTATTTTATACATACATACATGCATGCATACATACATACATACATACATACATACATACATACATACATACATACATACATACATACATACATACATACATACATACATACATACATACATACATACATACATACATACATACATACATACATACATACATACATACATACATACATACATACATACATAAATTCATACATACATATGTATGTGTCAACTCAAGGTATATTTATCTTACTAGGCAGTGTCTTCCGCCCAGCTGATTTAGTAGTTCGACATGTCAAAAGTTGTATGTGTTCAAAAATTGTACTGTGTAGAAGTGAGAAAGCCTTCTTGATTTTCTTCAATGTTTTTTGACATTTCGAACTACAAAGCAACAACAAAATGTTATTGTTGTATTTGTTGTAGGGACGCCACTACCTAGTGTCAACTTCTGATGGCACCATGGTCCCACTCTGAAATTTGTATGGTGTACTTATCATGCCACATTTAAAAACATACATATGTAAATTTAAAAAAAAATTAAAAGATTTTTATAAAACTTTTTTTGTTAAATATAAGAAAAAAATTTGTTAAAAATTAGTTTTTTTCATGCCTGATATCAAATTACAGCGTATGAAATCCCCTTTAAAATGAGCTATTACTCAACTTCCTAGGGCTAACAGAACTGGAATTAGAATATATTTAATCCTCGAGAGCATATGCAAAAAATCGATATTTTCCGAATTTTATAACTGTATAGCTAAAAAACTATAAGAGATAAATTTTTTTAAAATTATATTTAGATTCAGAGAGTCAAGGAATATAAAAGTTTCAATAAAATCTGAAGTAGACATTACAATAAATAACTTAAATGAAAAAATAACTTAAATGAAAGGGTGCCTCGGTGGGCTAGTAGGTAGTGTGCTGGTTATTATACCGGAGTTCGATTCCCACCAAAACTCTGATATTTTTCACAACAATTTGGCAGGAAGACTAATAAGGTACTTGGATGTAATATGGGTGCCTACAAGTTGTTGACTGCGTTACCGACAGGTCACGAAAACTTCAAGTATTATCTGGTTAAGTTAAAAATAAGAAGATACTTGAAGACTGTGCCTGGAACGAGGCTAAGACGGCATCGCACTTTTTGTTTGTTGTTTTATTGACTGGCTCACATAAAGGCTTTGAACCACGTACAGGCACATACTTATTATCGTGTAGTTGCTATGGAGACCTTAGCCTTAAACAAATGTTAGCAATTGACATAGACTCTGTGATGAGGAAGAATGTATCAGTCGGCCGTCTAAAATCACTACAGTCGGGAGTAAAAGGCTTGCAACAGCACGACATATAATGAAAGTAAGTTGGTTGTAAATTACCAGTCGAATAGCAGAAATCATTGAAGAACAAAGGCGGTCGAAATAGGACCCATAAAGTTAGCATCGTGAGTCTTTAAAGTAATGCCAACTAACTGAAAAGTCTGATATACTATATATTGCAACAAAGAAACTCAATGTTCAAAAGCTTTGTTTGTACTTTAAGATTTATACAATAAAATATTTATTATTTTTATATTATTTGCAAACAACCTTGTAAACGATTGTAAAATCATTTCATGTAGTTTTTAATCTTTACAAGCAGTTTGATTTATGACAAAATTTGTTGTTTGCAAACTAAACAAGTAAAATTAGTTTAACTTAATTTTTGATTCATTACAACTTAAATCCAGCTCTTCACTGAAGCTAATAAACAATTAAAGTAACAATTAAAACAATAACAAACGGTTATAACAAATTTTAATTGCAAAAAATGACCTTTAATATCAGTAGCAATAATATTAGAGTGGAAACAATTTTAATATTTAATAGTTCGTTTTGTTTCGGTTAAGTAGAAAAGATGAAGAAGACAGAGTAACTAGCATCGGTTACTTAAATTTTGCAACACATTAGTTTACAAGTCTAGCATGTCCACGAACTTTTCAATGTTTTGACCTCGCCGTTTGTTGTTTCGGAATTACTTAGAAGTAATTCCGTACTGGGATGCTTGAATGGAATCTATTAAATTGCTAAACGAAAATTAAAAAATTTAACTTACTTTATGATTCATTACAACTTTAATTTATCCCTTCACTGAAGCTAATGTACGTAATAATAAATGCTGTTGCTGTTGTAACAAATTTTAATTGGATGTTGGTACCGGTGCGAGATCTACATTCTAGGAGTTAGTAAACGCAGGCCGTACAGGATCCCAATGAAACTCCATATCTTCAACATGCATAATTTGTATTTTAGACAAAAAAAATTAAATCAGAATGGTGATCTTAATTATTTACCACAAAGTAACTCTTTGGGAATACAACGAGTTCTAACGGTACCACATGCGACATTTTTGTTTGTCAATACCAAGCAAAATTTGAACTTAAGCAGAAAAACGAACCCACTTTACACGCAGAGAAAAAACATGCTTATGGTATGGTCACAAAAACCATCCTATGTTCTCTGTAACAATATATGGTTGCGATAAACAACTCATAGTTGTTTTAATTACTATAGCCACGACAAGTAAGGTTTTGTTACTATTTGATCATTAAATGGTTACCACACCCAAAAAATGCAACATGGTTGGTTTGAACAATTTTCAAACCACAACCAACGTATTATTAGTATTTCATAATAATATAGTATTTATAACCAAAATATATTATTAGTAAACAAATTATGATAAGTTTGTAACCATGTAACCACGGTATGACTAAAAACAAACAAATAACGTTTGTTTTTTTGTAAAATTATTAAAATTTAATATTTCGGATTTCCCTCAAAAAATTGTAATTAAGAATTGATTCGTTTTCCACATCGAAAGCTTAAAAAGATAAACTAATAAATAATTGTGTATTTTATAAGGAATGTTTATAAAAATAAATAAGGCATGTTTTTATATAAATATATATTTTTCTATATTTATTTAATTTATTTCATAATAAAATTTTATATTTTACAATGTTATTTTTAAGCCAGACAATTATATAATTCTAACATAATATTATTATGTTAATAATATGGTTTGACTACAACCATATAATTTAATAATAATTTGTTGCTCTTAAATTATTGTTACCTCAACCATGCTTTTTCTTTACACGTAGAATCATTGTTATTGTAGAATATGTTTCATGCGGCTGTTACACAATCCATAATACAAAACCACAAATACTAATAAAATAATAAGGATATAGTCGCTTCCATGACGTATTATTTTGTAAGGGGGATACCGAATCAGACCACTAACTTCATGGGTTCCTCTTCGCCCCCCTTCGTTTCACAATTGTTTTTGATAGCAGAGTGTAAATACACGAATACATTACTATCATCTCGTGCTGTCACACTAGCCTTTTACTCTCGCCTGTAGTAATTTTAGACTGGCGCCATTCCTCCTCATCACAGAGTCTATGTAAATTGCTAACATTTGCTTAAGGCTAAGGTATCTACAGCATCTCCATCTCTGCTAGTGGTCCAAAGCCAGTGCAAATATAGTCTTTTCTTGATTTTTAACTTGGCCAGATAATACTTGACAGTCCGTGACCTATCACTACGCAGTTATGCATTTGTAGGCACCCAGATTATATCCAAGCTCCTTCTTAGTCTTCCTGCCAACTTGTAGTAAAAAATTCTAGAGCCTTAAGTGGGAATCGAACCCACAACCACGGAGTGATAGACTAGCACAATACCTACTAGCCCACCCAGGCACCTATTACATCAAATAATACGCTGGATCGATGGAAGTTCCATTTTCAAACAATTTTTTTTTTATATTTTATTTATTGAATCTTCAAATATATTTTTGAACTAACAATAATTACTCATATCTTAAGTCTAAAATAAAAATAAATATACTTGTTATGTCCAGCCAGTGCTAGACAAAAAAAATATGTATATTTCACGGTTGCTTCTATCGTTTGCGGGTCATCCCTCTGATGTTCTGGTGAGAGAAGAAATGTCCCTCCTTCTTAGACGAATGTAACCACGTTCATTTAGCATGTTGCGAGCCAGCGGATTTGGATGTGTTTCAAGCTTCTTCAAATACGTTACTGCATATTTCGCTAATTCTGATTTAACTGTTGGCACGTTTAGATCTTTGTGGATGTTCGAGTTTCTTATGTACCAGGGAGCAACTGTTATCATCCGTAGAATCTTATTTTGGCGTCTTTGGATTTTTTCTATAATTTGAATGCCATAGCACCTAATTGGTTTTAAAATTGACTTGTCTAATAAAAGTTTGCAATCTAAAGCGAGAGTAGAATTTCTGCCGATAAGCCAGTTTAGTTGAACTGCTTTTAACTTCATTTGTGACAACTTTGATTCTATGTGGCGTTTCCAAGTAAGGCGCCGGTCAAGATGTAGGTCATTTGGTTATTTATGTGAATAGGGGGCACAATTCCCTACGTAGTATAAAAGTTATGTGAGTACGTTTTTGTTCATTGACCTTAATTTTCCATTTCTTCAACCATTTTTCTAAAATTAATATGTGATCTTGTAAATATCGTGATGCTACTTCGGGACTTTCGTGAATACTTAAAAAATCTGTGTCGTCAGCAAATGTCGATGTGTGGACCCGGTCACTAGTTGGCATATCTGAAGTATACAACAAGTATAAAATCGGCCCCAATATACTACCCTGGGGAACTCCGGCTTCAATTGGCTCAGATGAGCTTAAAAAATTGCCTTCTTTAACAATGAATTTCCGATCAGTTAAATAACTATCCAAAAGCTTATATAAGTTTGCGAGCAAATTCAGTTTTAACTTATATATTAGGCCATCATGCCATACCTTATCGATTGCTGGGGAAACGTCGATAAAAATCGCAGAGCAGTATTTTTTTTCTCCAAAGGTCTTCTTAATTACATTAACTAACCTGTGAGTTTGTTCGATTATACTATGTTTTTTTTCTGAAGCCAAATTGATGGTTCGGAATACATCCTTTGTCGCTTAGAATGGGGTTCAGCTTATGTATTAACATTCTCTCAAACAGCTTTGACATATTTGATAAAAGACTTATAGGTCTGTATGATTCAACTTTTGTGTGATCTTTTCCTGGCTTTGGAATCTTAGTTATTAACGGAACCTTCCAACCTGAAGGAAAGTACTCAAGGCGTAAAATGGCGTTAAAAATATTAAGAATAATTTTGCGAGCTATATGGGGCAACTTAAATAACATCTTGTTACTGGTTTTATCAAAGCCAGGGGCTTTCTTCGTGTTTATATCTGTTATTACTCTTTCAATGTCACTAAAATAAAATCTTAAGGGTACTGCAGCACTAGCTTCGGCAGTTGGCAAATCAACTGCATCAGTTAAAACATTTGGAGTAAAGACGTTTTTCAAATGTTCAACAAGTAATTTGCCTTTTCCGGTATCATTCCTTGTCCAGCCTCCAGACGACGTTCGCAAGGGAGGCTTATTTACTACTGGCCTTTTAAGGTTTCTACACGCATGCCAAAATGAATAATCTGATTGAGGAGTTGGGTCAAGATCTTTTAAATAATTTTTGCTCTTCGGGATTCTAGTAAATATCTTAGCCATTTCGTGCATTCTTTAAGTCTGCTTTTAAGTTGAGGAGATCTGTGCGATTGCCACTCTCTGCGAATTTTTCTTTTCTCAGCCAAGAACCTCTCGACGTCAACAGAATAGATTTGATTGTGTCTTATTAGTTCTCGGGTTACTGTTGCCTGTTGGGGAGCTAATATAAGGTTTTGATCAAAATCAGTAAGACTTTGCTCTACGTCTTCTGGAGTTCTTAGCGGGATATTTTCCGATCAATGACTACTGAGATATTTTTTATATTTCAACCAATTTCTGCTTGTGCAAGTTCTTGGTGACACGATATTTTGCTGGTTCCATATAATACAATAGTGGGTGAATGATCCGAGGATAAATCAAGTGACGCTTCAACTTCAATAATTTCTTTTGGAATACCTTTAGTTACGCCAAAATCAATAACATCAGGTATTTTTTACTGATCAGTAGGCCAATAGGTGGGTTGTCCACTCGATATCACGTTTAGAGTCATTTTTGAAATTGTGTCAAACAAAACACGACCTTCTGGAGTAATTAATCTTGATCCCCAAAACGTATTTTTAGCGTTGTAGTCGCCTGATGCTATGAAACAGGGACCTAGTGATTTGAAGAAATTGCTGTATTGACTTTCTGATATTTGAAACCTAGAAGGTGAATAAATCGAAGAAATAACTAAGCTTTGATGAAATTCTTCAATGCAGATGTTTGTTGCTTGAAGGTAATCTTCACAAAAATCACACAGTAAATAATGTTTGATTCGAGCCTTTATTAGTATTGCTGAACCACCACATGCTCTGCAACGGGGGTCTTTGGTGTCATATGAGATATAGCCATTTATTTTAAAAAAGCTATTTGTTGTTAAGTGAGTCTCTGAAACCAGTATGACATCAATTTGTTGGTTCTTCAAGAAGTACTCGAGTTCATTTTTGTGTTGGCGCAAGCCGTTTGCGTTCCAGAAACATATTTTTAAACAGTTCATGGTTTGTTAAGAAACGCCTGCAACATAGTAGATTGCATGCGTACCATTTCTTGCATCGTGCTGCTCGTAGAGCTCATAAAACTGTTTAACGAATGTACTAATGTCTCGATTTTAACATATCCGCGTATGAAACATGTTGGGTTGTTGGTTGATGTAACTGAAGGTAATGCGCATTTGTTCGATATTGTGGCTGCTTAGCAGGAGTACTTAATTTTTGTATTGACTTCCTTACCATAGAGAAAAGTGGACATAATTAGCTGTGTGGTTTCCACCGCAATTGCTGCATTTTATAACATTAGTGTCATTCTTAGGTTTATCGCATTGAGCGGAACCGGTTGCAACTTACAGTATGCCCTAGTATGGCCATACTCTTGGCAATTCAGTCACTGGACGGGTCCTGATCGCTTATGTGGCTCATCCACTGTAATTTTTCGGTGCAGTAGGTATTTCAGATTGTAAAATGGGTGCGTTTCGTTTTTCTTCAATCTCATATCTCCAGGTTCAAGTTCAACTCGAAAAAGTGGTTGGGGCACACGTTCTCTATTTCTGAGATTTTGGAAAATTGTGCTACCAACACACAAATATCTACATAAATTATTGATAATCAAGATAGATAAATAAAAAATAAAGAGCTCAACGCATCACACTTCACACTATAACATTGTTACTCTAGCAACATACTAAACGCATGACATACCAGTTGTATTGGCAAACTATACTCAAAGAAAAATAATAATTAAAATGTTCATTACAGATTGTATTGTATGAGCAGAGTAGAAAAATAATCAAAAAAAAACGTTAACTTAGTTTAGTTTTGTATCATGAACCACACCTAAACGTCAATTTGACATTTCTCAATTTCAGACTCAATTTGAACCAATCCAGCAACGCTTTAAAGTTATTCAGGCTTATTATGAAAATGGGCGTTCAAATCATATCGTGCAATTCGTGATTTTTTTAGTCAATTTGATAGTCCAAATGTGCGTACAATCGGAAAAATCGTGCAAAAATTTGAGCAAACCGGGTGTGTAGGAGATGTGAAAAAACCAGTGCATGCTCGTACAGATCGTACTGCAGAACATACTGCGATAGTGTGTCTGAAGAGCCGTCCACCTCAACTCGTCGTCGGGCCCAACAATTTCACCTCTCACGCTCGTCGTTGATGAACATTATGCATTTACACGCTTACAGGGTGCAATTGACTCAAGAACTAAAGCCGCTTCATCATTCCAAACGTCGTCAATGGTCAGAATGATGGTAAGAAAGGGCATGGATGTTCAATTATCGAAGAAAATCATCTTCCGTGATGAGGCACATTTTCACCTTAGTGGATTCGTCTATAAGCAGAATTGCCGCATTCGAGCGAATGATAATCCAAGAGTAATTGTCGAAAAGCCAATGCACCTATAAAGAGATTCGGTTTATGGGCTGGCGGCATCATCAGGCCTTTGTTTTCAAAATGAGGCCGGTCAGGCAGTTACCATTCACAGTAACTGCCTGACAGACGTTCGCTATTGTGAGATGATAACGAATTGGAAGATATGGATGTGGACGATATGTGGTTTGCGCGACAAATTCAATGGCCGTGTTATATATCACGTGGTGGCGATGTCAATTGGCCGCCACGATCATGTGATTTGACACCGTTGGTCTTCTTTCTTTGGGGTTATTTGAAAGAAAAGATGTACGTCGATAAGCCAACAACAATTCAAGAGCTAAAGGATGAAAAAATCCGGCACATTAAGGACATAGAACCTCAATTATGCCTCAGCGTCATCGAAAATTTGGAGCATCGGATGGAGTAAAATAAAAACAAAACAGGCACAGTGAGAACGATTGTAGTTTTGTATTTTTCAAGGCGAATTCACAACAGGTAAACTCGACAGCTCAGCTGACTATTTTTTTTAAAACAGTATAAATAATAATGTTTTTTTATATGAAGTTTGACTTTTGTTAAGACATGTTAATTTCTAATGGAGACGGAGGGTAATACTAAAAATATGTTATATTACACTCATGATTTTTATTTTCATATAAATATTCTTTAAAATATTGCAAAATTTCTCTGTAAAAATTTTTAAAAATATTTTTTTTTTCATTTTATTAATTTTTTTTTAAATTTAGGACTTTCCTGCAATCTATATTGAGTAAGAATGGTCAGACTAAAGCAAAAAAAATCTTAAAAAAATGTCCTCATAGTGACCTCCTTTAACTGCTCCTGTTTACCAGTGGGCACCCTGTGGGTCCATTCACTATATCTATGTGTATTGCTTTCTATAAAGGTCTTTAATACAAATAAAAGCAGAAAAACCTTACCCCCGAGATCTGTACTATTTATTTGACAAAAAAGCGAAAGAGAATCTTAAAAGCCGAAAAAAATGAAAAAAAAAGTGAAAAATATAGGTGTGAGTGGGTTTTGGCCAAAGGAATGATCCGATGTTGCTAAATTGCAATTCCAAAATTATCTAAACTATGCCTGACAGATTGGTGTGCTTAAATTTTTTGTATCTCTTCTAATGCCTTGACAAATGACATGACGCTTAATCAACTTCTCTATGTATAAGGATCCAGAATATATATACTTTATGGGGTCGGAAATGAATATTGTAGAAATTGCACACGGAATGATAAACTTATATATATCCCCTTTCCACCTGTGGTGAAGGGTATACAAATTTGAAAAGTTTGTATCTTTGCATGAAACGCTTGTGAAATGTACGGTTTATTTTCGTACACTGGTAAAAAGTAAGAGTGCTACTATATTCGGTCAAGCCAAATCGTATATAGATACTCTTCACCATAGTAATGTTTGCCTTAGACTCATCTGTAATCGATTGCTCAGGAGATTTTATTTAAATTTTATTAGATAAAATAAAATAGAATAGAATAATTTTAAGAATATGAACAATATTTTTTGAGTGTATTCACGCATTGAAAATCGTAGAATTGTTTTCTAAATTGCATTTTTAAGCATTTTAAAAGATAATAAGAAATTTTGGAATTTTTGGTTTTTTATTATTTTCACGTTTACTGACTTTGGGAAAATTATAAGTTTTGAAAACTAACTGGGTGTTGTTTTTGACGTATGTGTTGTACTTGTCGCTGAAGTTGATTGTTTTTTTTAAGCGAGTCCGTTAAACGATTAAAGATTGTTGATTGTTAGCAAGACGTGTGTTTAGATGGTTTGTCTTTAATTTTTCCACAGAATTTTTCTTTGGATATTCTTTTTGGTTTTTCTGGCTACGTGTATGTTGTTTTCATAATCTCTTGGATTAATTTTTCTAGCTGATATTTTTTGTGTTGTTTTTTTATATTTGCTATCATGTTGTACATGTTTAAACATTTGTCAAAATGTCTGTAGTGTCATCCGCATGTAGGAATGTGGCCAACCAACAAAACCATTACACAGACCAAATATTTTTTGTTAGTTTTTTGTTTTTAAACGAGGGTAAAATGGAAATTCCCCTTAATTTGGATACATATTTAACACAAATATTTCTTTGCTAAAAGCCATTTAATTGTTACCTATAACATAGTTTTGACATTTGAAAGAGATATGGCATATCTTGGGCAAAAGGAATAACTGCTTAAGTCGAATTAAGCCCTTATGTTTTGTTATCGTAGATAACTTATTTATTTGAATGTTTTTCTTATTAATAAAGACGACATATCGTTTAATTTATAAAATCCCGACAATAAGAAATATCCTTTACTGCAATGGGAAAAAATTAATAAAAAACCGATAATGAGTTTTAAAGTAGAATTTAAAAGAATACATAAGGCATAAAGGAATTTTGAGATTTATTCCAACAAAGCGTAAAAAAACGAATAAGGGAAAGGGCGGGGATAAAATGTTCTACAAAAATGTTGCCCATAAAATTTTACACACCAGAACCCAAAACTTTACACAAACACCCAAAACCAATCAAATTCAAGATTGCCCATTAAGGGTTAAGTTATAGGGTTAAGGGGGGAGTTAGATGGTTAATATGTTCTAGAATTTTACATAACAGATGTAAAAAAAACATAGTTTTATATATATTCAGGATTAACCCTTAATGGGCAATTTTTAAGTTGATTGGTTTTTAGTATTTGTGTTAAGTTTTCGATTTTGGTGTATTCTTACATATATAGTCCGTGTCCTGGCGGGCACAGCTAGTGTCATATACATGTTATAAATTTCTTTGTAATTTTGTATTCTCGAAAACTGTCCAAACGATTTCAAAGAATTTTTCTTCCAGCCTTGGTATTAAACTCAATACATATATGTTAAAACCGATATGTGGCGCTGAAACTACTTATTAGGTTGAACAAATAGTATTTTCTGAAATTAGAGTGGTTCCACAGGGTGAAAAATCCTGTAAAAAGTTACCCAATATGAGGTGTAAGTTTATATGTTTGAAAGTTGGAAGTAATCCCCTAAAGTGATAAAAGGGTAATATGTTGGATTTATGCATAAAAATCTCGCGATACTGTGTTCGTACGTGTTAGTATGTGAAACCGTCCAACCACTTGGTCATAAACTCGATAGATTAAATCCGTTAGGTGGCGTTGTTGTTGATATGAAAAATATTATTCGATTTTAAAAACCGTTTTCCCTTAGTCACAAAGGCTATAAGAGACCAGACAACGCCAATTAAAATAACCTGACTTTAATATTACACATAACATATAAGGGCATTATAATACAAAACCTGAACAAATAGTTTCATCAAAGAGCGGTACCTATACGTCAAAAAGTAAATTTTATTTTTAAATTACTTTTTTGTATACTCCTCGTTCAATTGAGTTTAGTTCTTTGTACGGGTTGATATTCGTACAACCTAAAGAACAACAACAAAAAGAATGACAATAAAATACAAAGGTACCGATTACACATGTCAAAACTACAAACAACACCATTCAGTTATCAAAAAAAGAACTGCACTTTCAACGCTTCAAATTCGAATACAACAAGAATATAAACAAAAATTTTGTTTTAAAGACAGAATGTTTCGAATAAATACGACGTGAATGTGTAAATAAAAGTGTGTTGAACTAACAAAAATGTTCAAATGACACCAACAAAAGGTTACAAAAAATCCAATGTAACAATTTTAGGCTAAAATAACGCGTTGAATTAAAATTAACTTTAAAAATTTTAATTGTTGAAGATCAATCACCCACCCAGAGGTATTTCATCAAAGAAAAATATTTGTAAATGAACAGCTCAAGTCTTTTCCAAATTCTTCTCATGGGCTTCGATCAAACGTTTAAGCATTTTTTTACTAATTGGAATACTAGTGTTGTTCTGTTAGAAGACATAGGACGCTGTCATTGTCGCAGATACATATGGTTGAACAGGTAAAGAAAAAAACATGATTAAGATAACCATACTCTAAGAGCAACATGATTGAATTATATTGTTGTAGTCAATTTATATCATTACTAAACATAATAAAAATATTTTTATTGGAACATATTGCCATCTAATACACATACATATGTAGATATGTATTTATTTTTATGTCATGATTTCAAAAGGCAATTGCTTGGATAGTTTTTATTTACAACTATCATTTAATTATATTTTATTTCCTTTTTGACAAAAAAAAATTACTTTTTTTTAAATTACTGTATTCCAAAAATTACTATATTACTATATATTTATTTTTAAACTAGTTGTGCCCACACACGTTTTGTGTGTCCTGACAATATTTTGTTCGATTTTGCTTTGAAGGTAATCCACACTCATCCCTGGACAAAATTCTAAAATTTATATAAAACTATCTGTCGTGGGCGTCCTGATAATATTTTGCTCGATTTTGCTTTGAAAGTATTCCACAGCTTTTGTAAGACTTACTTTTATAGAGTAGCACCTATAAAAGAAAACTGCAACTAAACTCAGAAGAAACTAACAATAATAGAATGTTATAGCCACACTCAAGTCGTAGTATTTTTACCAAATTATAGAAATACAAAAATTATAAAAATACAAAAACAATGTAATCACATAATTACCTAAGTATGTATGTATTTCACAAAATAAGCAAATTATACAACACTTACGAGACTTGAAACAAATACAAATTTTATTCAATTGGCTATGTGGCAGTAATTTATATTTTCTCAGCGCCATCTGTGTTTAAATATCAAGATTTAAAGGATTCGTGCCGTACTAAGCGTACTTTCACTCTTTTTTCTCCAATTTCTCTTGGAATTGAGATACTTTTGCGGAAAAGAAAGTATCCTATATTAAAATGAGGATACTTAGCTACCTCCTCACAATTTTGTTAAAATCCACTTAGTAATTTTTACATGATGCTAACGTAAATGAAAAGCAGACAGACAGACAGACAGACAGACAGATGGAAATGAGTTACTACTGTATTATATGTATAGATTATAAAATTCTTAAAAATATTGTAAAGCTCTGTAAAAGGTGTTTAAAATATTTTAATAACAATGTCATTCCACAAAGTAAAAATACATATCAAATACAAATTTTATGCAATTGGCTATTTGGCAGTAACTAATTCATAATTTGTAATTATCTTTTAAACAGCGCCATCTGTTGCGCATGCGTGTTTTAAATCAGACTTGGAGGATATCAATTACATTTTGTAATTAATTACACATGCAATTACAAATTACATGTAATTGTAATTGAAAATTTTCAATTACTAATTACAAGTAATTGTAATTGAAATAGGGACTAAAATCAATTACAATTACTTTTAATTTGTAATTGAAAAATTACAATTACATGTAATTAGTAATTGGAAAATTAATTTACTAATTACATGTAATTGTAATTGAATTTTAAATTACTAATTAATTGGAAAATAAAATTACTAATTACATGTAATTGTAATTAAAATTTTTCAATTACAAATTACATGTAATTGAAAATTTTAAGTAATGAATACTTTTTTTCAAAAATGTTCAATTTGTATGTAAATTATAAAAAATAATAACAATCCTATTTTAATAAATAAATTTGGCGCCTTAGTGTTAAAATAATACTAGCGAACAAATATAACCTTTCAACTGGTGCTGAAGATGTTAAGGGAGTATTAGACCATAAAAAAGCCTTTAGTATTGTAGGATAGTTTTTTATGTAATTTAGAAACGAATTTAGACCACGCAAGTAAGTCTGAAGTGCAAATTTCAAACTATTTTCTTTTTCACAATGTCAATGTCTACGGAATATTAAATGAAAAAATGTATATTTGACCGCAAAGTTTTCAAAATTTGGAAGCAATAATTACCTTTATGAAGGTGTTCACCGTAATTGAACATGGATGCAGTTATCGTATTGCTCGTTTGAATGATGCAATTGATCATGCAACGCAAGATAAGCTTGAAATTTTTAGGGATATAATTGAATTTCGTTCAATTGGAAGTAATGATTACTGACTAATTACAATTACAATTACTTGTAATTTGTAATTGAAGTTTTTCAATTACAATTACATGTAATTAGTAATTGGAAAATTAAATTACTAATTACAAGTAATTGTAATTGAAATTTTTCAATTACAAATTACAAGTAATTGTAATTGATTTTGTCCCTGATTTCAATTACAATTACTTGTAATTAGTAACTGGAAATTTTCAATTACAAATTACCTTTAATTGTAATTGAAATGTAATTGAATCCCCCCATGTCTGTTTTAAATATCCCGCTTTCAAAAATAAAAGATGTCGTAAAGTATGGAGTACCTTTAAATCGGTAATATTACGTACGTTCTTTCACTGCATTTTCTCCACTTTATCTTGGAAATAAGATATTTTTGCGGAAAAAAGTACGCTATATTGGAATCAAGATATTAAGGTACCTCCTCACAAATTTTTATCAAAATCCGTCCAAAAGTTTTAACGTGATACGAACGCAGACAAAAACACAGACAGACAGGAAAAAAGTTACTATTTTAATTTAAGTATGTATAGATTACTAATATTGGTGCACTTATCGTTTTTACATAAACCTATAGCTTAAAAACAAATCACTGATATGTTAGAAAACCATTTGGCCAACTCCAATAACAAAATATTTTTAAAACCAATATTTCTTTGCTTGTAATCACACTTCGATTACATACGAACAATCTTAATACACTATGATTGTGGTACGAATGTTAGTACGTTTCAAATCAAATATGTAGCCATTTTTTTGTACATAATATCCATTATATGCTGGTAAGGCGTAATGACCACAGATGTTTATTCGAAAATTATGTTTCATTTTTTATTATGGGGGATTTATATAGATATTAGGGAACAGAAACCTCTTGATGTTCTTGGCATGAAAATCTAGTGTGATGTTTGTCAGTAGACACACTAAAGAACCTTTCAAGTGACTCGGTTTTTTGAAACAGTCTAAAAGATATTTCACTCAATCCGTTCTTTTTACTATTTCTACCACTTATATGCGGCATAAAATGGAATACAACTCTCATGTATTGGCCAGCGGTCAAAAGTCTATTTAGAAGCTACTCTACCGCGTACAGGAGAGGGAGAAGAAGTGAAAGTAGGATAGTCAAATCTATTGCTGCACTGGATCATTACCCCCGGGGGTTCCAATTGTCACTGCAGGAATATGGCAAATGCTTTGACGCGGTCCACTCGGGGAAAATAGGGGCACCTGACGCTAGGGTTCCTAGAGCCTAAATCTGGAAGAAAAGGTCTGTTGTTTTATAACCGACCAGTGCCCAAAGGACTGGTACCACGGGAATCGGTGGCCCCACAGAGAGCCTATCCTCTCTGTGAACGGTTATTGGTGAGGTCCCCTTCGGGGGTACATGTGGTGGTTGTGGTTTAAGATCGATTAAGTAGGTAAGGTGCAAGGTCGATCAAGTGTGCTGCTGCACTCTCAACAGACGGAGTTTGGATAGTCTCCAAACCCCTAAGAAAGAGGTTATAATATGGATCTAGGCTTGCCTTGGAAAGGCTTGCCATATTATATAAATTGCTACTCATTGTGACTGTATCACACACAAAAAGCGATTGGTGGCAATCGTAAAGTGTTGTTATACTACACAATGGGGGCGCTAGTCTACGCCTAAGTTTCACTCGGTGGTAAGACCACCGTGAGGTTAGGCCGAGTATGGCAGGTACTCACTTTAATCTTGTTCCACAAATGCACTGGATCATCGACGTAATTAGGGTTGTGTTTTATCGCTACTGCAATGTTATGTAGTCTAATGAAATTGAGGAACTTGTCCCCGACACCCGCACATTTTTGCGTTGAACACGCTTTCGTTTAGAGCAAATCTATTTGTCGTCGATTGGCTACTGAAGCGCCCTAATATCGTAATCGTATGTGAAATAAATGCCCTCCAGATGTCTTTCCTGTCACTTTCCATATAAGACAGTTCAAGTCGAACGTTCACAAACACTACTCCCTATATCCTCCTTCCCTCAACCTAATTTCCTACTTCCCGCACAATTCTTTGCATAAGTAGGGGTCATGTCCTGAGTGCTGGTCCAAAATTAACCAAAAAAAAATAACAAAAAATTATTTATCGAGATCAAAGTGTTAAATTATATTTTAAAACAACAACAATTTGTTCACAGCAGCCACATATTGTCACGGAGTACATAATAAGATTCCACACAACAACAATGTTTCTGGGTGGACTTCCCGGAATATTAAGAGCGGTTCAGCAGCTATAATATTATTTCCAGAATAAACAGTTTTTTAAAACCACCATGCAGCAAAAGGAATTGTGTATTTTTATTCACAATGGTATAGGGTATATGAAATTCGGCTTAATATAACACTGTTGTGTAACTTATCTAACTTTAAAGTATGTTTTCTTTTCCGTTACAAACATGTTTTAACATGTTTTAAATTTACAAATTTATCCTGTAGTAAACTTAAGCCTTTTTTATTAATTGTATTAATTCTATTTTCACCGGCTGTTATTATGGATGGCGTTGTCTTAAATGAATCATAAAACTCTTTTGGTTACTAAAATTAAAAAAGATCTCTTTTAAAATATTTAGCTATAAAATTTATTAAAATTCCATAAAAATTAAATGCTTCAAAATAGATAACAAATAAAAACAACAAATAATAAAGATCAAAGGAAACTTGTGACTCAGTTGAAAAGAATAAAAAAAATAAAAAGAAAAGAAAAACAATGAGAAAAGTGTTTTTTTTTTCGAAATTGATAAACATGATTTTAAATAAGCATTTCGTTGTTAAAAGTCCCATTAATACTGATCCCATTGTTACACCTTTATGACAATCATAAATTTCCAATTTAAATTTAATACTAGAAAACACTTATAATGAAACAATAAATGACAAGAGGGAATTTTCTTGTTAAGAATAGAAAGTATTAAGAGACCACCTTACTGACAATGTTTATTTATGAAACAAAATTAAACAGTCTTTGTCAATAAGGAAATTTATTATAGAAAATTATTATAATTTTTCTATTGTTATTTGAAATTATAAAGAGACTTTAACATGCGTATGATTTCGTTAAGACTTTTAATTCTAGGATTTTTAACGTCAAGTGGAAAAGGAGTAAGAGAACTGAAATTGAGCACGGTGGTAGAAAAACATTATTGATTTTATGTTGACTGACTCTTAAAATGGTTTTACACGACGTGTATTTGTCATATGACTTGTCAGTTTGATAACCCATATGAAATTTCATGTGTTTGTCAAAATAGCCATTTTACATATGGTTTTAATTTTTGCTTTCAAACGTTCATGTGTAATTACATGTGACATAACTTACAATATATAATTTTGCCGCCACACAGTTTTTTATTTCCAACCACAAATGATGCAAAGATGCAAATCTAGTGCTTTTACCACGTTTTTAGCGCTTTTGTTACCACAAAAAGCATAAAATAACAAAATATCAAATTGGCATTACAGGATGTCAGATGCTTTGTCACATCAAAATAGAACACGTTCTAAATGAAAAATGTCATGTATTATACACATGGAAAATACACATGTTATGTTTGAAAGGGTTTACACGACGTGTATAGAATTTACACATGGAAAAGTGACAAGTCATATGACAAATACACGTCGTGTAAAACCACTTTTAATAAAAAAGCTTTTTGTGTGAGAAGTTTGATACTTAAAATTGTGTGTGCGATCACAAAATTTTGAGTTTATCATCATTTAGTCACAAATCTCTAAACTATTTAAAGACTTAAAGAACTTTATATAAATTTTAGAATTGTACCAAGTGATGGGTACCCCTATATAAAGAAAATATATAAAGCACTATAAAAATAAGAATGTCAAAATTTGGTGTGGATTACTTTCAAAACAAAATCGAACAAAATATAGTCAGGACGCCCACGTCCTGGCGGGCACTGCTAGTTAAGAAATATAATGTTAGAGTACTAATATTATAATATTGAATAATTATGTTGCACCGGTCGCCGGTATTGCCGTTAACTGGCTCCCTTTGTTCCTTGTGGTTCCTTTGTATACTTGCTTACTTGATATAAACTGATCGTAATATTTTATACCTAAAGTAATCTGAGTTTAAACAACATTTGCTAAATCAAAAGCGCTAGTTTTTATTAGAGATATAGAATTTAAAGTTAGCAACACTGCCAGATATGTGCGCAATTTTAGTTGCTAATGCTGCCTTACACATACAAGTTTTGCATAGGTATTATCTACGAAAATGGCGGAGAAATATACGAAAATCTTACAAGTTGCATGTATGTTTCCACATTAATAAGTTCATTTTAAAAATGTTGTCGAAGCGAAAGGTTTCAAAAATTGCTCATCTGGTTGCTTTATTTATTTATAAAGTATTATTATTTTTTATCCATTTAATTTTGCTATTTTAAATAAAACTTTTCTGTTAGCTCTGTTTATCGTTTTGACATTTAACATGCAAGAATTGTCAGAAAATCACTTGTAGGAAAAACGTAGTGCTGGAAATTTTTGCTACTTTTAATTACTCCATACTACTCAATACTTATCAATTGGATACTCAATAGTACTCAATACTTTTGTTTACATAATAAATCGTCAATGACGTCGATAAATTTTCTTTTCAATGTGTTTCTAACACTATAATGAGAAATGTATCAAGTAACTACTTTTGAGTATTGAGTACTCAAAAAATAATTAAATACTCGGTACTAGATACCCACTACTCAATACTTTGCCAGCACTAGAAAAATATCTTGGACTGCTGTTAACCCCCGTCTGCATTAGTCGTTAACATAAAAAAAGTCAAACTTCATATAAAAAGAAACATTATTTTTAATACTGTTTTTTTTATATATGAAGTTTACCTTTCATTAAGACATGTTGATAGCAAATGAAGACGAGGGTTTAGAATAGACAGAAACTGGGCAGATATTTTTTGAATTATCTTTTGCTCTGTGTATTCACACACATTGTGTGCGCCCTGACAATATTTTGTTCGATTTTGCTTTGAAAGTAATCCACACCAAAGGCTAAGTAAGAGCCTTAATTTATATAAAGGTACCCATCCCTGGATAAAATTCTAAAATTTATATAATTTTTAAAATTCTACAAATTATTGTAATGCTCTGTAAAAGGTGTTTAAAATATTTTAATAACAATGTAATTCCACAAAGTAAAAATACAAATCAAATGCAATTTTTATTCAATTGGCTATTTGGCAACGAGTAATTTATATTTTGTCATTATTTCAAAACAGCGCGATCTGTTGTGCAACCATGTTAAAAATATCCCGCTTTCAATTCATATTTTTCATTCTTTTGAAACAGCGCCATCTATCAAAAATAAAAGATGCCTTAAAGTATGCAGTACCATCAAATCGGTTAAAAAAAAAATCGGCGTACTTTCTCTGCTTTTCCCCCACATTCTCTTGGAAATAAGAGTATTTGCGGAAAACAGTATCCTATATTGGAATCGGGATACAAAGACGAAACTTTTTATAAATCCATATAGTAGTTTTTACGTGATGCAAACACAGACTGAAAGACAGACAGACAGGAAATGAGTTACTGTTTTATTATAAATATCGTGCCTTAGTTCGGTATTAGTTTACCAAAATATTCTGTTTCCCCTTAATCGTCATGTCAATAAGAAAATTGGCGCTAAATTGGCGAGTGGAATCATTGGCTCTTATTTCTTCAAAAACGATGCTGACCAGATCGTAGCACTTAACGTTGACCGCTACATATCCATTATAACTTGCTTTGTAGTTTGAAACACAATTAAATGCCCTTAATGTGAAGGAGCTATTGTTATAACGAGGCGGTGAAACATGTCACTAAGCGCGTGCCACAATTATTTTAATGAAAGAAACGTTGGGCGAAGAATAAATTCGTGCAATCGACCGTATCATGCTATTTAACTGGAGTCTTTGTTAAAAATTAAAATAAAGACGTTTCAATTGTTCAGAACTTTTCTAATTTGAAATAAATTGATTTGTAATTATTTCATTAATCTTAAGCGAAAATCAAAATCAAAGACATCAATTACAATAAAATTTTGATTTGTTGCAACAGGATTCTATAACTTTTTTATTATTTTCTTAGAATAATGAAAATAAATTATAGTTGTTTTTTTTTCAATGTTCGAAAATTTACCTCATATAATATACTTAAGAGTTTTGTACAGTAGAATGTTGAATACACAAACGCAAATAGTGTTAACTATTATTCTGGTTGTGATCTTTCTAGACAAGGAGAATACTGTACTGAACAAACTCAACATAAAGATCAAAAAATTTAATTATGTTTTGTTTTTCGTGCACAAATATCAAACTTCGTTGTGTTCGGTTCAGCCCATTATTCTGAATGTATAGTTTGTGCATTTACTATTAGTATTCATTTGGGTTTTTATTATAAACAACTTAACATATGCACATAAAAAACACTAAAGAAAGCTAAAACATAATCTAGAACTCAAACACTACACAATACACAAAATAATGTTCAGTAAATTTTCGAACACTGATTTTCTACACTTCAACAACCCATTTAATAAAACGAAAGCTTAATCAACTTAATACCAAAGAAAAAAGCTGCAGCTTAATGATTTCATTATTGCTTCAGTCAATTGGTGAAATGTTAAAACGTGAAGTATTTTAAAAATAATAATTTAATAATGATGTTTTTAGCTTTCAGTATAGTTGTCTGTAAATCTTTCCCTAATGAAATGTAAAAGAAAAAATTATTAAATGGAATAAAAATGTATTGAACTCGTTTTCTAATAATATTTTTTTATTCTTTCCTCTAGGTTTTAAATGAAAAAAAGAAATGATTAAATTTTTGAAAAAAAAGAAACGAAACTTTTTTTCGCTGCAATTCTTCATTAGTACGCGAGAGGAGAGAGTGGAATAAAAAAGTGTACACATATGCACTTCCTCCCATTCGTAGTTTTAATTTTGAAGTTTAAAATGTAATCAAATGTGTACATCCATACAAATTGCTGCAATAACAATTTCATGATATAAACACAAATGCAATATTAAAGAAGAAACGAGAAAGATTGCATGGGCAAAAGTTGCATAACGTAAGTCGGCACTAAGCATTTTCTCCTACAAAAATGTAGGATGGAAATGTTAAATGGAAAATATACATATGTAAAAATTGCGTCTTTTGTGGGGCCACCCTTTATTTTTTTAGTTTTATGTTTTCATGACTTGTTTTAGAGGCCATAGTAATTCCTACATTGTGTAAATTTCAAGTGTTTGCCTTTTACAGCTCGTCTGAAAAGATGATATTCTTCCAATTCATGACTTCAAATGGGACACCCCTTAATTATTATACTTTATAATTCTTTATTATGGCTGTAGTCGGCACATACTGTGTGCAAATTTCAAACGTCTATCTGCTACGTTTCAATATAACATAAAAATTACTCATGGGTGGCACCCTTTAGTTTTTAATTATATTTGTTATACTCGTAACAACAGCTTATTTACACTCTATGTAATTGTAATTGATTTTAGTCCCTATTAATTGGAAAATTAAAGTACTAATTACATGTAATTGTAATTGAAATTTTTAATTACAAATTACATGTAATTGAAAATTTTAAGTAATGAATACTTTTTTTTGTAATTATTGTCAAAAAATATTTAATTACAAAAATGTTCAATTACATATAAATTATAAAAAATAATAACAATCCTATTTTAATAAATAAATTTGGCGCCTTAGTGTTAAAATAATACCTTTCAACTGGTGCTGAAGCTGTTAAGGGAGTATTAGACCGTAATAAATTAGTCAAGTACGAGTTACACTCACACACGTAGGGATCCGTACTGTGTTCAGTATAATTTAAAAATTCCACTTGTTTATTTCTTTATGTCTTATGGGACACCCTTAAATTTTAAAATTAAATTAAATTAAATATTCGCGAAAATTGCATCATAATTAGAACACCCTTTAAATTTTAATATGTAATTGATTTTATAGCGGCCATGGTAATACACTTTCTATTAAAATATCAGGAGCCTACCTATTGCGGTTAAAAAAATAAGGTAATATTCGTGAAAAACACGTTACTAATGGACACACTTCAATTTTAAGTATTTGTTATAGCGGCCGAAGTAACACATCTACTGTAAACATTTCAAGAGGGTATCTATTACGGTTTATGAGATCTTGTCACTGTCGGAACACCCTTTAATTTTATTATTCATTATAGTGGCCATGGCAACTTCCTTTCTATAAATATATTATGAGTCTACTTATTGCGATTAAAAAATAAGTCACTATAAGTGAAAAACATGTCACTGTCGGAACACCCTTTAATTTTTAGTAATTGTCATATCAGCCGTGGCAACACATCTTCTGTACAAAATTTCAAGAATCTACCTGTTACAGTTCAAGAAATAAGGCTTTATACATGCAAATCATGTCACTGGCGGAAAACCCTTTAATTTTTATTATTTGTTATAGTGGACATAGTTATACACCTCCTGTAAAAATTTCAAGATTCCACCTATTCATTCAAAACTTAGGATATATACACCCTTTAATATTTAAGTTCAATTTTGTATACTTGTTTATAAAAAAAACATAGTTTTAATTACAGTCTGCAAATTGTAAGTGGTTTACTCTTACAGCTCAAAACAAAAGACATAAACGAAAATAACACGTCACTTTTGGAACACCCTACGTTTTAGTATTTTTTGCTATTGTGGCCGCAGTTATACAATTTTGGTAAAATTTTCAAGAGTCTACATATTATGGTTCAAACCTTAGGCCTTACACATACAAAGCACATCACTATCGGAACACCCTTTAATTTTTAGGTTTATTTTTTTAGACTTGTTTATAAAGCGAACTAAGTTTTAAATACTGTTTGTAAGAAATAAACACATATTCGTAAATAACACCTCTCTATCGGAACACCCTATAAGTTTTAATATTTTTTGCTATAGCGGCCATAATTATACACCTTTGGTAAAATTTTCAAGAGTCTACCTATTATGGTTCAAAACTTAGGCCTTATACATGCAAATCACTCCACTATCGGAACACCCTTTAATTTTTAGGTTTATTTTTTCAGACTTGTTTATATAGCGAACTAATTTTAATTTAGTGCTTGCATATTTTTAGTGAATTCCTTCTACAGTCCAAGAAATAAGCACATATTCGTGAAACGCACCTCTCTATCGGAACACCCTATAAGTTTTAGTATTTGCTAGTATAGCGGTGACAGTTATATACTTTCTGTGAAATTTTCAAGCGCCTACCTATTCCGGTTCAAAACTTAGGCCTTATACATGCAAATCACACTACTATCGGAACACCCTTTAATTTTTGGGTTTATTTTTTTATACTTGTTTATATAGCGAACTAAGTTTTAATTACTGCTTACATATTTTTAGTGTACGCCTCCTACAGCTCAAGAAATAAAAACATATTTGTGAATAACACCTCTCTATCTGAACACCCTATAAATTTTATTATTTGTTGCTATAGCGGCCAAAATTATACACCTTCTGTAAAAATTTCAAGATTCTACCTATTATTAAAAACTTGGGCCTTATAAATCAAAATAACACCCCTATCGGAACACCCTTTAATTTTTAGGTTTATTTTTTAGACTTGTATATAAGCCGAACTACGTTTTTATTACAGTTTGTAAATTTTTAGTGTATGCCTCCTACAGTTCAAGAAATAAACACATATTCGTGAATAACACCTCTCTATCGGAACACCCTATAAGTTTTAATTTTTGTTGTTATAGCGGCCATCGCTATACACCTTGTGTGAAAATTTCAAGAGTCTACCTATTATGGTTCAAAACTTATGCCTTATACATGCATTTCACACCACTATCGGAACACCCTTTAATTTTTAGTTTTATTTTTTTATACTTGTTTATATAGTGAACTAAGTTTTAATAACTGTTTGTAAATTTCAAGTGTATCCCTCCTACAGTTCAAGAAATAAACACATTTTCGTAAATAACACCTCTCTATTGGAACACCCTATAAGTTTTAGTATTTGTTGCTATAGCGGCAACAACTATACATCATCTGTGAAAATTTCAAGAGTCTACCTATTACGGTTACAGAGATAAAAGGCGCTGACAGACGGACAGACGGACAGACATTGTAGCGAAAACAATAGGGTTTCGTTTTTACACTTTGTGTACGGAACCCTAAAAAAGCCTTTAGTATTGTAGGATAGGTAATTTAGAAACGAATTTAGACCACGCAAGTAAATCTGAAGTGCAAATTTCAAACTATTTTCTTTTTCACAATGTCAATGACTACGGAATATTAAATGAAAAAATATATATTTGACCGCAAAGTTTTCAAAATTTTGTAAGCGACAATTACTTTTATGAAGGTGTTCACCGTAATTGAACATGGATGCAGTTTTCGTATTGCTCGTTTGAATAATACTGTTGATCATGCAACGCAAGATAAGCTAGAAATTTTTAGGAATATAATTGAATTTCGTTCAATTGAAAGTAATGATTACTGCCTAATTACAATTACAATTACTTGGAAATTTTTATTTACTAATTACATGTAATTGTAATTGAAAAAGTTCAATTACAAATTACAAGTAATTGTAATTGATTTTGTCCCTGATTTCAATTACAATTACTTGTAATTAGTAATTGGAAATTTTCAATTACAAATTACCTGTAATTGTAATTGAAATGTAATTGAATCCCCCCATGTCTGTTTTATAGCCACTTTTTTAAATATAATTTGCAATTTTATTTCAATTCCTTACATTTTCATTATTTTTCATTATTATTTTCATTTGTATTTCATTGTATCAATAAAGTTATCAAGCATATAACCGATGGCAGCAACTCAACTGAGCTACCACTTTGGTAATAGTTTTTATTACTTCCAACCATCGCCGCGGAGGTACAAACTGTGACTGCAGCATTTCCATAAGCTTTGACGATTTGCTCGGTTCCTAAGGCCTGAATCTGGAAGAACAGATCTGTTTTATTATGGGTCTTCTTCGAGGTCCGACCACTGTCCAAAAGACTGGTACCACTAGAACCGATGGCCCTGCAGAGAGCCGACCCTCTCTGTGTCCGGTTTTGGCTGTGGTTTGGATCAAGACATGCAATTGGTGCATGGTTGATCAAGTGCGCTGTTGCACTTGATTTGGATGGTATCCAACCCCTAAACAAGTGGTTAGGATATGGGTCCAGGCTTCTATGTCCTATAAATTGCTTCTCATAACGTACGTATTGTGCACTATGCGATATTGTGTGATGATGGGACAATGGCAGCTAAAGGTGATGATATTGTCGCTTCATTGCGCTTTTATTGTGTAGAATGCAGTATATATGACGATATGGGGATGCTGGTCAACACATTAAAAATTCACCCGGTGGTAAGAACACCGCCAGATAAGGGCCAACACACCTACCTGTGTTTACATGACATTAATCTTGATGACGGATTACATCTAACCGATGCACACTATAACTACATACAGATGAGTTTGAAACCGAGAAATCTATATTTAAATCAGTCAAGTTCGTGTCAGATCCACACCCGGATGGACCCTTACTACGTTCAGTAAACAACTTTAAAAGTACAAGATTTTTATTTTTTTTTCAAACCTAATATGGCATATTCTTTAATTTTAAGTTTTTTATTTTATTATTTTTTATTACAAGAAAAGGTCAAATTCCTTAAAATCGCGACTTCTAGAAAACACCCTTTCATTTTTATTTATTTTTGTTATTTGTTGTTATAGTAGACATTGTAGTAGACATTTGTGCAAATGTATAGCGTATTTCTATTATGGTTAAATTTAAGGTCATATGCGTAAAATCGTTGTCACTATCGAAACACCCTTTAAGTTTTATTTATTTATTTACTCTGTGCAAATGTAGAATAAATAATAAGGCCTTTTGCGTAAAAATTATATCACTATAGGGGTACCCTATAGTGATATATTTATTTTTAATTATATTTGCTCAAGAAATTAGGTCATATAAGTAAAAACCACGGCACTTTTAGAACACCCTATAGTTTTTAGTATTTGTTATTATAGCGGCCTTAGTAATAATGGGTGATTTTTTTGAGGTTAGGATTTTCATGCATTAGTATTTGACAGATCACGTGAGATTTCAGACATGGTGCCAAAGAGAAAGATGCTCAGTATGCTTTGACATTTCATCATGAATAGACTTACTAACGAGCAACGCTTGCAAATCATTGAATTTTATTACCAAAATCAGTGTTCGGTTCGAAATGTTCAAATGTGACAAATTTTGTTCAGCGATGAGGCTCATTTCTGGTTGAATGGCTACGTAAATAAGCAAAATTGCCGCATTTGGAGTGAAGAGCAACCAGAAGCCGTTCAAGAACTGCCCATGCATCCCGAAAAATGCACTGTTTGGTGTGGTTTGTACGCTGGTGGAATCATTGGACCGTATTTTTTCAAAGATGCTGTTGGACGCAACGTTACGGTGAATGGCGATCGCTATCGTTCGATGCTAACAAACTTTTTGTTGCCAAAAATGGAACAACTGAACTTGGTTGACATGTGGTTTCAACAAGATGGCGCTACATGCCACACAGCTCGCGATTCTATGGCCATTTTGAGGGAAAACTTCGGAGAACAATTCATCTCAAGAAATGGACCGGTAAGTTGGCCACCAAGATCATGCGATTTGACGCCTTTGGACTATTTTTTGTGGGGCTACGTCAAGTCTAAAGTCTACAGAAATAAGCCAGCAACTATTCCAGCTTTGGAAGACAACATTTCCGAAGAAATTCGGGCTATTCCGGCCGAAATGCTCGAAAAAGTTGCCCAAAATTGGACTTTCCGAATGGACCACCTAAGACGCAGCCGCGGTCAACATTTAAATGAAATTATCTTCAAAAAGTAAATGTCATGGACCAATCTAACGTTTCAAATAAAGAACCGATGAGATTTTGCAAATTTTATGCGTTTTTTTTTTAAAAAAAGTTCTCAAGCTCTTAAAAAATCACTCGTTACAACTTGTGTGAAAATTTCAAGACCCGTGTACTGTTGCAGAGATAGAAGGTGCAGACAGACGAATATACCATAGGGTTACGATACGGGTACGGAAAACTATCACTAAGATTAAAAGACCCTTTTCAAAGGAAACACATTGTTGATATACCCTATAGCTAACAGTTGAAAGATGTCTTTACACAATAGCAAACAGTGTAATATAATCTTTACTTTTAACTGTCTTTATCATTTTGTCACTTGCTTTTATTGTGTTTGCCTGACAAATATTAACAACTATTGTGTTCCAATTATGATACTATGCATTTCCGTATTTTCTTTAAGCGAACCACAGCTGTGTGTGTTTTTCTATCTTTTTTTAAATACGAGTAGTTCAAAAAGGCAAAGATTGCCAAGTATTTAATTAAGGCAATACGAGTATAATAAAAAATTTCATTATTGGTGTTAAAAACCAAGTTAGCATTTAATAGAAGCTTTAAAGTAATTTACACTGATACATTTGATTCAATTTGCAATGGGGGAAAAATTGTAAATAACATTTATACACTTAGCCAAATGCAATTTAATATCATGCTCTCTAAACATTTGTTTGGGAACAGATTTGTTTCAGAAAATTAAAAGGAAATTGGAGAAAATTATTTATTTAGTCATTTCGAGATAAACAAAAGATAATCAGAGCTCAAGTTAAAAAGGCTGTTGAAGTGTGTCGTATCCCATAATATTGTTCTTTTAAAGTACTTTTATTAAAAGGGAAATAGCGCAATACGTCTGAGGCAATTTTAGATTTATTAGACTCTTTAATATGAGATTGTTAGGCTCTTCGTTTATTAAATTTTAGAAACTGTTTACGGTCTGCATATACCGCAACAGTTGAGGAGAAAACTTGTTGAGGCAACATAGGTTGGAAACTTCAAAAGCAACGTTTTTTTCTTCTATATTTTGTAGACGGAATTTCTTGATTCTACTTGGTAGTAAGTAAGATATATTAACCTAGAATATCTTCTATACACATGTTAAAATAGTAACTCATTTCCATCTGTCTGTCTGCTTTGCTTTTGCGTTCACATCACGTAAAACTACTGGATGGGTTTTAACGATTTTGTGAGGAGGTACCTTAGCATCCTGATTCCAATATAGGATACTTTTTTCGCCAAAATGTCGTATTTCCAAGAGAAAGTGGAGAAAAAGCAGCTTTAAAACTGGGATATTTTAAACACGGTTGTGCACCTGGACAGGGTATAAGAATTGTCAAAAATGGTGTTATTTGCCTCGCAAAATTTGCTTAGTTAAACAAAGCAGTGTTATAACTGCTTTGTATATTATGTATATATTACTAGGGTGTACAGAGGGAGAGAGAGGAATACTAAGCATTTAACTGCTGAACTTTCCAAAAAAAACTTATAATAGCTTCAGTGGTATTCTAGAAAAACAACTGTTGGAGTATAAAAAGCCTTATCAGGCAAGAGACAATGTAGTTGGAATGGTAAATTTAAAAAGTGAAGAATATGTTGACTTTTCAACTTAGAGTAACAAGTGTGGGAATGTTTTATTTTCACAAATAGCCCTGAAGAAAACCTGGGGACAAGTGTCTCCAAGTCACCAATTTTGTCAACTATTGCGGTGACTCTTTGTTGACATTGTCAGCAAAGCGTCTACATTTATACATTTGCCTTCGATGAGAAAAAAATCTAATAACGTTCACGATTTATTATATGATCTATAACTGTACTAGTGAATCACTAGTTCCAATGTCTACATATCGCACCCAAAAAACTGACTTTTTTCCATAAATTAATTCAGAGTACATATCTCTACCTTCTTTAACTGGAAAAATACAGTTATGTCTATTTTTATCTTAAGTGTGTTGCTTCTGCACATAAACAGTTTTTTGTCTCTCCTGAAAATTTTAGTATTTTGAGTTGTGACTTTTTTGTTTTTAGGGTGCGATATAGTCCCAAAAGAACTACCTAGTCAATAGTACCAATGTCAGTAATGCATTTTCAATGACAAGCACATGTTAAACGTCTATAGTAAATAGAATTTTTTGGGGTATTATAAGTTACCAGTAATGATGACTGTGTCAATAGTAAATCAGTACAGTTTCACTATTGAAATTTCCTGCAGGGTGATAATGCTTAATTAAATAATAATACAAATTAACTTTTTATGTAATATAATAGCTTGTTTAAAAAAAATTGTGTGCTAGTTACAATCTGGCGGTTGTAAGTTCGATTCCCACCAAAGACTCTGGGTGTTTCACTGCAACGAGTAAAAATCAAAATAATTTGTAATTGTATTCTAATGTGGTATTTAATTTTTAAATTAATAAAATAAATATATTCTATAAAACATAACAATAATAAATGAACTTAATTAAAAAAAGTCAAACGCAGTATTTTTCAGCTTCATCACTATGAATAACATCTGGGTCGTCCGAAGAATCTCTGAATGAATAACAAATCAAATCAAAACAAAACACAATCACAAAATAAAATCCAAGCAAAAAACCTGGTGAAACTTTGAAACTTACTCAACTTCTGATAAATCACTGAAATCGCCATATTCAACAGGTTTATTACACAGGCAACACATGTTGAAGGATTCCTTAAAGCAGTTCTTGCAATAAATAGCCGAACAACCAATAGTTTCGCACTTTACCCGCTTATCACTTTAAAAAGCAAAAGAAAGAAAGAAAACATGAACTTGACAAATAATGATAAAAAAACAAAAAAAAAAAACATTAAATTACTTATCTAAAGGAGTACCACACAATATGCATTTATCTTTGGACCTTTGGCCCAGTATACAACGACAAATACAATTCCTTTAATACATAAAGATACTAAATAATTCTTTCATTCCCCAAACAATTTAAATAAAAACTTACTGCTCCGTTCGAGCCCTTAACCAGTCCAGAAAAGAAAAATTATCTTTGGTCGAATTTTTACTGAACAATAAGCGGGCCTTGCGACGAGCCATCTTAAAGAAAGATGCTTAAAAATTTCAAATATTTTAAATGTTTCTTTCTTGCATTTGAATTTGAGTTTATCTCACTTCTTAACAGTAGAATTTTATTGTGTAGCCAAACTGCTCTTTGCCGTGCCACTTCGGGATAATACAAACGCATTATTATATGCCTCAAACGTAGTCCATACGGTTGACAAAATAAAAAAATCCATGCCATTAGTGAAATTAGGGCTATTAAATAGTAGGTGCCAAAATTAGGTCTTCTTGGATTTGGCAAACAGGTTTTAGAGTCTGTAACATAATTTTGTGAAACTGGTTCGAAAGCGTGTACAATGCCTCGAAATATTTCACCAACAAAGCCACCCCCTTCAACTTGAACCGTTATGTATGGAGGAACTATTAACGAGAAAAGATAAAAAATCAATAATAGTGATCTAAATTGCTTACAATAACGCACTATTAGACTCAAATAAATGGCATACACTCTCGATCATATGTTTTTAACCACTTGACTTTCTGCTTTTTTATTAGGGTTCCATACACAAAGTGTAAAAAGGTTAACCTATTGTTTTCGCTACAATGTCTGTCCGTCTGTCAGCGCCTTTTATCTCTGGAACCGTAATAGGTAGACACTTGAAATTTTCACAGATGATGTATAGCTGTTGCCGCTATAGCAACAAATACTAAAACTTATAGGGTGTTCCGATAGAGAGATGTTATTCATGAATATGTGCATATTTCGTGAACTGTAGGTGGGATACACTTGAAATTTACAAACAGTAATTAAAACTTAGTTCACTATATAAACAACTATAAAAAAATAAAACTAAAAATTAAAGGGTGTTCCGATAGTGGTGTGATTTGCATGTATAAAGCCTAAGTTTTGAACCATAATAGGTAGACTCTTGAAATTTTCACAGAAGGTGTGTAGCTGTGACCGCTATAGTAGGAAATACTAAATCTTATAGGGTGTTCCGATAGAGAGGGGTTATTTACGAATATATGATTTTTTCTTCAACTGTAGGAAGAATCCACTAAAAATATGCAAGCAGTAATTAAAACTTAGTTCGCTTTATAAACAAGTCTAAAAAAAATAAACCTAAAAATTAAAGGGTGCTCCGATAGTGATGTGATTTTCATGTATAAGCCCTAAGTTTTGAACCATAATAGGTATACGCTTGAAATTTGCACAGCAGGTGTATAGCAGTGGCCGCTATAGTAACAAATACTAAAACTTATAGGGTGTTCCGATAGAGAGGTGTTATTCACGAATATGTGTTTATTTCTTGAACTGTAGGAGGCATGGACTCAAGATTTAAAAACAGTAATTAAAACTTAGTTCGCTATATAAACAATTATAAAAAAATAAAACTAAAAATTAAAGGGTGTTCCGATAGTGTTGTGATTTGCATGTATAAGGCCTAAGTTTTGAACCATAATAGGTAGACGCTTGAAATTTCCACAGAAGGTGTATAACTGTGGCCCCTATAGTAGAAAATTCTAAAACTTATAGGGTGTTCCGATAGAGTGGTGTTATTTACGAATATGTGCTTTTTTCTTCACCTGTAGGAAGAATACACTAAAAATATGCAAGCAATAATTAAAACTTAGTTCGCTATATAAAGAAGTCTAAAAAAATAAACCTAAAAATTCAAGGCTGTTCCGATAGTGGCGTGATATGCATGTATAAGGCCTAAGTTTTGAACCATAATAGGTAGACTCTTGAAATTTTCACAGAAGGTGTACAACTGTGGCCACTATAGCAATAAATACTAAAAATTATTGGGTATTCCGAAAGTGAGGTGTTTTTTTTTTTGCTTTTATGTCTTTATTTCTTGAGCTATACAACTCAAAATTTGCAGAGAGTAATTAACTCTATGTTCGCTTTCTATTAAATTAATCCTTAAAATTTAAGGATGTTCCGAGAGTGACGTGCTTTGCGTGTATATGGCCTAAGTTTTGAACGATAATAATTAGACTCTTGAAGTTTTTACAAGAGGTTTATTACTATGGAAACTATAAAAAAAAATAAAAATTAAAGGGTGTTCCGACAGAGATATGATTTTTACTTAAATAGCCTTATTTTTTGAACCGTAATTGGTAGACTCTTGAATTGTTTACAGTAGATGTTGTATTTCGGTCGCTGTAACAATTACTAATTACTAAAGGGTGATCCATCAGTGACATGTTTTTCACGTATATTACCTTATTTCTTGAACCACAATATAACAACAATTCCTAAAATTTAAAGGGTGTTCCAATAGCGATGAAATTTTCGCGAATACGTCTTTGATTTTAAAAATAAAAGGGTGCCCCATAAGACATGAAAAAATTAACAACTTGAGTTTTTAAAGGCGTACTAAACATAGTACGGAAACCTACGTGTGTGAGACTAACTCGCACTTGACTGATTTGTTTTTTCTTTAAGGTATTAAGACGGCAGTCTTATGACGCTTTCAAGTTACATATCAATATGTTACTCTATATCTTTACTTTTAATTTAAAAAGAATTTATCTGCGTTTATTTGCGAATGTGCATGGTACAGAGGGTCTTCGTCTCTACGACTAGATTCGTAGCACATAATTATTTTAAAGTTTTTTTTTTCAAAGAATAAATTATTTCTTGAACTGTAGGAGGCATACACTTAAAATTTACAAACAGTAATTAAAATTTAGCTCGCTATATAAACAAGTATAAAAAATAAACCTAAAAATTAAATGGTGTTCCGATAGTGGTGTGATTTGAATGTATAGGGCCTAAGTTTTGAACCATAATAGGTAGACAGAAGGTGTATAACTGTGGCCTCTATAGCAACAAATATTAAAACTTATAGGGTGTTCCGATAGAGAGGTGTTATTGACGAATATGTGCTTATTTCTTGAATTGTAGGAGGCATACACTAAAAATTTACAAACAGTAATTAAAACTTAATTCGCTTTATAAACAAGTCTATAAAAATAAACCTAAAAATTAAAGGGTGTTCCGATAGTGGTGTGATTTGCATGTATAAAGCTTTATTTTTTGAACCGTAATAGGTAGACTCTTATAATTTGCATAGAAGATACGATGCGTTGCCACTGCCGCTATGACGATTACTATAAATTAAAGGGTGTTCCGACAGTGACATGTTTTTCACGTATAGTGACTTATTTTTTAATCGTAAAGGATAGACTCTTGAAATATTCAGTACAGAACCGTACATGTGTGAGTCTAACTCGCACTAGACTGATTTTAAAAAAATGTGTATATTTATGCAACTTTGTGCAAATTTTAATTATTTACCATTGTTGATGTTTTTTTTTTTGATGTTTTTCAAAATTTTTTGTACGAAATATAATAAAATATTTAACAAACTGACATTTTTTTCAAAAATGTCTGTTTCTTAATTTTAGTTTTTAAAGATTTGAAAAATATTATTTTTCAATTTTACTGAGGGAAGAAAAAAAATAACTGTTTATTTTAACTGCACCGAAAATCAGTATTTTATTGTCGTTTGTTTTTTCAGTCATAAAAAGTTAAATAAAAAATTTCTTTCTAAAACAACCATATTTTCATTTATTTTTAACTTAACTGAAAACTTCTTAAATAAACTACAAAAAGTTAATGTTAAACTTTTTTGAGTATGACTTATTGTTTTACAATGGATATTCAAGTTGAGGGTATGTGCCGTTATTATGTGTTTTTTTTTACTTTCTTGACCAAAACATATTAAACATATTTAAGGTGCAGTTATTAAGTGTACCTTCTCAAGAATGCTTGTACTGGGTACTTGGCTGTCGATTAAGGAAAGTTCGACAGAAAGTGAGCGGCGAAATCGTGTAGTTCACAGTTTAAAGGAGTTACTGCCAGATCCGGAACACTTAAACATTGGAAGTCTTAAAATTAAAATATTAAAATACCTTTGTAAAAGATTGGTTACCTTGTTGTTGATCGATCACATTTGCGTATGGTCACTAAATACAGTGACTGGCTTGGTGAAACCGAAGTTTGTGAACTGTCTGCGATAGTCAGCGAACATACTCTGAAGCCTGTAGAGAGTAACCAGTCTTCAACAAGTATACTACATAGAAAGGAGTTCATGGACTGCAGTAAGAGAACAAAACGCCGCAGGTTAGCTAAGTTAGTTGATGTAGATGACTCCGCGATGAACTATTTGTTGAGTGATTCTAGCCGATCTAACACATCTTGTGTGAAATTTGGTACAAACGAAATATTATCAGTTATAACTGAGGCTAAAATTACAAAACACCAGTATTTAATACTAAAGGAGTTTATCAATTCACAATTACCAAATGCATTGCCATCTTATCATAAAGTGTTAGAGGCCAAGAAACAGTGTTATCCACCAGAGGAACATATCACGAAATCATCTGCCGAAATAGTGTAACAATCTTTGCTAGATCATACAACTTCCCGTATACTAGAAAATCAAAATGATGTCCTCAGTAATGCTGACATTAGTAAAGAGTTTGTTTTGATTGGTAAATGGGGCTTTGACGGAAGTACGGCGCACAGTGAATATAAACAGTCATTTTCAGATTCCAGTATACAAGTTATTTGTTACTTCATATTGTTCACTTCGTTGAACATGTAAATCAAATACTTCCGACCCGCACCAAATTATATGGAAAAACCCACGCCCTTCTTCCACTAGGTTTTGTAAACCTATATTACAACCATCCATTTTTAACATTAACAACAAAGAAATTAAAGTTGTTCATTCATTACAATCAACCATGGTTGATGGTAAAGTCTATAGTGCTTTAAGTAACACAGCGTGTAGTAGATGTTATATTTGTAGCGCAACACCGAAAGAAATGAATGATATTAACATGTGTTTAAGTAAAGCCGTTATGGATACTGGTAGCTATCAGTTTGGGTTATCTCCTCTGCATTCATGGATAAGATTTTTCGAATATTTTATACATTTATCTTACCGATAAGATCTTAAACAGGCTCGTTCAACAGATGAAAAGGAGCTTTTTACACAGAAAAAAAAAACTATATGTACAGCAGCACTTTAGAATACGATTAGGTTTAATTGTCGACAAAGCTCAAAGAGGCGGAAGTGGCACATCCAATGACGGAAACACTGCAAGAACTTTTTTTTTGCATTCAGCTATATCAGCTGAAATAACTGGATTAGATCGGTTTCATAATCTTTTGCAATGTCTTTCGCCGGGATACAAAATTAATAGTGTAGAATTTAGAGATTACTCGTTAGGAACCGTGCGAATGCTTATTAGTACGTATCCATGGTATAATTTGACTACTTCAGTTCAAAAAGTGTTAATTCATGGATCGGAAGTAGTTTATCAATGTCTAGTTTCCATAGGCGAGCTCTCTGAAAGAACCGCTGAATCTTGTAATAAATTATTTAAGCAATTCAGACAAAACAAATTCCAACCCGTTGATTTCTTCTTTACGTAAATTACCACAAAGAAGAAGTCTATGCTATCACCTGAGGCTTTGCGTATGTTAAGTTTTTGAAAATAATGTACAAATGTTGTATTAAATTGCCGTTATAAAAATTATTATTTTTTTAATTAAACAGTTTTGTAAATAAATTATTATATTATATTTAAAGACATTTTTTTAGCTTAGTTTACTCTAATTGGCCCATAAATACCGTAAACATAAATACACAGTGCAACACGGAAAAAAATAACCATATACGAACACCACTACGTGATAAAAGACCAAAAAAAAGACCCCTGTCTCCCAGTTTTGCCCAAAGTCCTCCAGGTTTTTTTTATGGGCCCTCAAAGATGTGGGGCCTCGATGTCATTTTTGCAAAAAATGATCATTTACTCAAGCTCATATTTTGCAAACCGTTTGAAATTTTGATATACTCTCTGAGGCAAAGTTGTTGCTCTTGTCATAAAGAACAAAAATTGTGAACATATATAAATAAATATATATAGCGCTTAGGTAGCCGAAAAAATTTTTCACTTTTGCGGCTACCTAAACGGTATTAAGAATCATTCCTAGGAAGTTCATATGTTCTAGAAAGTTGTTTATTAAGATCTTAGGTTAATTTTTGTAGTTGATTGTTTCCTTGAATTTTGAATGGTTTGCTACCTATGGACCTGAACAGGGGAAAAAAGGTAAAAAAATTTAATTTTTTAAAGTTTTTTGCGATTTTGACCTTAAAGATGAAGTTTTTTTGATTTTATATGTTCACAATTTTTGTTCTTTATGACAAGAGCTACAACTTTGACTCAGAGAGTATATCAAAATTTCAAACGGTTTGCAAAATATGAGCTTGAGTAAATGATCATTTTTTGCAAAAATGACACCAAGGCCCCACATCTTTGAGGGCCCATAAAAAAAACCTGAAGGACTTTGGGCAAAACTGGGAGACAAGGGTCTTTTTTTTGGTCTTTTATCACGTAGTGGTGTCCGTATATGGTTATTTTGCCATGACTTAAAAAATTACACAGTGTGATATTCATATTAATTTTGAAGACTATAGCTGAGTAAAGTACGTATGACCGCCTTCCTTAGAAACTTGAACCACTGTGCGCTGATCAAAAAATCGACAAGAACTGGCGAGCGTCATTGGATCATTAACGGTTGAGAATATTATCGATAGCATGATAGCAGACGAAAATAACTGGCGAGCAGTTGCAAAACAATCTTACGTGCTAAGAAAGCAGATCTAGACGCCTCAGAAAGAGAAATAAGCTCAGGTACAAGCGCAGCTGCAAACATTAATGCATGTTAGTTTAACTGCTGCATTACTGAACGAAATCAAACAACTGTAGACTCAGACTTTTCATGAACTTAGTCTAACTTAAGAGTCAAGCTAAATCAAATTTCTTTGACTTTTAAGTATAATTGGGTTATAACAGGACGAAATTATTTTTTTATTTTAAATTAATGTAGGCCATATTCCACTAAATCGTGATATCCTTTTGTTTTTATTAATTTTATTTTCGTAAAATAAAATTGACAGTTAAAAAAAATTTTAATGTCATATGTATAAGCAAAATCGTCGCACTATCAAAACACTCTTTACCTTTAATGAGGCTACAAACCTAAATTTCTGTCACTTTCGCATCACCTTTTAATTTTTATTTTTTTGCTATAGCGGACGTAATTGTACACAATCTTTATATGACTGCGGTTCAAAAATCGGAAAAATCGTGACACTATTGGAGCACCCTTTAAATTTTTCAAAAATAAGGCCAAATGCGTAAAAAACATTTTACTGTCGGAACATTCTTTAGTTTTTACACACCTTTTAATTTTATTTATTTTAGTTATTGTTATAGTGATCATAGTAATACACGTTCTGTGAAAATCATGTTCACTGTCGGAACACCATTTAAGTTTTAGATTAATTTTATAAATTTCAAGTGTCTACTTCTTACGGTTCAATAAATAAAGTCATATGCGCGAATAACACGTCACTATCGGAACACCCTATAGATTTTAGTATTTGTGGCAATAGCTGCCGCAGTTATACATCTTCTGTGAAAATTTAAGGTTCCAGAGACGGACAGACATTGTAGCTAAAACAATAGCTATAAGTTTTTTCCCTTCGGCTACGGAACCCTAAAAACGGATTTTTTAAAATTTAAAAAATATATTTTTCAGAAATCTTTTATTTTTTAAATACTACGTGCTCCTTATATAATCTTGCAAACACATATAATCAACATACCTTCTAATCCCAACTCCTTGTGTCCATAAAACGAAATCATTGCCAAAATCCAATAGAGACAATAGTCCGCAAAACATATAGAAAATAACTGAATAGTAGATATTATTAGAAATGCACTAGAACGCGCAATATTCCGCCACTCTGTGATAGTTAGTCGACAATCAGTAAGCTAGAACCAGTTAAAATAAATTTTTAGTTTTAAAACAACTAAGAAAATTGACATTAACAAATACCCCAGGATATTTAATTTTTTCAAGAAACGTGAGAGGTAAAGCTGTTTCCATTTTCAAAGATTTTCGCTTCTCATCGATTTCCACAAATTCATTAGTGATGTAATGATTTTGATAGCCAGGATTATTAACATATTTGAGGCGAAAATAAATGGCTCTAGTTAGGTGGGAAATTATTTAGTAAATTGAATGCAGCTAATCATTTTTAAAGGGAGGAAATTAAAACTGCATTTTAAATGTGAGGGGTATATTTCCATGGCGTTTGTGTTAACTTTCGTTAATTTTTTTTTTCAGACAATAAAAAATTTCTAAATGGTAAGTTATAGCAAGCACAAGACACAAAGAATTAGTGTAATATTGCAGTTCTATGATGTTAAATTAAATTTGAATAGGCCGATAAAAATGAGACAACACTCTAAAAGCAAAATAAATCAGTACAAGTGCAAGTCAGACTAACACACGTAGGGTTCCCTATTACTTTCAATATATAATTTAAAAAGTACAAGTTTTACATTCTTTTTGCGTCTTTAATGATTAAATATTTGTTTAATACAAAACACCCTGTGTAAATATTAAGTGTCTTTCATAATGTTTACGAGAGAAGGCAAAATTCTTGAAATTCGCGACATCTAGGGAACACCCTTTAATTTTTATTAATTTTCCTTACTTGTTGTTACAGTAGATGTTGTAAAAAATAATCTGTGTAAATTTTAATTCTAAGCCTATTAGTATTCAAATATAAAGTCATAAATGCAAAACCGTCTCACTATCGCTATACCCTTTAATTTGTGGTTTTATTGTTTGTACTTGCTGTAGTGGACAAATTTATACATTCTTTGTCTAAGTTTAAAGTCTCTACCCATTCCAGTTCAAAAATAAGACTACATACGTAAAAATTTCTGTCACTTTCGCAACACCCTGTAATTTTAATTCTTATTTTTTTTGGTATAGTGGACATAATTTTACATAATTTTACACACACTGTATAAATTTTCGGTTAGAAAACTAATATTCGCCAAAATCACGTCACTATCGGCACACCTTTTAAATTTTACTAATTGTTGTTATAGCAGCCATGTTAATGCACTTTCTGTGAAAATATCAAGAGTGTTACCTATTACGGTTCAAAAAAAGGCCACGTTCAAGCAAAACACGTCACTGTCGATTTTTAATTTAAACTATCCGTTGTAGAGACCATATTAATACACCTTCTGTTATAGAAGGTGTATTAATATGGTCAAGAGTCTACCCTATTAAGCCTATTACTGTGTTTGAATTTGTGTGAAAATGTTGAGCAACATCTATTATTTCACAACGAAAATTTGACATTTAAAATGTGGTGTCTATCTCGCGATTTGGAAGAATTTTACGATTTTTTTGCTTTTATATATATCACATTGTTTTAAAAAATTGTCCACAAAAAATTCCACATGAAATTATGCTCATTTGTTTTATTTCACAGTTTTGATAAAATGTTGCCAGAAACATTTCATGTTTTTCCACAGTAAAAACAGAGTACTACCTTTGCAACATTTTTTTATGACTTTTTCATACAATTTTTTTATGTATGTAGTAAACGTGAGCGCAAGATGTTAAAAAGTGTACAGTATTGCATGTTTTTGAAACGCAAATATTGATTGTATGTGTAGTGGAATATTACTAAACAGTAAACACAGAGAACAAGAGAGCAAACAGTGCACCTGATTTGACCGGACAGTTTTATCAAGTGTGCAATAAATATGCTGAGCATTTCATATTGTTCACTAGTTCACTTTACTTAAATTTTCTTGAGAGTAAAATCTCTGATTTTTGAGAGAAAAAATTAAATTAGATTTTTTTATTTATCAATAAAAGTTAAAAAAATTCAAGCTACTACAGTTTTCTATTTTCAACCACTCAACGCGCAGATTAAATAACTAAAGTACAAAGTACAAACCCTTGCTTTTAACATCATACATTTACATACATGTTGTCTGTTATAACAGTATTTCATATCAAGAGACACTATTGAAACAAAATATTCACTACTGCAGTTTTATTTCAAACAACAACAAATATTGCATTGGTTGGAAGAAGAGCAAATGCTATTGTATGTTTTTTATTTAAGATCACAGCAATATTTGTATACACATGAAATCAAGTGCAAGAAAAAAGAGACCAATTCATTACTGAATATTATGAAGTTAGTCTAACAAGACGTTTTATGCTCACGTTTAGTATGTAGTTTGACAGTATTCTGCATGAAAAACTGAACAGAATACCAGGCTTAATGGTTAAAAACTTAGGTCATGTTCATGCAAAAGACGTCACTGTCGGAGCACCCTAATATGTATATGTCGACCTTCTTGATCTCTGCCAGAGTCTCTCGGAGTTGCTCATATTTATCTATTGGTAAATGTTCCAAACTTTACAACCATTCATTCATATCTCACACACACAACCCCTTTAAATCATTTATAAATATACCTATTTCATTTGTAGTAATCAAGGTAGATTTATCTTACTAGGTGTAGCGTCCCTACAACAAATACCACAATGCAAGAACAACAGGGCATTTTGTTGTTGCCTTGTAGTTCGAAATGTAAAAAAAACATAAAAGAAAATTGAGAAGGCATGTATGTGTTTTATTGCTTTTTTACTTCTACACAGTACAATTTTTGAACACATATAACTTTTGACATGTCGAACTTCTAAATCAGCTGGGCAGACAACACTACCTAGTAAGATAAATTAAACTTGGTAGTAATCTTTAAATTTACAAATAAATTATATTTTTTCAAATTCTATGTCAGATTAATATTTCTTTTTGTCATAAAATCTATAAATCCAATAACCATTTACCACTAAAGAAGTTTTAATTCCCAAATGATGAAAGAAAAAGTTTTCTTACTTCGTTATAATCAGTGCCATTAAAAGCAGAGTCATTAAATCCAACCAACCGAATATTAATACGAACGTTTTCATTTTTCGATGAATATCAGTCATTATATCCGTCTTTATTTGTTTCAATTCTTTGGAGGATGTAGTTTGAAAATAAAAATCATGTTCGAATGTAATAGAAACGTCAAATATTTTTTTAATTTCATTTACAAATGACTCTAATTCTGAAATTCAAGCATTTTTAATTTGGATTGAAACTTTAATATCTGATATACTCACTAGCGATGACAGTAGCAATGATGGCATCATTAACAAAATCCACTAAAACGCAAATAACATCCACAATTTTAGCGGCATAGCAAAGCATTGAAAAGAGATGAGTTAAGTGACACAGACCCTTAAGGGGGCCCATTTTAGCAATACAATCCTGCATTGCAGTGTCCGAGATGTCCATGCAACGTTGATAGGGTGTACCAAATTCAGTATTGCACATTTTTACTATATTTTCCAGCCAGCTGAAGGCGTTTTTAATACTGGCCACTACAATTTAAAAAAGGAGAAACATCACATATATAATTATATACTTCTACTTTGTATACTGTAAGATTAATTAACTTACGAATTAGCATCACCAGTTCTTTAATTTTTAACAAAACAGCTTGGATTTTTTTAAGCACCTGTTTAAGATCTTTCATAACATTGCGCATGGCTTCTTTAATTGCTACCAGTGGTTGCTTGAGGGTATCTAACATATCACTTAAGGCTTGTTTCAATTGCAATTGGCCACAGGTTAGACTTGTAACCATTACGTCGATATTAAGAAAGATATTGACCGTAGGTCCTGTAGCGGCTAGAAAAAATGCTAGGGCCATTATAACGGAACGCCCTTTCGTACTGCATAAAATGGGTATAGCAATAGTAGCTGTGCATCTGTGGGCAAGAAATATTTTTGTACTTACATACATATAAAATATAGCATGGGAGCGAAAACTCGCAAAAAAAAACTTTTAGGAAAATTTCAGAAGGTTTTTAGTTTTAGTTTTTTAAATTAAAATGAAAATGGTCAAGCTTGAGGCCAGTATATTATTTATAAAAACAAATATTTTTATTTTTATTAAAGGTTAACAAAAAAGTTTACTGATATTACCAGTTGGATTTATTCCCAATATTATAACTTGACAATAGATAAAATTAGGATTTTGTTTGAGCGATAAAACAAATGATTAAATCGCTTCATTATTACGATTTTTAACTGACTTCAAAAAAGAAGGAGGTTATCAATTCGGCTGAATGTTGCTTTTTTTATGTATGTAACCGCAGAACTCAGCCATATCTGAACCGGTTTAAAAATTTTTTGTTTTATTTTCAGTTTGGTTCCGTTTTAAAAACAGTTCATTATATTAAAAATTAAAGGGTGTCCCCATAGATGACGTAATTTGACCTATATGGGCCTATCTTTATAACCGTTATAGAGAAAACCTTGAAAATTTGACAGAATGTCGATTACTATGACCGTTATAATAATATGTATAAATATTCAAAATTTTAAATTAAAGGGTGCTCCAATAGTTCATTTAATTGTATGTATATGGCCATTCTTTTCAACAGTTGTACACAGATCGCTGAAATTTAAAAAGAACCTATATTGCTAAGTCCGCTATAACAATTTGGAAATAAAAGGGTGTCCCAATAGTTAATGTAATTCTATGTATGTGGCCAAACTTTTGAACTCTTATAGACAGCTGCAATTTACAAGGAATCTGTTTTCCAAAGTTCACTATAGCAAGTATACAACTTGAATTTAGAAATTAAAGGGTGTCCCCATAAATTATGTTATTTGATCTATATGGCCCTATCTTTTGAACCGTTAAACACAAACACTTGAAAATTAGGCAGAATGTCCATTACTTTCTCTGGTATAATAACAAGTATAAATATTTGGAATTATAATGTAAAGGGTGTCCCAATAGTTCATGTAATTTCATATATATTGCTAAACTTTTGAACCGTTATAGACAGATAGTTGAAATTTACAAAGTATCCTTGTGACCAAGTCCTCTATAACAACAGGTCTTTAATTTAAAATTGTAAATTAAAGGGTGTCCCAATAGGTGATTTATTTGATCTATATGACCCTATCTTTGAAGCCTTTATAGACAGGGGCTTGAATGGTGTCCCTATAAAAGACGGATGCTGGTGAAAATAGCTTAACTTTTGAAGAGTAATAGGAAGAGGCTAGACATTCACATAGTCTTTATTTTTTTCCCCTCTAATTTTGACGCATCTTTTATTTGGTTTAAATCTAATTCTTACAGATTACTTCTTACATTTTTAATTTAGAATTGGTGCCCTTCTATCTGTTTTGAAGTCGGTTTTTTTGCGAGAATTATTATGCACCTACAAATGCAGAAAATACAAACATTCAATTCTGCTCCCTACTGTATGTCAGGACACATCAAAACCCAAAACTTAACACAAAGACCAAAAACCCATCAAATTCAATAACTGTGTACCTAATTAAAATCAAACAAAACAATAAATTTACTTGCTTACCTCACTTCCTTGCTATAGGATAATAGCAATATTATGAATCCTATAACTACAAAACAAGTCCAACGTAATGTGTTTAGTTCCACATTTGTAAAATAATTGTACCAGATGATGGTTAAAATAATACCACAGATGTAACCAACAAATACAGCATTTAAAGCATTTTTAATTGGTATTCCGCTGTCTATGATTTTTCGAAATATACGGCCAAAAAATGTCTCTTTCAACTTTTTTTCTTTATCTTCACCTTTATTATTTTGCTTGTCTTTATTATCGGAAAAAGATTTTTCAGGCTGTTCTTTCCTTTCCCTTTTTCGTTTATCTTTATTATCGGAAAAAGGTTTGTCAGACTTTTCTTTCCTTTTCTTTTTTTCTTTCTTTTCATTATTTTGATTATATTTATTATCGGGAAAAGATATTTCATGGCCTTTCTGCTCCTCCTTTTTCCCCATATATTACAATTGCAATTTGAATGATTTTCGTTTTTTTTTTTCTAAATAACAATTTGAATGAGTTTATTTTTCAAAAGTGTTTTTCTTTGTTTTTCAATTCGTAGGAAATGAACACCATAGCCAACATATATATGTACATACACCATGTTACGAAAGTCTACATACGATAGCAATTAGGTACCTTTACGAGAAAAGCCGAAAAATTAATTTTGTTTAGTCCGTCAAAAAGCTGAGTGCAAAAAAATACATTTCAGCATCCTAAAAATGCAACGAAAGTCTACATACGAATAATTTTGAGTGTAATAAAAGTCCCCTTGCAAAATGAGTTTTGTAATTTTTGCTTGATTTTTCAAAATTTAGTTGCCTTAAAAGAGCGAAGAGAAAAGAAGAAATTTCTAGTTTAATTGAGTTTTAAGAAAATAATTAATACAATGTCAAAGAGAAAAGAAAGTGCTCCCCAATTAGGCGAAGCCTGCGTTAAGCAAAAAATTAAGTAAATTCGTTTTCGAAAGAAGATACTAGACCTGTCTAAATCTACGGTTCAAACAATAATAAAAAATTACAAAGCAAGCCAAGATGTATTCGGCAAAGCAAACTTGACGTACGGATTCAGAGAAAAATAGTGCGATGTGTAGCTGAAAACCCAAAAAACAATGCCGTTAAACAGCCCAATCTACAAGAGAATTTGATGCAAGAAGCGGCTATGCTACGCTAAACCGTATGAAAAAACACATATTGAAGACCCAACCATTTTGTTTAGTTTAGATCTGTTTTATCATTAATAAAAATTACATTGATCAAAAACTATTTATATTACATGCAGTGAAATTTGTAGTCAAGCTTAACTTCGTTCTATTCCTTCTAAGAAAGAATAAATTAAATTACAAATTAGGTGATATTATTAAAAAAAAAATTGGCAAAATTAAATTTTTAAACACCAGCAGAGCGGAATGCACATTTTCTAGACAGCTACGTCCGTCATCAGCACTCATCGTATTTATCTACTTAGGGTAGTGCTTAGTTGTAAGCATCGTCTATTTAACCAACCTAAGCCAGATAAAGGAATACGAGAAAACTACCTTAACTTCCCTCTTGTTGAATATTTTTACTTTAATATTTACCACCTTATATTTGTTGTTGCTTCAGCCAACCTTCGGTTAGCAATGAAAGCTACTTTTGTTTATTTGTTTTCTTTTAACATTCGTTTTTGGTTAATACTAATCTAATACCAAACCAAACTTTATTTTTTTATTATTAAATACTTACAATTCAAGAATTTTTAATCGTATGTAGACTTTCGTGTACATATGTAGAATACAGTGGTGTACATATGTAGAATACAGTGGTGTACATATGTAGAATACAGTTAACACTTTTAGTGCTTTAACATTCAGTATATTTTGAAAATGTTATTAAATAGACTGTAGAAAATATTTTCATTAAAATTTGATTTTTATTTAAATCATAATGTGTTGATCAACATTTATTATTTCACAAGGAAATAATTATTTCACATTTAAAATATGATGTCTATTTCGCAATTTGGAAGAATTTTGCGACTTTATTGTTTTTAATTATATTACATTGTTTTACAAATGTTAGCAAAAGCTGTTGTTTGAAAAATTCCATATCAAATATTGCCCATTTGCTTCATTTCACATTTTTGATAAAATGTTGCCAGAAACATTTCAATGTTTTTCCACAGAAAAACAGAGTACTACTCTTGCAACATTTTTCATGAGTTTTTCATACAAATTTTTTATATATGTACGTATGTAGTTTGAAAGCATTCCGCATGAAAATCTGAAAGGAGTACTAGGCTTTAAGACCGGGGCACATAGAAGTTAAGCCTAGTACTCTGTTCGAATATGTGAAAAATGTTGAGCAACATTTATTATTTCACAAGGAAAATTTGAAATTTAAAATGTGGTGTCTATCTCGCGAATTGCAAGAATTTTACGATTTTATTGCTTTTAAATACACCACATTGTTATATAAAATTTTACAAAAAATTCCACATGAAATAATGCCCATTTGCTTTATTTCACAGCTTTGATAAAATGTTTCCAGAAACATTTCAATGTTTTTCCACAGTAAAAACAGAGTACTACTTCTGCAACATTTTATGTAGTTTCACAGCATTCCGCATGAAAAACTGAACAGAGTACCAGGCTTTATATTTTGAAGTATTCAACTGTGAGTAAAGTACTGGAGGACGAGGTTGGCGGATATTAAATCAGGAACGGTGTATTTTGTTTCGTTTTTGCTGTCACTCAACACAAACCTTAATCAAAACATAGAAAAAATCACTTGATAGCTATCAAACTGCTCAACGTACGTCAAAAGTTGCTCAACGTACGTCAAAAGTTGCCTGTACTTCGTACTTAGTTACAGAAACGAGGTACTGAATGCAATTTTCCTTTGTTAACGTTTCCTGGTACAATCTCACGAGTTGTTCCGATGATATCATTTTATTTATTAACGACACCCCAACAGAAACAGTCTAAAGGGGTTAATCATAGTTCCGAGGCGGCCAATTGGCACTGCCAAGACGGCTGATATCGATTATTATTAAAATATTGGTTTAATGAGCTGTATGACTTTGTGCGACGTAATTAAAAGACCGTAATCATGTCTAAAGACATTTTATTTAGAAAGTAATTCGTTAGCTCGTGAATGACTAAGAAATCATAGTAAAATGTTACAGGTGTTTTTGAGTGTAGCTGCAAATGATCATCCCTCTAGACAGAAGAGGCGCTTGTGAGTAAACCCCATAATTTGGGTACCTCGGTTGTAATGGGCACGTTTATAAGACGTAATTTGAATTCGTTCAGGTTTTGGGATACAGCGAATGAATTCCTACGCTCCTCATAAAATTAAACCGGCAACGCCGGGAATAAAAACTAGGTATTAATTAAATTACAATTTACATATGTATTTCTTAGTTACTTATTAAAAATAAATACAATAAACTCAAAGGCAAATAAAAACTGTAGCTTAATAAATACTCGTACAATCTTTAAAAACAAAAAGTTGGATTGATTTATTTATACCAGTTTGTATTTAACTTATCAGCCACACTTATAATAATATTTATTTTCTAAACTCTTTTAATTGTTTTAAAAATCCTACATTTGGCTGTATACATTCTCTTTGAGTTTTAACATGTTTATAAGCTGTTTCAAAGTCCATATTTCCATACTGCATTAGATAGGCGATGACTATGCTGGCAGATCTAGAAACCCCAGCATTGCAGTGAATTAAAACACGACCATTACTTGAACGTGCCGTTTCAATGAAATCAAAAGATTTTGTTAAAATACCAAGCTGTATTAAAGAAGTCTCTGGTAAATCCAAGCAGGCTACATGAAGCAATGTCATATTCTTGGGTAAATCTTGTAAGGGACATTCAATGCCAATGCTTAGAATGTGAGTTAAATTAAATGTCTTAATGTTATCTATTGTTACAGCATCTTGAGAGCCCAAATAGAGAAAATTTTCCAAAATTTGTGCTGGTTTTATGTCTGGGTTTGTATCCACTACAAATCCATAGGTAGGAGCAGTATTTAGTTTTTTCAGTTCGTGAGTTAAAATCTTTTCAAGGTAACGTTCCCCAGTGGCAGTAGTTAAAACGGTATCACATGCCTTAAGTTTGCTTCTTTTTACTTTTAATTCTTCAAGCAAACTCATTTTGTTAAAATCTATTAGTAATCTATTGTTCTTCTAATTTCAAATCGTTCTCGTTGTAATGTACTTGACATAAATACAAACCAAAAGCTGGTGCCAATAAAATGCGAGGATGCCAGTTATGCTTAGAGGGTATGGTTAACATTTCATATAAACACTTTTCATCAACGCGATTTGTGGCCACCGCAATAAGAGCTCCTACCATACGTCTCACTTGTTTGTAGATAAAAGATTTGGCTTTAATTTCAATGTCCCAATAGTCGTAGGTATCTTCAGCTAATTTGGCATTTGGTCCAAGGGCTGATGTTTTTCCTGCTCTTATATTTATTTCATCAATACAACGCACTGTAAACATGGGATGATCTCGAGATGAACTTCTTTCTCGACTTGTTGACATAAATGTGCGAAAATCATGTCGACCTAAAAGCATTTGTGATGCTTTTCTCATGCGCTCTATGTCGAAGTTATGAGTTCTGAAAATAAGATTAAATTTTTGGTTGGTTGTAAAGTTGTTACTCTTTAGATATTGTGAATGTGGAAAGTTAGTTATTGGTAATGAGATAAATGAATAAAATGTGTTAAGTAAAAAATTTTTTGCTGATTGTTAAACCTTTTTTTTTTAAATAAACAACAAAAACCGAAATGCTTGAATTTTTAAACATTTAATAAAACCATTTTATTCCTCTTTCAATATATATAATGGAATGATTCTTAACTTAAAAATTTCTATCAAAAAACTACCTGGAAGCAAACAGCTGCATTGAATTCACATAAAAACAACCCAAAATAAGTAAATAATCATTCCTAGGAAGTTCATATCTTCTAGAAAGTTGTTTATTGAGATCTTAGGTTCATTTTTGTAGTTGATTGTTTTCTTGAATTTTGAACGGTTTGATACCTATGGATCTGAACAGGGGAAAAAAGGTAAAAAAAATTTAATTTTTTAGTTTTTTTTTGCGATTTTGACCTTGAAGATGAATTTTTTTGATTTTATATATTCACAAGAGAGTATTCAGAGAGTATATCAAAATTCCAAACGGTTTGCAAAATATGAGCTTGAGTAAATGATCATTTTTTTGCAAAAATGACATCGAGGCCCGACATCTTTGAGAGCCTATAAAAAAAAACCTGGAGAACTTTGGGCAAAACTGGGATACAGGGGTCTTTTTTTTTGGTCTTTTATCACGTAGTGGTGTCCGTATATGGTTATTTTTTTCCGTTTTGCAGTGTGTAATAATAGTAATCTGGAAATTACTTTAAAAATCTAGGGCATAATTTACTAATAAGGGGCTCATAACTCTGGTGGAACGCGGGATGCCTGAATCAAGTAATTATCAAATATCGTATATATACATATGTAAGTCTTTTTTTTGCGAATTTTAGTTGCCATGTAAATTACTGAATTAAATTGGCCTTGCAGGCTTATAATTTACTAAATAAGTAAATAAATACATGCATATAAATACCATACGTGGGACTACTTAATTATATTTGATAATTATTTGGCAATTTCATTGGCATTGAATTATAAAAAATGCTAACAATTTTTTTTATTACCATTGATTTCATTAATTTGAATGCTTTTAAAGGAAAAAGTTTTATTAGTAATTATTAAAAAAATAAAATCATTATCATTAATCAATGATTAAATTATAAAAAAGCATTATCTTTATTGGCCACATTTTTGCAGTGAAAAAAGCGGGAAATTTTACATTTATTTAATGTTTTTTAAAGAAGTTATACCTCCATTATCTGCTGACCTGTTATGTGATTTATTTTCATATAAAAAGAAACAAAAATCAGAAAAAATATAAAAAAATCTTAAAATTAAATTTGTGTGACAATGATTTTTTCATCAATTATAATTAGTAATTATACGATTTAATTACCAATTCATTACCTTTGTTAATAATAATTGTAATTAAAAATAAATCAGTAGCATTAAATGGTAGTTAAACTTGTTATCATTGTAACTATTTCAAATAATGCCAATGAAAATATTCCCAAGTATGATAAATAGATACATATAAATTCATACATACCCTACAAGCAATATGGTAGTCGACTACGAAAATAACAACTTTAAGTTAACTTGTATGGCTTGCCTATAAGCTGACTACTATGTAAAATCAAAAATAAAACAATTATTTTTTTTTTAAATTTGTTTTAAATATTTTTCATTTCTTTTTTAAATTAAAAAATGAAAATTTGTGTCACATCCCTTGCGTTCTTTTGTGTTTTTAAATTATTAAAATATCTTACTGACCATTGAGCATTTCATGTGTTAATATTTTTAAATTAGAAGAAAAGGCATCAATCAAAAACAAATTATATTATTTTTTTATATAATTTAATTTTTTATAATTTATTGCATATTTTTTTTTGTGACGAAGTGTATTTGTGTGAAATGTATTGTAATCACTGAAAAACTCCATTTCGTAAAAAATGCGAGTTAGGGCTTTCCTACTTGAAACCATCAATGTGTATGTACATATGTGAAATTAAGTTTCATAAAACAGATTTGATAAAAACTGTACAGCTTTATAATTTTGTTTATCTTAGCGCTTTAGAAATAAGTTACGGTGAATAAAATATTAATTTGTACTTACTGCAAAAAGTAACACCGATCCAACTCTTCAACAGGTAAATAGGTCTCAAAATTTATATTTTTTAAAGAGGACGTTTCCGTGATGCGATGTTTGCCCACAGCGAGTCGATACAAATATGTTCTACCAAAGGCGTTATAACGACAATGGAAAGTACTCGGTACAATTCTGGTATTTAAAACACGTATGGGAAGACGCTGTTTATCTAAAGTTCTATTTAAAACACCAGTCATTGATGTGACGTTGTAGGCATTGCCATCATAACGCTGCAAGTCTACATGCAATGTGGAATGTAAAGCATGTACTCCGGCATCGGTCCTATAAAATAAGCATATAGTTTAAAGAAATATATTCTAATATAAACTTACCTACTTGATAATACTGTCTGTATTTCATTCACCGGTCTAAAGACACCCAATGCAATTTCAATACACCCTTGAATGGTTGTTGTATTTGGATGCGTCTCCTCCAACTTATTAACAGTTTTTTGTATACCGCTATCACAACCAATAGAAATTATATTTATATTCAAGTATAAAGCAAATATTAGAAGAACTTACCGAAATCTTGTGCCAATATAGGATATTTCTAATAAATAACGATTCATTTCATTAAAAAAAATTACTAAACATGTGAAAATTCCTCCTCATTTAATTTAGCAGTTGTATCAGACCAATGGTAAACAAGAAACAGCTGTTCCAAATCAATACAAGTGTTACGAAGCGTTTACACAAAAGCAAATTCATACCAGGTGGGAGCCATAACCCAGCATAATATTTCTTACTCTCTTTTTTTTGCTAAATATTCATTTATGTTAGTGGACTGAAAATATCGTCTCTCTGTTGTCTATAGTGTGTTTCCATTTACATGATTTTGGCCAAAACACTGAATTTGCTCAAACCAAGTGTTTTGCTACTTGATTTCCCATACATATTTCATATGAACAAATCACTTTATATGACTTGATTTTTACCAAATCATATCAAAAATCCTATGTACAACACTGCGTATCCTCTGTAATTTCAAATGCAACACCAGGTCAATCATGAATGGTGATTAACAAATTCGAAAAAGTAACAGTTTGGTTTGTCTTTTTAAAACATAAATCATTTTAAAAATATAAAATATTAGTAAATATATAAAGTGAAAAAATAAATAACATACTTTTATGTATGTTCTATAATAAAAATACATGAAACAACATAAACTTCAATACAATTAAGAAAATGCGAACATGAAATCTTTTTCTAGATAATGGAAACACTTCGACTTGTTTTGCTCAAAACAACCTCATTTGCTTATAATGACAACACACTATTAAAAATTCCGCAAACAAATTCGTCTTAAAATGTTTAACCATAAAGTTCGCTTTTTTTGCACACATACTTTATGGAAACCTGAAATACTTTGCTGGTGTTAATAGAATAAAAAATTTATATAAAACTCATTTTCTAAAAATTCGGTCCAAAATAGAAAATAAAATCAAAACTAGTTTCATGATACAAAAAACTAACTCCAGGTGGTGTTTAATTATTAAAAACGTTCATATATGTCTTAATCGTATTTGCTATGTAAATATCAGTTTTGTAACAGCAAAACTGTTAATTAAAAACTTATATTTAAAAGATATATGATTTCATTTAAAATAATATATAAATTAATTAGTATATAGTATATGCGTTTATTTAATGAAACTTTTTAAATATCACTAATTTTTGGACAACAATTACGTTTAAAATTTAACTTTTTAATACTTTTAAAACACAACGGTGTATAAATGTAAGAAATCATCACGGAACTGATAGCTCAAAACAACTGTCAACAATTTTTTTCCTAACCTGACTTTGAGATATAAATTTTTTTTGTTATCGCAAATAATCCTATCGGGCCGGTTCCATAATATCTGTAGCCCGCCGCACCCAATTGGTTACTTTAAAATCAGATTTAATACAAAATTAATTATTTTTAATTTTAACCCAAGCGATCAACCGGCAGCATCATTTTGAAGATATGTCTTTTCAGGATGATGATGGACCTCAACATAAAGAGGTATCGGAATGGATACGCTTTGGAATGCGTTTGGGTGTAAGTGCAGCTTTGCACCCTTTTGAATATTCAAAGGTATTGATACAATTGGGGTATGAACCCATACCAGCAGTGCCCGGACGTTCTTTCTTGGGGAAATCAATAATGGTATTACCCAATATTTTTCAATATGGTAAGTGGTGACAATAACAAGTAACTGATTTTTTAAGTTGACTAATTTTTTAATTTTAGCTGGTCACATTCGTAAAATAGATGGCTTTTATGGTTGCTATCGTGGTTTGACACCTAAATTGGTAGGTTCCGTTTGCAGCATGGTCTTCAGCGAGAAAATTGCAAACCGTTTGGGATTACAGGCCATAGATGACAAAAAAGATGACGATCTGTTAACAGATGAAGAACTGTAAGTTTTTCTAATTCATAAATACATACATACAAACATATACGAGTTTAGGGTTTATATCTTAGTCAGGAATTTAATATAAATTTTTATTATTCTTCCTAAAAAACAATACACAAAAATAAATAAATGCGATAATTTGAATATGATCCCCGAAATTTATACAAGTTTCTTTTTTTCAAATAAACAATATAAACTGTATACGATAACTTGAAAGAAAATTTTAATACGAACCGCTAATTTTAACATTAAAACTATTGTTATTTTAAAAGCGAAATTGAAAAATAATTTAGGTAGGGTACAAATCTAAGTTATGGTGTTTATAATTATCCTAAAATAAATATCCTAAAAATAACGCTACGGTAATAAAATTAATGGCGATTTATTCTATTTTTAATCGACTTCAAAAAAGAAGGAGGTTATTTCTTAAAGCTTTGGTTTTTTATATAGAATTTGTTATTTGAATTTGAAACCAATGTGTTATTATAGATTTGCCTTTGTTACAGTCTTAAAATGTGAAATATGTACATACAGCAAAAATGTTATGGGTTTCTTAAACTATGGGTAAAGGTTTCCTGATTAAGTATAAACAAACAATGTTTTAAGAATAAAAACGTTAGTTTATTACAATCGCTCTCACGTCTGTCCGTGTATGCCACTATTTTTGTGGAGTTTGTACAGGTCATACCGTTTGACATATCAAAATGAAATTTGGTATGTGCCTTTGGTATGTGGAGATGAAGAGCTGTATAGTTTTTGGGCATAATCGGGTGGGGGCAAGGTGTAGTTTCCTTACCCACAAATTTTGTGAACGCTCTACAGGTCATACCATATGACATATTAAAACGAAATTTAGTATGTAGCTTTGGTTTATGGAGACGAAGAGCTGTATAAATAAAAATATCTGTTTCCATTGGGTATAGTAAAGTTGAGTGTAGGCCACTCCAGTTTTATTTTTTTTTTTATTAAAAGAACTTCATTTTAGAATTTAAGTTTATTTTTTTAAACTTATAATTGGAAAAATAATATTGACAAACTGCCAGGTTAAACTCCATTAGCCTCCTTCAGGATCTGTTACGCGACCTATATCTTCATATAGGAAGTGAGAATTCCCAAATTCAGCTTTGATTAAAATTTCTGGTCCAAAAAGTAAAGTAAAGTAAATAAATTTACGATAATATATTGACTAAATTATGTTCAAAACAACATAAAAACTGATCGATTAATTGAGTATTTTTTTAAGTTTTATTCGATTAATCGGTATGTTTTTTTATTATCAAACTGATTCACTAACACTTACAAAACGCAAATAACCGAATTGCGTACATTGCTGAGTTTCGGTATTAAAATTACTGAATAATATTGCAGGCCTGAGTCAGTTTGTGGTCATTAAGCCATATAATAGGCGAAATTCCAAAAAAAAAACTTTATTTACATACTAAATGAACGCAAAATGTTCTATCTCATGGTGTTGAGAATTCATATTTACATGTCTTCAGAAATGAATGAGAACGACTCAAAGTTCAGTTTCAAAGTAAATTTCGAATCAAACCGCTAAAAAAAACCACTAACGCTTTATCGTGCGTTTGCATGAACAAAATATTTGTCCCTTTATAACGCATAAAAAATCTGATAAACGAAAATACGCGGGGAGTGCAAAAAATATTACTTTTGCAAATCCCATTTCATAGGTGCTCTACTGTATATTGTGTTTTTTGACTGCATACAAATCAGAGTTTAAGAAGCTACTAGTATTTAAGCAAAAGCACCAAAGCATTGGATTTTTGTTAGCTAAAAAAAATAAAACCAAATAGATAGCTGATGCTAAACCTGAAAAAGTAAACACTTTTCCAAAAAAAAATTAAATTAAAAATATTTTTTAGAAAATTTTTGTTATTTAAAATTCCAAATAATTAAAAAATTAAAAATTGCTCCGGGTGGATAAACAACTGGTGAGCGCTATTGTCATTAATGTTTAAGGACAGACAGTCCGTCCATGTGATTTTCTTTTCACTATTGAATAGACGCTTTATTGTAAGCATTAGACAAATAGGCAACGATAAAAATAAAAAATCAACAACTCAAACACATTTGTAACAACAACACTTTCCTAACAGGTAGATTCAAGGGTATGTGTGGTTTTAGTTATTGTATTTTCTTTTATACGATTGTTACAAGTTCCCCTTCGCTCGTATCAGCATGACAATGTTTTTATCTGTATTTAAAATCCATAGATCCATACCATAATTGACCTGCCATTCCAGTAATTTGCAGAAAAAACAACAGAAAATATGGAGGTTTTTAAATGATCATTAATGAGAAATATAAAAAAGCTTTTCTCATTATCTGACAACACCTGTTTATTTTTTTATTTCATACTTTTGTATATATGTATGTATGATTCGAATAGAACATTATTTTTTATTTCTTAACACGTTTATCAGTTAATTAAAAAATTTTCTTAATTAAATTAAGCTATAATTTTTTTTTTAATTTTTTTTTCTCTGGCACATGTTGCAATTTAGATATTTACAATTTAAGGTGAATCTTAAACGCGATGTTGTCCTTAGTGTATCGGGCATAATTATATCGCACCCATTTCATGTGATTTCAGTGCGAATGATGGCACAATTTATTGGACATGAATCCATTTATAAATCCATATTAGGTTCTTTTGCTGAAATCTATAAAACTGAAGGTGTATTCGGATTCTTCTCTGGCATCGTTCCTAAAATATTGTGTGATGTCGCCTGTGTGGTTTTAACTAGTTCCACGGTATTTTTGCTCAATAAATATGTCATCAAAGACAAAATTGGTAGGCAATACAGCGCAGGTTTCACACAAGTAAGTAGAGTACATTAAATGACATTGTATAATATAAAACAAATTTGTTCTTGCAGTTTGCTTTTTCCAGCATTTTGTATCCCTTCAATGTGGTATCGACATGTATGGCGGTTACTGGTTCTCGTTTAATGGCTGGACAGCCACCAGTTATGCCCGTATACAATAACTGGATAAGTTGTTTCAATGATTTACAAGCCAGAAATGAGCTAAAACGTGGCAGTTCAATTTTTTGGAGGTATTTCTTTATATTTAAATAAATCAAACATTTTTGTAATTTAATTTTAAATTAGATCTGCTGGTGGTTTTAGTAAGCCTGTTTCTCATAGAGGCAATTTTGCTGCATTACCAGCGCTAGCCAAGTATCAATAAATTCGATTTGCCCTAATAATGGTTTAAAAAAGACAGTCTGTGGATAGAGCCAGTCGTCGTATTTTTAAAATATAAAATCTGTTATCTTAACCACCTCCTGCATGTTTTATATTAAAAATTGTTATTAAAATTATGGTTTTTATCTTATGTTTATATCTAACATGTGTATTTCTACTGACAACTACTCTCAACCTACTTGTACAGACATTAATTTGAAAATTGTTAAAGCAGACTTTTTAATGTTAAGGGCATTTGCTGTTATGGAATGAAATTTTTTCCATTAATATTCTTGGTATAATTTTAAAATGCATTTCGACTTATTTTAGTTCATTTTTTTATTACTCTTCATGTTCGTGTTATGTTAGTATGAACAATTATATATCTGTAAATCTTTAATAAATACCATTTAGATTATCTTTAAATAAAAAAAGTTTTATTTTTACGAGTGTATACATTTAATGAGAACTTTTTTAAAAATCTATTCAGTAATAATTGTCAAAAATAGTGTCTCTGAAAATAAATCTACAACTTTATAATCGAAAAAATAATGAGATCCGCACAAACCCTTTTATAAATATAAAACGACCCAAGTAGGTTGGAAATAAATTAATTCTGAAAAATACTGAAAGGTAAATACTTACGCTATTAACAAAGCAAATGCTTAAAAGAACTTAGTCATAATGGTGCAAAGTTAATCTAGAGATACAAGTATGGATCCTAATGAATAGTACTAAAACCATCCTGTCGTTTTGAAATATCTGATAGTGTCACTCGGTTTGATCCCTGATAACTCATCTAAGTTATGTATTATGTTTACGCCAAAATATTTTAAGAATGAAGTGTCGGATAATGCAGAATTTAAAAACATTTTTTAGCCTGTCAACTATGACAACGTATACTGTGGGAAAGTCCTGGCGTTTAACACTGCCAGTAGTCTAGATATGTTCTTTCTGACGTAAGGTAATTGGAACATTTAAGCCAGGGGTCTAATCACCGCATTAGATATTGAGTAAAATCTCTCGCAATTTTTCATTTTGTTATCATGGCACTCGATATCGAATACAAAGTATCGTAATTTTATTCGAAAGGAAACGTTTTTAAACCGTGTTTTCTTATTCACTTGTTGATACATGTCGAATAGCATAATTAGTTTACTCGACTCGTTTCGAATTTGTTATTCGATACGATAGTTTACTTGATATCCAATGCGGTAATTAGGCCCCTGTGCAAATACATATCGTTACCTTAATATAGAAAGGCCCTAACTCGTTTTTTTTTGGCATATTTAGATAGATGATCTTCTAATACATATGTATAAATAAATAAATTTGTTACAGAATTAAAACGCTAGGAGAATTTAATAAAAAATTGCGTTAAAAAATAATTCGCGACTACAAAACTATAATTTTTATTAAGTTTTTTCCTTCTCCTGTAAAGTAGGAAAAACGTTAGTTAGCGCCTTTCTATATTAAGGTATCGATATGTATGTTTGTAGAAAATATTTGAAGTTCTTAAATATTCAAAAATTAATTTCTTTTACGCATGTATGTATGTTTCTAAATCGGATATATTAGATAGTAAGTATGTACATAAAAAATGGAAAAAGGTGAATTTCGTGTACTGATTAATTTGTCCCGTTCCACACTTGGAATTTTTGTTTCAGCAACACATGTAATTGTTGTTGGGAGATTAAATAAAATGTACATGAAACTGCTGTGACTCTATTTTTGTTGTTGTTTGTTCTCTTCGACATGAAAATGGCTGTAAAAAAGTATACAGTCCTCAGAAAAACAATTTTCAAAGTATGGACAAAATGTTTCAGAAATAAAAATTGCAAGTGTAAAAATGCGACTTTAATTTTAACTTTAAAATTAAATCACATTTTGCAACAATGTTTCGACATGAATAAGGTATCTGATGGGTGCCAAAAAAGTATGTTATTTCTTTTAAAGATTACCGAGACAGAAAAACGAAGTCTAGTTTTTAACTTGTTTGTTTAATTTAATGGGCATAAAGTTTTTAATCAACAACAACAATACTGAAATTGATTTAAAAAATAAAAATTATAACACAGATGCTTTTCTTGCACAAAATTTTAATTCGAACAAAATTTTCGAAGTAAAGTCAAAAATATGAAGTTTTATATTGAATTACAAAAATGTATCTATTTATTTATCAAATCTAGTCTAGATTTGATTATATGCGCGAATTTTTTTAACTTTTACAATTAATTACTCATTTCAAGGCATTTACTATTGTTTGCTAGTTTTCCAATCTTCCAAAATATTTTTTTGTTATACTTATAATAAAAAATATACTTGTAAAGTAAAAATATGCTTGTAATGTACAGCTTATGCTAGATAAACAAATTTTAATTTTCACAAATTTTAATTTTCTATTCAAATTTTTCTAGAATAGATATTATTCTTTAATTGACATATGTATGTATGTATATATGTTTTCCAAGAGTTTTAAAAATTGGTAGGATAAAAAATTGTCCAGTGGCATCGCTATTCCTGATACTGCCAAGCGCCATATGAACTGATATTGCATTGGAGATATAAAAAAGCGATGCCAGCCTTGGACTGTCCATCATGTCCATATAACGATGCGACAACGCCTACCGCCCATGTTCCAAAAAGCAAATGTTTTTATATTTGCTGTTATTCAACAAGAAAAGTGAAATCATAGGTTTGTTAAACACATAATAATCGCTTTTGAGAAAGGACTCTTGATCCTGTCAAATGTCCTTTATAGAAAAATGCAATAAATCATACAAAAATTATGCGAATTTCATGCACCTTATGAATACCTATTAGTACAGAAGTGACTGTTTCTTGACTCATGGTCAAGCATACTCATGCACGATCAAACGCAATTAATTTTAGAAAAAAAATCCTTTTAAAGCTCATCGCTACTAAATGTTTTTTTAAGCTAGATAGAACTTTAAATTGTAAAAAGTAACACAAAAAATTAAATTTTGATGAAACAGTTTTTTTTATTTGTTTCAGTATACTCTGACAAATCATCATGAATAGACTCACGCTTGAACAACGCTAAGAAATTATCCAAATTTACTTTGAAAATCAGTCGTCGATTCGCGCAACTTATAGACGACTTCGTCATTTTTATGGCTTACATAATCGTCCATCTGAACAAGCCATTCGTCGAACTGTGGATAGATTTCGTACCACATACTCTCTAGAGGATGCAATAACACCAACACGTCGAAGGAATGTGCGTACTGAAGAGAATATCGCCGCTGTAAACGAAAGTGTGGAAGAAGATCCAAATTTATCGATTCGTCGTCGGTCGCAGGAATTGGGGCTCTGTCCGTCCACTACGTGGAAAATTTTGCGCAAAGATCTCGGCCTACACCCGTATAAGAGACGTGGTTTCAACAGGATGGCGCTACGTGCCATACGGCGAACGCAACCATCGACTTATTGAAATCAAAATTTGGCGATAAGTTGATTTCGAGAAATGGACCTGTCAATTGGCCTCCAAGGTCGTGCGATTTGACACCTCTCGATTATTTCCTGTGGGGCTACGTGAAGTCACTGGTTTATGCTGATAAACCAGCAACAATTGACGCCTTGGAGGACAGCATTGTTCGTGTTATTCGTGACATACGTCCAGCAGTGCTCGAAAAAGTGGCCCAAAATAGGACGTCCAGAATTCGCTTCGTCAAGAACAGCCGCGGTGCCCATATGCCCGAAATCATTTTCAAATGTTAATGTCACGTATTGATCTTTCGAATAAAAAAAAATTTTGATTACAATTTAATTTTTTGTGTTATTTTTTACAATTTCAAGTTCTATCGGGCTTAAAAAAACACCCTTTATTTGAAACGCTCTCTTCATCATTAACGACACTTTATTTTTGTATACATTTATAAATATCTTCAAAATCATACATATGAAATTTGTAGTCGAGCTTAAAATCTATATTATTTTCAATCTTAATGTTTCCTCTTGAAAAGATAAATAGATCTGTGGATATTAACAAATGAGTCATCAAATTCTCACACGTGTCTATTCGTGTCTGCCTTAGACAAATAATTATATATGCAATGCTTCAACTTTAATTTAATTTAAAAGAAGCAATGGAAATTGGGAACATACATATATTTTTTTTCTAACTTATAGTTAAAAGAAATAAAAATAAAAAAAAATTATATGAATTTATTTTTTAACATGGAAAAAATTAAAGCTTCCCACCAAACCAAATGTTTCGATTTATTCTGAAGTCAGACTTGTCGTAAGGAATTCGTTAAGACATTTCGGTAGTTTGTCGGAAATCAAACTTGTCGTAGCGAATTCGGTAAGACATTTCGGTAGTTTGTCTGAAAATTAAAAAAATAACGAATTTGTTAAGACATTTCGGTTGTTTGTCTGAACAAAAAAAATATGTATATAAAACTTTGATTTATATGTAAGAAAATAAAAATCGAATTTGTATTAAAGAAAAAGAATAATAGTAAATGCGAACAAATTTTATAAATATAACCAAGATGGACAATTGAAATTGAATTGATTACGGTAAAGTATTGCCTTCAATACCGACTCATTAACTAATCATAATATTCACTTAACTTTCAGAGAACAAAGTTCTAGCTTATACTGAGGTACTGACAGAAAACATGTCGTTGCCATTTTGTACCTACATGTCGTTGCGATTTCGTACCTACATTTCGTTACGATTTCGTAACTATATATCGTAACGATTTCGTTACAACATATTGTTGCGAAGTCGTGTCAACCCCTTTATATAAAAATCGTTACGATTTCGGTAATATTTCGGTTCCGAAATCGGAAGATTTTTTCGAACAGTCGTTACGAATTCTTTACGAAATCGAAACATTTGGTTTGGTGGGTTTATATCTCCATAGAAAATATTTATATGTATGTATGTGCAAAAATTTTATTTAATAGATATACATATTATTTTAGTTACAAAATAAAAGTTTTATATACATATGTTAATAAGAGGTTGTGTTACTCTTAGGTATCCTGACCAATTTGACAAAACGGGGCATTGACTCTACCAGCTTTTTCAGGACAGACACATCAATATTGACCCATTCAACCAATATGTCCTTTTTTAGCTGTTTCCAGCTGTCATATAGCTTCAAGATGTAGGAATTTTGCCAGAAGGTATTCACCATAGATCCTCGATGGGATAGAGGTCTGGGCTTAAAGCTGATCACTCGAGCAAAAATTTAATTGAAAATTAAAAACCTCCTATATATTCTTTACTACGTGGACCGGTACATTATCCTGATGGAAAGTTCATTTAACGCCTGGTAAATCACCAGCAAAATTAAGGTATTTGCTTTGTAACAAATATATGTAGATTTCTGCATTCAATTTTCACAAACCCTATTTTGGGCTTCTTTCTTGATAAAAAATACCGTTCATACAATTTGTGATCCTGCCCATGGCTTGTTTGTGGCATGCTTCCCGTGGGCGTCCAATTTTTGTGGGTACCATCTGGTTCGTCTAAATTAATCTTTTTGTGTCACTAGATATCACAGATTCAAGGCCATCTTCCCAAAATTTCTACTTTTCAAAAAATACCATATATGTATGCATTTTTATGATGCTGTTTTAGACATGGTTTAGGCGCTCGATAGGCATATTCTAGGTCTAAATATCGTCTTATTATTTTATGAGCACGTTGTTTACAAATCATGTGGATATTAGTTGCTAACTGCTGTATGTGCCGTTTGCTCCTGTCATCAATAATGCATATCCGGCCGCTACGTTTATTTATACCGTAAGCATCTGGATTTTTCAAGAAATTTGTTTTCGTGTTACGGTTTCTCTTTACAGAAACAGCAATTTGGCCAACTTTAATGCCGGATTGACTCGTTCCCTTGATTAATCCACTTTCTTCATCCGTTAATTCAGTTTCACGTGGCATTTTCCTAAATATTCCAAAAATATGATTTGTTTTTCATATTATGGATTTGCTTTTCACAATACTAACTTATGGAGTGACTTCTCCGCTTTATGTGCTGATACGTTGATTTGGCACCAGTTGAAAGTCAAATAATTAATTTTGCACATATAAATATTTTCAACGGGATTTTCGACATGCTTGATTAAAAATAACGGTATTACGAATGCGGTGCGAAGATAAACTTAACAAAATACATATAAGTGAATGTGTATGCCAAAAACAACAACTCTACCGTTAGTATAACATAAGGTCCAAAGAAAAGAAATTTTGCACATATACATAATTATTTGACTGGGGGTATTATTATTTGAATTTTAATAAGTAAAAGTGTTATTTTATTTTGTTGTTCCTTCAGCCAACGTTCGGTTAGCAATGAAAGTTACTTTTTGTTTATTTGTTGCTAATCGAAGGTTGGCTGAAGGAACAACAAAATATAGGGTGGTAGATATTAAAAGTAAAAAATATTCAACAAGAGGGAAGCTTAAGGTAGTGGTAGACTTCGTTCTCACCAACTGACGATTAATAATTGAATACAAGTTTTCTTGTATTCCTTTATCTGGGTTTGGTTGGTTAAATACATGATGCTTACAACTAAAACACTACCCTAAGTAGATTAGATACAAGTAGTGCTGATGACGGACGTGGCTGTCTAGAAAATGTGCATTCCACTTGTGCTGGTGTCTAAAAATTAAATTTTCCCAATTTTTCTTTAATATTATCACCTTATTTGTAATTTAATTAATTCTTTCTTAGAGAGAATAAAAACGAACTTAAGCTTGATTATAAATATCATTGTACGTAATAGGTATATAAACATTTCGACTAATAATAATTAAAATTTTCAAAAAAAAAACAGGGCATCAATATTTGCCCCAATGAAATTTTTAAATCATTATGTGTTAATTCCCATATTTATAAAAAATAAAATATATTTTAGAAAACATTTTTCATACAAAAGCTGTTCTAAAATAAATTTCAAATAAGTTTTATTTTTTATAAATATGGGGGTAAGTATACAGAAAATTATTTTTACAATTGACTAAAAATAGTATTTAAAAGGAAAAATATGCTGTTTTTATTTGATTTCTTTTCAAGTTCCAGTTCGACATTTAATAAATTTTTTATTGCCGATCAAAAGAAGACATTGTAAGAGTACAAAAACCAGAAGACCATATTTTTCCTTTTTTTGTAATGTTAAATAAAATTTTAGCAATTTTTAAGCTTCAATTAAAATAAATGCGATCTTTATAATAATAAAAATATATTATAAACAAACTTTATATATTAAAATATATGTACAGACATATATTTTATAAGAAATATACTAAGCTATTATACAAACTAAACTAACTAACTTTTAGCGATTATTTTTGAGAAACAAAAAGGGAGACAATTTCAGTGTTTTTTTTTTCTTCAGCATTTTTTCGATTTTGAATTTTATGGAAAACAGTAAACTTCAAATTATATTTTGCGACGTTTGTAGTTTTTTTTTATTAAAAACCTTAAAAAAGTAGAGAAATTCAAGTCAAAATAAAAAAATGGACTTTGAACAAATTAAATTTTTTTTTTTAAATTACGGCAAAAATTTCATAATATTTTTTGACCATGCTGTTAGCAAAAACAGGAAAAAACCCGAAGACCATATTTTTTTTTCTTTTTTTTTTTAATATTCCATCGAATTTAGTTATTTCAATTTGAATAATATGACTTTTTACATGCTAACATTATTGCTAATAATGTTAGCTACCAGAAAAACAAAATTTCGATCTTCCGGCTACAAAATTTAAATGTGTGCAGCTGTTTTTAAGAAAGAGTCAAAACTAAGTTTTATTTTTAGATATAATTCAAGCACATAATTATCTGAATTTTGCGTACTCTGGTGCCGTCAATAGCAGCTAAAACTTAAAAATTCTTTTACATGGGTTCAAATTATGCTGTTAGCTGTCGAACAGTATAACTTTTGTTACAATACAAGATACTCGTATACATAGTTATTTTCTGTATTTTTGTCTATGAAAAAAAAAGCACTGTGCGTCGCCACCAGATTTACAACCCAACCTCCTGTATACCCCTCTATTAGAATTGTGGTGGTGTGGTGTGGTAGAGAGGACGATTTGAGACTGGTAAATATTCCACAACCAACTTTACAGATCATCTTCGATCTGTTAGTAATAGGGGTATTTACTCAATGCCCGTCTGTAAGGAAAAATACCATTGAAATAAGTTAGAATAAAGCAGAAAAATTGTAATTCGGCATACATATGTTTTGAACCGTTGCACAGAGGGGATATTTTGCCAATCTAGCCCGACATTAGGTCAAAAATTAATTTTGAGAAATGTTAAAATTTAAGTACGCAGAAAAAAAAATCCTGCATCGTATAGTGAATTTTCAAGACTTTTGCTGGAGATTTGTCGTTTTGGGACCGTGTTAAAATCAGAAACGTTGAGTAAATCGCATATGCTTTTATTGCCTTTATACGATTTTAAGAGGTTGATTGATTTGATTGATTCTTTTTCCCTGAAAGGCTATATTAACAGCTACTTATATTAATTTTTAGAAAAATTCTATTTTAAACTTTTATGATAAAAAAGTTCGAAATTAAAACAAGGATTTGTTGTTCACTTTTTTGTCAAAAAAAAAACTAAAAATGTTTTTGAGAGTGAGGGCCATCGCGATCCTATAAATGTTATATATCACTATAAAATTTACGATCTCTACTTTTATACTGTAGAAATAAAAAACTTCTCGCGTTTTTGCGCCATTTTTTGCGTTTTTTTTTAAAGAAACCTTTTAGTCGGTCATAAAATTTGATTTCTAAGTTGTTTAAATAAATTAATTTTTATTATTTTAAATAAAACTTATTGTTACTAATGTAAATTATTTATTATCTATACATATAATAAAACTGTGATTTTCTGCCTGTCTGTCTGTTTGTGTTCGCATCACGTAAAAACTACTGGATGAATTATAAAAAAAAATTATGGAGAGGTACCTTGGTATTGTGAGTCAAATATAGGATATGTTTTTCCCATAAAAGTATTTCACTGCCAAGAAAGAGGGAGAGCAAGTAGTGAAAGTACGCAATTTTACCGATTCAGTGGTACTGCAAACTTGGCAGTAACTCTTATTTTTGGCAGCGGGTAATTTGAAACACTATTTACAGTACTCTACAATAATTTTAATACAAATTTTAGATTTTTATAGAAAGCCTATGTTTCTGAGTAATTATCCAGGGATGGGTACCTTTATTTAAAGTAATTACATAAACCTTATCTGAGGCACTATTAAATTAAATGTCTTTAAGTGGATTACTTATAAAGCAATAGTAACGCTGACGAAGTGGCGGACACAGCTAGTTATAAATAAATTTATTATGCTCAAATAATTTATATCCTATAAAATAAAAAATTACAAAAAAGACTTATATTAATATTCTGCTCTTCGATATAAAAGCTTAAAAATTAATATTTTGGGAAATTAGCAAAAAAAAAAAAAGAATTCACATGGACATTTCGGGGCATGTGATTGCAGGGATACCTCCCCCAGCCTATCAAAACTTAAACATTTGATTTTTATGGTATTAAGGCGTCTGTAATGCATTTCTTTTAATAATTACATTATTAAAAAAAAAAAAAAATATTTTAGGTCACCGCCCGCAAAAGGGGCGGGCGAAAATGTTATTTTCGAATCTCCTGGATCCAAGTTGAGATTTTTGAACATTCGCTGACCTTCAAAGCGGCATTTGCTTAACGAAAGTGTGAGAAATTTAAAAATAAAATTAAATTTTTCCTTGGTCGGTTTTTTTTTATTTTCAAGCCTTAACATCCTATGACTATAAAATATTTTTCTCCCTAGTTTGATTGATCTAAGGTTACTCAATATTTTTTGAGAGCCAATATAATTTAAAAAAAGTTATGTCCGGCTAGGTAGCCAAATTCCCTTAAGTGCTTTGTAAGCAGACACTTGAAATTAACACAAATTATGTATGTAAAGGGTATTTTTTTTAGAGTTTTTAATAACCAACCAATATATATTTATTAGATAATTTATGTTATTAATGTTAAAATTTGATTTAACAGGCCGTATTTTGGCAATAAAACGTCGTATATTCGCTTCCAGGTGCTTCATTATTTCTGGTTTATTTACATATCGATACCTTCCCATAAGAATGTATTAAGCGACATTTCTAAAATTGTTCAGGAAACGAAAAAAACGTCTCATTTAGTTAATTATTTGTGTATTTTATTGAAAGGAATATTTTATGTATTCTGAAAATAATATTTGGAAAGCGATTTTCAGAATACAAAACTTGACATAATACAAATTTCAGGGAGCAACATTATTCCAGTGAGAAAACATGGCGGTTGATACAATTGTATTTTCTCTCTAGTTTCCTTTGCATCCATGATAGGGCAGCGAAACCCAGGCCAAAATGTGGCGCTTAACTTCTAGTATAGTTCTACATCAAAAAGTTATTTTCGAAAAAAGTGTCGCTTAATACATTCTTAGGTGAAGGTATCGATATGTAGACCTGGGAATCTAATGGCATCAAATAACATGAACGAGGCAACAAGTCCAATTCATGTAATTATTTGATTGGCATATGTTCTTTTGAGTAATTAAATGCGCTGTATGATATTAAACCACATGTCTGCACCAGAGAATGACAAAAGTATCATTTTAAATACTTATTAAGTATTTGAGGCCAAACATTTATAAATGTGTATAGCTACAGCTCAAACAACATACCATACACACATACTCATATTAATTTCAATTTGAATAACTACAAGTATAGGCAGAGAATAAGTGTTCGCATACTTGTTCATTATTTTTCGCAATACAACCAAGTATAATTAAAAGTTGGATAAAGTATTGGCTATACCCATACTTGTAAGTATAGAGTGGGAATAAGTACAAGTATGTAAATACTCTAAGTATACTTAGGCCCATTATTATAACTTGCCTTTAGCTAAAGTTAGGATTTTGTTGGAGCGATAAGTAGATTTTCGTTATAATAATGAGGATAATGCTCATTGCTATAACTTGTCCTTATAGTACGTGATAGTTAAAAGTGGTTTTTAGCTTACTTTTAATAACGAAAAACTATTTATCGCTCCAACAAAATCCTAACTTTAGCTAAAGGCAAGTTATAATAATGGGCCTTAGAGTATTTTATAAATATATGTAACTATATGTATTAATTATTTTACAATTTAAAAATACGTTTATTCATTCCTTCATCCTAATATAAAAATCATTTTGGTTTTCCATACTTAACCAATGTTCGGTTATAAACAAAATACATCAGACACCTTTTTATACACACAATTCCTAAAAGTAATTGTTTTACTTATAAGTATACTTAGAGTACTATAACTACTTTTCCATACTTGTAAGTATTAGGTAGTTGTAAGTATGGGTATGACAGATACCCATCACATTATTTACCTACAACCAGTTGTACTCATACATGCATTACGACATTTTTAAGTTCGTTGTGTATAAATAATGTTTGTTATAAGTATTGAGGTCACCCATACTTATTTCACTGCAAATGAGTATGTGTAGGTATTTTCTGTGTTATAAGTATAGGTATAACTAATACCAAAAAAATATGTGTTATTACTTAACTACATTTATTTTATAAGTACTTTTTGTCAGTCTCTGGTCTGCACATATAAATAGGCACTTAATGTTAAAAAATCTGTGAACTACGATGTTCCCAAAAAAAAAAAATAATTGGGAGCTGTAACAACATATTTTATAGCATTTCTATATTTAAACACAAAACTGCAATTCCAGCAATATTGAAAATATACATACATACATATGTATATAAATGTGATTTGTCCAATTTTATAGAAAATTTAAACTCAATATTCTTATATTTGAAAAATTATTTCTCCAAAAAATACAACAAACAAAGCGAAATATAAAACTCTCGTGAAAACTTACGAAAGAAACAAACAAACTAGAAATTTTCCGGCATGAAAACTTTGAACTTTCTCCCAGTTTACTCTCGGAGATCTGCTGTGCACATCAATTTAACGAGTTGTGCGGAAAACGGATTTTTTTTTATAGAACAAACGCAAAACTAGATCATTGCACTCTATTTAATCGTGTAAAAAAATGTTCACAAGTTTTTCTTTGTGGACAACTTTTTTATTAAAAAAATTATAATAAAAAAGAAACCGTAATTTTTAGATTATAAACCAATAATTAGTTTTGTTAACATTTTTATTAAAAAAAATAAAGTAAAAAAAAATAATTATTTCTTATAACCTAAAATATTAACCCCCATATTTAAAAAAAATAAAATATATTTTAAATATATTATAGAAATAATTTTTGATACAAAAAATGTTCTAAAATACATTTCAAATAGGTTTTATTTTTTTATAAATATGGGGGTAAGTGTTTTGTGGACAAAGAAAAATAATTAATCTTTAAATATAAAACAATTAAACATTTATAATTAAAACCAAACAAATATTAAAAAACCAAAGCTAAAAATATAAAAAAATAACAAAATTTAGTTCAATTATTTAAATAAAAACATGTTCTTTCATTTTGTTTGTTTTTGTAAGATTTGAGTGTTTGTGTCCGAAAATGTATACAAAATACACATAAAAACAAAAACAAAATTGTTCTAATTTTGTCAGTGATTTTTTTCCATAATTTCAAAATTTGTTTTCAATATTTTCAATAAAGTTAAAACCATACATACATATAAATATAATTGTTATTAAAAAGAGCATTTTTTTTAGCTGTATGAGAACTTCATATGATAATACAAGACAACAAATACTAAAACTTATAGGGTGTTCCAATAGAGAGGTGTTATTTACGAAAATGTGTTTATTTCTTGAACTGTATGAGGGATACACTTGAAATTTACAAACAGTTAGTAAAACTTAGTTCACTATATAAACAAGAATAAAAAATAAACCTAAAAATTAAAGGGTTTTCCGATAGTGGCTTGATTTGCATGTATAAGGACGAAGTTTTAAACCATAATAGGTAGACTTTTTAAATTTTGACACAAGGTGTATAACTGTGGCCACTATAGCAAAAAATATTAAAACTTATAGGGTGTTCCGATAGAGAGGTGTTATTCACGAATATGTGTTTATTTCTTGAACTGTAGGAGGCATACACTAAAAATTTACAAACTGTAATAAAAACGTAGTTCGCCTTATATACAAGTCTAAAAAATAAACCTAAAAATTAAAGGGTGTTCCGATAGTGGTGTTATTTTGATTTATAAGGCCTAAGTTTTGAATCATAATAGGTAGAATCTTGAAATTTTTACAGAAGGTGTATTATTTTGGCCGCTATAGCAACAAATTATAAAATTTATAGGGTGTTCCGATAGAGAGGTGTTATTTACAAATATGTGTTTATTTCTTGAGCTGTAGGAGGCATACACTAAAAATATGTAAGCAGTAATTAAAACTTAGTTCGCTATATAAAAAAGTATAAAAAAATAAACTTAAAAATTAAAGGGTGTTCCGATAGTAGTGTATAAGGCCTAAGTTTTGAACCGTAATAGGTAGGCGCTTGAAATTTTCACAGAAAGTATATAACTGTGACCGCTATACTAACAAATACTTAAACTTATAGGGTGTTCTGATAGAGAGGTGTTATTCACGAATATGTGCTTATTTCTTGAATTGTAGGAGGAATTCACTAAAAATATGTAAGCACTAAATTAAAATTAGTTCGCTATATAAACAAGTCTGAAAAAAATAAACCTAAAAATTAAAGAGTTTTCCGATAGTGGAGTGATTTGCATGTATAAGGCCTAAGTTTTGAACCATAATAGGTAGACTCTTGAAAATTTTACCAAAGGTGTATAACTATGGCCGCTATAGCAAAAAATATTAAAACTTATAGGGTGTTCCGATAGACAGGTGTTATTTACGAATATGTGTTTATTTCTTACAAACAGTAATTAAAACTTAGTTCGCTTTATAAACAAGTCTAAAAAAATAAACCTAAAAATTAAAGGGTGTTCCGATAGTGGTGTGCTTTGTATGTTTAAAGCCTAAGTTTTGAACCATAATAGGTAGACTCTTGAAAATTTTACGAAAAGCGTATTACTGCGGCCACAATAGCAAAAAATACTAAAACGTAGGGTGTTCCGAAAGTGACGTGTTATTTACGTTTATGTCTTTTTTTTGAGCTGTAAGAGGAAACCACTTACAATTTGCAGACTGTAATTAAAACTATGTTTGTTTTATAAACAAGTATACAAAATTGAACTTAAATATTAAAGGGTGTTCCAATAGTAACGTGATTTGCATGTATATATCCTAAGTTTTGAATGAATAGGTGGAATCTTGAAATTTTTACAGGAGGTGTATAACTATGTCCACTATAACAAATAATAAAAATTAAAGGGTTTTCCGCCAGTGACGTGATTTTTCTTGAACCGTAACAGGTAGACTCTTGAAATTTTGTACAGAAGATGTGTTGCCACGGCCGATATGACAATTACTAAAAATTAAAGGGTGTTCCGACAGTGACATGTTTTTCACTTATAGTGACTTATTTTTTAATCGCAATAAGTAGACTCTTAATATATTTATAGAAAGGAAGTTGCCATGGCCACTATAATGAATAATAAAATTAAAGGGTGTTCCGACAGTGAAAAGATTTTATAAACCGTAATAGATACCCTCTTGAAATGTTTACAGTAGATGTGTTACTTCGGCCGCTATAACAAATACTTAAAACTGAAGTGTGTCCATTAGTAACGTGTTTTTCACGAATATTACATTATTTTTTTAACCGCAATAGGTAGGCTCCTGATATTTTAATAGAAAGTGTATTACCATGGCCGCTATAAAATCAATTACATATTAAAATTTAAAGGGTGTTCTAATTATGATGCAATTTTCGCGAATATTACTTTAATTTTAAAATTTAAGGGTGTCCCATAAGACATAAAGAAATAAACAACTGGAATTTTTAAATTATACTGAACATAGTACGGAACCTACGCACTTGACTAATTTATTTATTATAATCTGATAGATAATTAGCCGTAATTTTTAATAGGATTTCCGTCATATGTCCGCTGTTGCTAGGAGTTACACGGTCCATTTGATCTGTCCAATTTTTTACTACTTAATCTAATAAATCTGGCCGTATGGCGCCTTGAATATTGGCTTCAATGCTTCCAGAGTTGCTAGTTTGTCGCTAAAACAATGACTTACCTTAGCCCATAAAAAGTAATCCAGAAGCATTGAATTGCACAAATGAGTCGGTCAGTGAACTAGTGCTGGCAAATTATTGAGTATTGGATACCGATTATCGAGTATTTGATCCTTTTTTAGTACTGAATACTCGAAAGTAGTTATTCGATACATTTAGCGATATATTTTTAGAAATAAATTAAATAGAAAATGTCACTACTTCATTAAAACTCTATTTAACAGAGAGTTTCTAATATGTAAACAAAAGCATTGAGTACTACTTCTGAGTGTCCAATTAATAAGTATTGAGTAGTATCGAGTAGTTAAAAGTAGTAGAAATTGCCAGCACTACAGTGAACAGGACCACTTCACCAAATTGATTTTGCAATAAATTGATTGCTAAGCTCGCTGTAATGCAAGTTGCACCGCCTTTATTTATTTAATTAATTTGTTGGAACAAATGTCGTTGATTTTTAGCTGATTCATTTCTGAACACAAAAATTCAGTCAAAGGGCCAGACATTTCTGTAGTTTATCTAAAATCAGACTTGTCGTTACTTCTGGTTTAGTAGAGCGTTGAAATCTAAGCTGATAATAGAGTTTCTGCCGATAAACACAGAATGTGTACGGAGGTATTTGAATTCAGAAAGTTGAGGTATATTTTGGTTTTTTATGGGCATTGAAGGCAGTAAAACCTTACACAGTGTGAACGTTATTTGAGTCATTTTATTCATTCACCTTTATTTGCCATTTGTTCCACTATTTTTCGAAAATGTGTTTAGCCTTCATGCCATTAAAGGCCAGGATTTACTGTCCTATCCTATCATGTTATTTTTGTTTAGTATTGTTTGGCATTTCATAATGGAAAGACTTACGCCTGAACAACGTTTACAAATCGTTCAACTTTATTAGGAGAATCCACGTTCTGTGAGGTATGTATGTGTTTCGTGCACTTCGCAACTTATGGTCAACAAAATCGGCCTACTGAGCGTACTATTCGCAACACCATCACCCTTTTTGAGACCCAGCATTCATTTTTTGATAATATTCGACCGAATAGACCACGTCCAGCACGCTATAAAGAAAATATAGCGGCCGTAGCTGAGAGTGTACACGAAGACCGTGGAGAGTCGATTCGGCGCCGTTTGTAGCAACTCGGACTGACGTATGGAACGACTTGGCGCATTTTACGTCGAGATCTTAAATTGAAAGTATACAAAATACAGCTTGTGCAACAACTGAAGCAGCTCGACCTTCCCAAGCGACATCGCTTCGCTCTATGGGCTCTTGAAAAGTTCCAAGAAGATCCGACGTTTTCGAGGCACATTTTGTTTAGTGATGAGTCCCATTTCTGGCGCAATGGGTATGTAAACAAACAAAATTGTCGCATTTGAGACGAAGAGCAACCTGAAGAGATTCAAGAGCTGCCTCTTCATCCAGAAAAAACTAGAGTTTGGTGTGGTTTGTGGGCCGGTAGAATCATCGGTTCGTATTTCTTCAAAAATTATGGCATTGCGAACGTAACTGTCAATGGCGACCGTTATCGTGCCATGATAACCGACTATTTCATGCTTGATATTAAAGCACGTGATGTCGGCGACATTTGGTTTCAGCAAGACGGCGCCACTTCCCACACATCCCATCAATCAATGGATTTATTGAGAGAACATTTCGGTGAGCACATAATTTCACGTTTTGGGCCGGTCGATTGACCACCAAGATCGTGTGATATCACACCGTTAGACTTTTTCCTGTGGGGATATGTAAAGTCTAATGTTTATGCGGACAAACCCGCTTCGATTCAGGCCGTGGAGGAAAACATCACGCGTGTCATTCGCCAGTTCCTATAATAAAGTTCTCGAACGAGTCATCGAGAATTGGACACAACGGATGGACCATCGACCGACGTAGCAACGTCCAACATTTGATAGACATAATCTTCAAAAAATAAATGCCAAGGAATGTTCTTCCAAATGAAAATAAACATTCTCCATTAAATTTTTTGAGTGTTTTTTTTTTATCATTAAGCAAGTAGGGAACCTCGAAATTGATTACGCGTTAGATGCCTATCTAATCATACAAAAAAAGATTTTGCAACTCTGACGCTTGAAACATAATATTTTAGGATTTTTTTTCAAAAGAATATCAAATCGTACAGACCTGTCAAAAAGGTCTGTCACACACATACCTTTCTAATATCATACTTTTTTAGAAAACATGATATTTTTGATAGATCGTCCGACTGAGTATAATAGTGAATCATGGCCTTATGGCGTGTTATTAATGTCTTTTTTTTTTTGTTTTAATTCAATTTTTAGCATTTTATTTAATTTCTATTACTTGTTATAGCGGCCATAATCTTAGTAATAGAATAAGAGATAGACGCCTGTTAAAAAATACAGACGTTGGAGCGATAATAATTGAATTATTTGAAAAGGTAAAGAACTTTGAGTACAAAATCCTTAAAATCATTCCAATTTAAAATTTCTAAATTCGGGGTGACAACACGTTCGTTAACAAGTTGACACATGTGTTACACAGCTTTTACATTTAGACAGGCAGACGAGATTTGTAGGTAAGGGGTTCAAGAGGTAGAGTGTATATTGTATATTGCATTACTATCTATACAAATCTCGTCTGTTTGCCTATTTTCTGTCCAAATGTAAAAGCAGTGTTACTTAAAACTACAACATAACTGACATCATAACGTTTCATATAAAGATTTTGCAACGTTGGTTTTCCCTAAGTGTAAGCGACGCGATACTCAAAAGTTCAGAAAAAAAGTTATCGATAACAGACCGGCTCAAATAGCTTATCAAATAAAATTTTAAATCCCTTAATTACTATAAAAATAAATATTAAGCTGTGCGATGAAAAAGTAGTAGTTTTTCAATTAATAATAATCCTTTCTACTTTAAATTAAAAGTGTTTATTGACAAACTAGAAAGAACTGTCTCTATATAAACTTGTTAAACTAGAAAGTGTTTAGTTTTTAAATCAGAAGAAATCCTGTTTTTAAATACAAAGTGTTTTTTTAGATATCCGTTAGATTCGATGTTATACAGCTTTATATGGAAAGTATGTACTGCATAAAATAATCTGTGGATCTTAATGATGTAAATAAATCTTACTTTTTCATTTTTTGGCAATATTCTGTGTAGCTGTTTAATTTATTTTTAATCATCATTATTTACGAAATCTAGAGCACTAACATCGTAATCGATGTCAGGCCGTCGTGCTCAATCGTTGCCGGCCCATATGCTCGAACCAGTTAAACCAGAACGTGGTCGATGTGTCACAGCCATCTGTTTTTCGTGGAAAGTAATTACTTGTATTGTTTCGCACGTGACATTGGTATTGCTGGTAGTTTCCTATTGTGTTGGCGGTGCTTATTTATTTCAACATTTAGAGAGGCCCCACGAAATTGAGGTAAAGTGATTTTTTTATTATTCTACTTTTATTATTTATTTCTCATTACGCATATAATTATTTATATGCGCATATAATTATTTATATAATTTTTAAAAGTAATAGCATGCGCACGGTGCATAAATACGATTTTCGTATTTTTTAATTTTTTTTATTTTTGTTTTTCAGAAACTCTTTTTGATACATTATGAATGGTATCCAATGGAAACCCTTAATGTAGAAAATAGAAAGAAAAAGAAAAGTGAAATTTTTTAATTTTTTAAATTTGAAATGGTTACTATGTTTATTGTTTAGAAATTTTGGATTTTTTCTTGATTTATAAATTTAATAAACTTCTCATTTGGTTTATTAAATTTTGAGCATAAGAATCTGAGTTTTTATTCAGAAAATTTAAAAAAGTCCACTGACGATATGGGTAAGCACCAGTGAAATAGCTATATGCTATATGGATATGCTTTCCAATAGTAATCTGTTTGGATTACTATAAGATAATAAATTTAAAAAAAGGAATTATGCGTAATGAGAAATGAATAATAATATTTAGAAAATTCCAAATATAATTTTTAAAAATTCTATTTTTAAGTAATAATTTTATAAACTTTTTGGTAATTATTCAGTTGTGGTTTTTGAAAATAACATATTTGTTGTTATTGGAAGTATTTTATGCTGTATTCTTATTAAGTAGAATATTTGTAAGTTGTGTTGTTTTTCGTGATACATAGGTACATATTAGGGTGTCCCTTATGTGGGTGAAACAAAATATTTTTTAGATATCGAAATGCATGGCTCCTATTTCTTTTTAAACTACCCAGACTTACTTAAATACAAAACGTTAACCCGTGCCGACAGAACTCTGTAGATTTTGGAAACTGCTGCTTTTAACCCTTTTCGTTATACATATAGCGAAATCAATTGAAATATTAATTTTTTTTATGAAATATTTATTATAACAATATAAAATTACAGATCGGGCAGGATATTTTTTTAGGGTCTCTTTTTAACAGTTTGGATGCAGATTTCTATGCTCCTGAACACAGCGTAGCAAAAATTGCTTTTGCTCTTCCTTTGCAGTGATCAAATCATGAAAAGCTTTCATAAGTTTTACAGCTATTTCAGATGTATCATTAACTGCTCTTAAAGAAAGCACTTTCCTTTTCGCCTCTGAATGGGAAACATCTTCATTCCATGTAGAAACGGGTCTCTGGAGGAAATTCCTATCAATTTTTAATCGAGAAAATAAATTTGTGCACTTAACAGACTTAAGGAATTTTTGCAACAATAAATAAAGCAGTACTTACTTATTGTATTTCAACTTGCTATACAAATAATCAGACATATCTTCTTCAGATGGTATGTATATCTTCGTAAAATCATACAAACTCTCTTTTTGGAAATTCACTATAAAGATCGTTTTTGTTTGTTCATTAACTTGATCATCAAAGAGTAATAAAACGGTAATTTCTTTTGACAAGTACCAAAGATGTGGACTAAAGTTGCTCAGGAGATTTGGAGATGAATTTGTCAAAAGTTTCATATTCCTTAAGCCTTTTTAAAAAGCACAAATATTGATTTGGTGCTTTCAGCTGTCTAGTTTTTGTTCCAAAAGTGCATATGCTTCTTTCAATCGCCCTGTATTAGACGCAGTTGTGTCACAGCACATTATTAACCGACTTCAAAAAAAGAAGGAGGTTATCAATTCGTCTGTGTGTTGCTTTTTTTTGTTTTTTTTTTTTTGTATGTTTGTGCCTTCAGAACTCGGTCATTTCTGAACCGATTTTCAAAATTTTTGCACTATTACAAAGGTTATGGCTACAGATTGGTCCCATTTTAAAAGAAGTTCAAAAGTTTAAAAATTAAAGGGTGTCCCCATACAACATACATGTTTTTTACGTGTATTATGAACTTTATAGGTCACCAATTTAAAATTAAAAAAAAGTGCGTATCACTGCAACACCCAATAACAAAAAGTAATAAAATTAAAGGGTGACCCCATAGGTGACTTAATTTCACCTTTATTCTCCTATCTTTTGAACCGTTATAGACAAACTCTTGAAAGTTGCACAGAACGTTCGTTACTATGTCTCTTATAATAAGTATAAATATTTAAAATTAAAAATTAAAGGGTGTCCCATTAGTTGGTTTATTTTGATATATATATGGCCAAACTTTTGAACCGTTATAGACAGACAGTTGAAATTCACAAAAAACTTGTATTGCTAAGTCCACTAAAATAACAAGTGTAAAATATGAATTTGGAAATTAAAGGGTGTCCCAATAGTTAATGTAAAAGTAATATATATGGCCAAACTTTTCAACTGTTATAGATAGACAGTTGAAATTTACAAAGAATCTATATTGCTTAGTCCGCTATTACAACAAGTATAAAATTTGGATCTATAAATTAAAGGGTGTCCCCATTATTGATGTAATTTGACCATTATGTCCTCATCTTTGGAACCGTTATAGACAAACACTTGAAAAATAGACAGAATGTTCACTACTATGTCTGGTATAACAACAAGTATAAATATTTAAAATTGGAAATTAAAGGGTGTCCCAATTGTTGATGTAATTTGATGTATATGGACACAAAGTTAAAATTTAAAAAGAATCTGTATGACAAAGTCCTCCTTAAAAAGTATTTATATTAAAATTTGAATTTAAAGGGTGTCCTAATAGGTGACGTCATTTGATATATATGACCATATCTTTTAAACAGTTATTGATAAACACTTAACAATTAGACAGAATGTCCATTACTATATCTGTTATAATAAGTATAAATATTTAAAGTTATAAATTACAGGGTGTCGCAATAGTTTATGTAATTTGATGTATATGACAAAACTTTTAAACCGTTACAGACAGACAATTGAAATTTACAATGAACCTGTATTGCTACGAACGCTATAACTAGTATAAAATTTGAATTCGGAAATTTCAGGGTGTCGCAATAGTTACCGTCTTAAAGAAACATGATTTTAAGTTTGTCTGTTTTGAAGTCGGTTTTTTTTTGCAAGAATTATTTGTACTTTGTCATCGAGGTTCTAGTCATAAAGTGCATTTAACACAGCTTTAGCTTGATGCTGGCCGGAAGAGCTCTCCAGTTTGGGTATAGCCAGAAGTTGTTCCTTTTCACCAAATGAAATTACACTTGGTAGGCGTTATTCTTTAGAACTTCCAACGTCATGTCCAGGTAATAGTTTTCCATGCCAGTGAATGGTCACCAATTTAGGTATATTATTCTGAAAATCTGATTTTATAGATTCCGCTCTATCTTTTCGACTCTGTGTGCGAATACGTTGAATAGACGATTTGTTTATCGGATAATAATCACAGCTAAGATGTAGTGCTTCTAATACAGCCTGAAGTATATAGACAGAATCCCTTATGCTTAATTGACACCTATCTAAAACTGCAACTAACTAAGGCGTGATAAAGGCTTTCCTTCCTCTTTTTGTAGTAAATTCAGAACTTACTAATTGAGAGGTGGATGCCAAGGGTTCCTCAAGACTTTCATCAGAGCTGGTAAGTTGATCGTGATGTCCATGCGTTTGAATAGAATCTTGCGTAGTAACAGCTGACGATATACCTCCGAAACACAATTGTTCACATCTTCTTTTCTTTTCATTTAATTTCCTTTGACTTATCCTTTTTTCTTTTTCGGCGAACTTTTTGTCTACAGCCACTAAACACACTGGACATCCTGGTTCTCTTTGTTTTTGTAAAAATGTTTTATCTTCTTAAATTTTCATCCGTTCCAAAACACCAACGTGTGTCATATTACATAAATTATCTAAATTATTCCTCAAGTCCTCCTCACGGCGCTTGTAAATATCTTGCATTTTCTTAGAATTTTTTTGCAACTCCCTCCAAACATGGTTAAGATCCACAAGTTTTTTTTACACAGTTAGGTATCGCTCTGGTAGGGATTCTAGCTTTTTTCCATAATATAATATACTCCCGAATGGCGAGATTAGCGAGATTTTCACAAACAGTCATTTTAACTTCGCGAATGTTATAAAAAAAGTACTGCAAGAACTTGACGATTAGAAGGTAACTTTGCGCCTGTTATTTGGTAGTTTACATCACCAATTAAGAAAACACATTTTTTTGCTTCTTAATTCCACTGCCATCATTTAAATGGAAAACATATGTAGATGCCATACTTTGCCCTATTTACAATACACATATTTTATGACGTCATTTGTGCCTTAAAAGCAGCTTAAGAGCACGATGACGCAATCTTGTGTTTATCATTCTTGCCTTCAGGTACTGTTTGTATATTCGCCTTGGAATATTATTTATTCTTTATATTATTCTTTATAATATTTTTCAAATTGAACGTAATTAACCATGAAACAATTAAAATACTCAATTTTTCAGGTTAAAAAAGGGATACACAATTTACGTTTGAATCTAACGGATAAAATCTGGATTCATTCGGACAACCTAAGCGTATTAAACGAAGTAACATGGACGAATGTGGTTAAAGATGATTTACAATTGTTTGAAAAACAAATACTGACTGCAATTAAAACGAATGGCTGGGATGGTGATGAAGACGTAACAAAATCACAGTGGACATTTGCAGGATCATTGTTTTATTCGATTATAGTTATAACAACAATTGGTAAGTTAAAAAACCTTATATTCCTTAGAAAATCCAAACTATATGAGCTTAAAAAAATTACTGCATACAAAACCAAGGATTTTTAACAGAAATGATCATCAATTACACTGTCCAACAAATTAAGACTTTTTGAATGGAACAGAATAGCGACCCCATAATTCTGAAAGGGTATGTTGAGTAGATCATTTTTGTAGAACAAACTTATGGTCCAGCACGTCTGAGTTTTTTTTTACAGTGGGTCAAAATTTTCATTTTTTGGTCGAAGGGAGCATTATATTATATGAAAAAAATGCTGTAAGTTATTATCTGAGAGAATTCTTATGGTCAGAGTTGTGTTGTGGAATTGTGTGAGGATTATTTTTGTGGAAGATCTTAAGCCTCTAACTGGTCTCTTTATGGGTCAATTTGACCCTTTTTTCGAGAAAATCAAAAAATATCCTTTAAAAAAGGACTTTTTAGGATTAAAATATTCCACGAAAATGTTTGCCGGAAAATTTCAGTGGGGGTCACCAAAGACACCAATGTTGTAAATAAAGCTCTTTACGCTTAATTAGTAAAATTATACACCAACATATACAAGACAGCATTTTTTCATATAGTATAATGCTCCCTTCGACCAAAAAATAAAACTTTGACCCACTGGAAAAAAAAACTCAGACGTGCTGGACGATAAGTTTGTTCTACAAAAATGATCTACTCAACATACCCTTCAGAATTATAGGGTCGCTATTTTGTTCCAAAAATGCTGTTGGACAGTGTTATCAATGATTTTCTAAATATTAATTTTTAGCTGAAACATTTTCTATATAGAAAAGTTGTTGGTAGTGTATAGGGATGCATTTTTCAAATCTTAAAATAACGTTTCAGTAATTGGCCATTTACCAGCATATGAAGGAATATTTCTTGGCGGTAAAGGCAGCCATGTGCCATTCTTTGTAACTGCAGAAATTTAAAACAAATTAAATAGTATTCAGATTCAACTGTTGTCACAAGACCTGGTGACGGCTTTAATATGTGAAATGTGAAGTAGCGTAAGTCTTTTTTGTCATAGGAATTCACAGATAGCGCTTGTTTCCTGTAATGGCTCGACTACAATTCTTTTGTCTATCAGCGATGCGAACTTGTCGCTTTTGCTACTGTTTTTAGTGCTTTTTAGCGCGACAAATTTTCAGCTATAGTGCCAAACTAAGAAAATTCACTAATCTAGTACCTTATAAATTGTCCGTTAGTGCCTTTAGTGATTAAAACAAGTTGTATCTTTCATATTTAAATTCAGTATTAGGAGAGTATTAGCAGTTGAAACAGACAGTGATAGATAGTAATATGTACCGATTACTTAAAAGTTTGACAAACCAAATTATAGTAAGATCAGAAAACTTGAATTCTTTAAACTATGATATCGATAATGTTTTGGATGAATTTTGTTATCTAGGATACAACTTTAAAAAAATGTTTTAATATCAGATGGCGCGAAAAAAACTAATCTTCGAAATTAGAGATATTTCGTCCAATAAAACATATCAAAAACAAAATACAATTTCAAAACAGTATTATGGCCCGACTCAAACCGAAATAAGCAAGATCCCAATGACTTGGATGATATAATTTCTTTCAATATTTTGTTCGATTTTGTTTTGGTAGTAAACCACACCCAATTTTAAGAATATTATAGTGCTTCACGTATACGTATTTACTTTATATAAAGGTACCCATCCCTGGATAAAATTCTAAAAATTATTCCAAAGCTCTGTAAAAGATGTTTAAAATATTTTAACAACAATGTAATTCCACAAAGCAAAAATACAAATCAAATACAAATTTTATTTAATTGGCTATTTTGCAGTAAATCAAATTTTGTCATTATGTATTTTAAAACAGCGCCATCTGTTGCGCAACCGTGTTTAAAATATCCCACTTTTAAACCGGAAATTGCAGTACCTTTAAACCGGAAATTGTGTACTTTTACTGCTTTTTCTCCACGTTCTTCTGGAAATGAGATATTTTTGCGCAAAAAAGTATCCTATATTGGAATCAGGATCACAAAAGTTTGTAAAAATCCATCCAGTAGTTTATACGTGATGCGTACACAGATAGAAAGACAGACAGATAAACAGACAGGAATTGAGTTACTATTTTATGATATGTATAGATGTCTTTTTGCTCCAAAATATTTTCATACTCGAATATGGTCTCTCTTGTGGTTGTAATTCTTGACGTAACCAAATGGCTTTTTACCCAAAAGCGGGACCTCAAGTAGCAGTGCAATATTCGTCCGCGCTGAATAATAATATCCCTCATCATAGTGATATAATGTTTTCTTCTATGAAGCAGTCAAGAATCCAAGTTGGTTCGAAATAAAAATTATTTGTTGGATAGAGATTTTTGGCAGGGACCGTAAATAACAGTTATTGATTTTAAAAACTTATTTTATAAAAGTTATTTTAAGAATTAAATTAAAAAAAAAATCTATCTAAAACAGTTATTTTTCAACGTAAAAATTAAAACTCAAATGAAAGTTTTAAAAAAAGAATTTTATTTCGCCGTAAAAAAATAAAACTTTTTTCGGAGTGTTATTTTTTTCGTCAGAAAATAAAATCCATTTTATGTAAATTGATAACCAATACAATCACCTTGCATTTTAATTGAATAAATCACCATTAAACTAACACAGTACAACACATGATTTCGGGACTCAATTCTGATAATTGCTTATGAAAGTAGCCCCGAAAAGAAGAACTTATGCACATTCGTTTGGTCATGGTACATCAAATAATAATTTAAAAATTAATTTGAAGTTAATAAGTATCGTATAGGGAAATATGTCACGTTTTAGGCTCTTTTGTTTGTCATAACTCCAGAACCACTAGTAAGAATATCAATTCCTTTAATCTGTTCATACAACGTTTCGCTACATAAGCAACAGTTTCGCAGTTATAAGTAAATGTATGAAGAAAAAAACTATTTTTTGCTTAAAAAATTGGAATTTTTTATTTTTAGTTCATAAAAAATAAATGTATGAAGATTTTTATATGTTATCTATGCATGGAAACAAAATTTAGAACATTTTGGTGTTGCTATAAAATTGTGCAGTTTGAAGATAAAAGCACCGAAGATGAAGCTGACACTGTATGAACAGATTAAAAGCATTGTAATTCTTATTTTTTTTAAATTTGTTTGAGTTTATTCGGACTAGTGGTTCTCGAGTTATGAGAAACAAAAGAGCCTAAAACGTGACAAATTCCCCTATACGATACTTACTAACTTCCAATTAATTTGATGTACGATGACCAAACGAATGATGCAGAAGTTCTTCTTTTTGGGGTTACTTTCATAATCAATTATAAGAATTGAGTTCCGAATCAATCACCTCAAAAATGTTGTACTGTGTAATGTAGCTTTTTAATTTGTTATTGTTTGATTAGCGATTTTAACCGGATTGTTTTCCATTTTCGCGGATTTTTGCGACACATCTCATACATAATTCGTAATGTATAGTTTGTGCCAAGGCAAATTCATACCAGGTGGAGTCGATAGCCCAGCTGATTGTTTTTTGCTCTCGTTTTTTGCAAATGACTTGTCAAAAAATACATTGTTTCATATCTGCTAATCTAATGTCGAAGTTGTTGTTTTGTTGTAGTTGTTGTCCTACTGCTCACACCTGGTATGAATTCGCCTAGGTTTGTGCATTCAGTATTGGTGTTCGTTTGGTTTTTTATTTTAAACTGCTTAATAGCCCGTTCAGGCTGCCACGAAATTAAGTCATTTCGTGATTTCGGCCGAAATCAACTTGAAATTACGTAATTTTGCATACATTTTACCATTGCCCAAATTAACTCATTCTGCTTAATTTCGTCGAAATTAACTTGAAATTACGATAGACAACGCTGGTTTTGTAGAAAAAGCTACTTTTTTTGCAACCATGACCATATTTACAACCCTGAAAGTCCGTTTTGTTTGAAAAAAATTTAAAAGCCAAATGAAATAATGGAAATATATACATAATTGTACATTAATTTTGTTGTAGTGTTGTTTTTAATATTCATGTATATTTTAAATCAGTACGAAAGTGTTGTGCGAAAGCTTTTTGCAAAATAGTTAAATTATATAAATGTAACTAAACGTGATCAGCTGTTTGCGAAATTAACTCAAATGTCAAAAAGCCCAGTATGAACACTTTAGATTTCATTCGTGATTTCAGCTCGAAATTACTTAATTTCGTGGCAGCCTGAATGGGCTATAACATATGCACACAAAAAAACACTAAATAACGCTAAAACATAATGTAGACCACAATCACTGCAATTGTAGTGTTCTAGGACGAATATGAGAACGCTACGTAATGTTTGTACATGCGTTAACATTGTAGATAAATATCGTTTCTGGGTCTGTGTACAATACACAAAATAATGTTCAATAAATTTTCGAACACTGGTTTATATGGTTGTATCATCAACAACAAATACTAAAGAAAAATAAAGCTAACCTTGCACCGAGCCAATTAAAGCAGGATGGAATTTATCTTGGAACCGGACATTTACCCTTTTATTAGATAAATTTAATAGGATGTACGTAAATATCTGTAATATACATATACGTATAAAAAATCAAAATCAAAAACTAAATTTTATTTTCTTAGTAAAAATTAAAAGTCGAAAAACTATTTGTAATTTGCTAAGTAAAAAAATAAAACAAAAACATATAAAAAGAGGAAAACTTTTGGCAGTGGTATGGTAGATTTCTCGTATTCCTTTTTCTAAAGTTGGTGGGTTAGATAGATGTTGTTTAAAAATAGATGGACATGAAGAAATAAAATGTTCTTGTTTTTTTTTTAACAATTTGTCACCTAATTTGTTAAGGAAAATATTCTTTAAACTCAGTAGCAGTAGCTGGAATATACAAACTTAAGCCTACTTAAAGAAATTCATTTGTTTAAAAATAGACTTTTATTTTCTCAGCAAAATATAAAACACGAAAAATAATTGTATTTTATTGAGGAAAAAAATTAAAAAGTTAATAATAAAATTAAAAAAAATATTATTATACTTAAACTTATAACTGTTACGGTCCATAGTTCGAATAGATTAGATCTTGTTTAACACTTTTAATATTTTTATGCAGTTATATGTTTTTCGTCATTTTACGATTTGCACAAAAAGCTTAACTATTTACAAATATTTCTATAACAAACACGATTTTAAATATAAATAATGCAAATACTATTGATGAAATACTAAGACGGTTATTGAATATACGATTTGAAAAAAGATTACGATTTCTTTAGGTTTTTCGTCACTTTATCATCCACTTTCTTATCGACTGTTTTTACACTAGCACTTTTACCTTCCACTTGTGATGGATATTCGTCATAACCAAAACTATAGTTGGGAAATTGTGGTTGAATGTTAAACCCCGAATTCCCGTTAAGGCCAGTATTAAGATTGGCTAAGCCATAACCTTCTGTATAATGTGGTTGTTGGGCATATTGTATACCTGGAAGCTGAGCTTGAGGATATTGAGCACCGGCAAATTGTTGGGGATTATTAGGAATCGCATATGAAGGTTGACCAGGATATTGACTTAAGACGTTGTTTATACCGTTATAGCCAGGAAAACCAGGGTTATTATTTACATTAGCTCCTGGAAAATGTTGCGTTTCTAGAAAGCCTGGATAATTACCTTTACCGCCCAGAAAATTTAAAGGTGCCAAACCGGCTGGGTACTGAGCTTGAGGTCTGCCAATAACACCAGTAGGTCCTCCGGGACCCACCAATATACCATTCGGAGTGTTGCTCGGAAAACCAGTATTTTGTGGATAATTACCAAAACCATTATAATATCCTGCAATAAGAGGATGTCCGACTGTTCTAGGTGGTATGTAGGGATTATTTTGTTTGTTGCGTTCATCATTTACATCGGTATAATCGTCAATATCATCATTTTGTGGCTGACCCAGTAAGGGACGTTTTGTTGTTGGTTCACGATCCCGATCTGCTCTAGCAAACCGATCTTCTGTATAATAAGCTTGTTTATCCGACAAAGGATTGTAATCGCGCACTTTTTGGTTTGATTTTGTTTTCGACCAAATCCATTTATTTTGAGCCACACAAAAATTAAAAGTAAACGCAAGAAATATTAAAACTTTAAGTGGTTGCATTTTATTTGAATTCAGGGTCTTACGGTTAAAACACTTTATACTATTTTTTTAAATTTAATTTTGTATAAACTTTTTTCGATGCGTTCTCTTGCGTGGGTGTTTCAAGAATAATTTGTTAACTTTGTTATTCGTTGACTTTTATAAAATTTATTATTTTTTTGGCTTTTTGTTCAAAATTAATGTTTTTGTTAACACAAAAATAAAAAGAAATCACCCAAGTGTGTCCGCATATCAGTGCAGACAAAAGACAATGGGGCAACGGCAAGTTAAGTATGGTTGATTGTTTGTGTTTTTGTGTATTTTGTTACTGTATTTTTTAATATCTTAACAAATTCAAGATAATCGGTTAAAGCCTTCTTCCTCTCTTTGGCGATCACACAGAAATTATAGATCTTAAACCAGAGTTTATTCACTTTTATTTCAGAATTTTGTTTTTTTTTTTATTGCAAATTTTAAGATTCCTTTCTACGAAAAGACGTTACACTTGAATGACTGTGATTGAATGGGTTTAATGATCACGTAATATTTATGCAAACGTGATCTCGTTAATCACGTAAAGTTTCTAATTGTGGAAAAAAGATAAATATTATTACAAATAAAACGATAAATTATACACAAAAGCGCATTCAGTCAGTGCAGGTTATTTTTTTTTTTTTTTGCAAAGACTACTTCTTTTCTCTGAATTATAAATACTCATAGTCAGAGGGTGCGTTTTAGAGATACACAAATACCAGTTAATTTGGTTTTACATGACAACCCAGCAAACATCAACCCAGCAAAATTTGTTCTTTAGAAGAAAACACCAAAGAAGAAACTTGTGTTTTACGAGTCCTCAATAAAAGGTTTTAGGAAATTCTTAAATATGTTAAAGAATTGTGTGGTGCAATTAGATAAGATGATATAAGTAAAAATCACCTCTTATATGGACCTTTTAGTTTTTTTTTTTTTTTTTTTTTTTTGTTGACTACTTTTTGTTGTAGAGGGTAAGTAGAACATTTCAAGTGCCTGCTTATTATTTATGTATAAGAACGCCATTTAAGTTTAATATTACTGTTATAGCAGATATAGCGTTACACAAAGTAAGCATTTTACAACTTAAGTTACCCCCTCAGAGAACTGAAATAAGGACACGCTCATACAACAGCACCTTGTGCTCCAACAAGAATGGATAAAATATAAACATTTGTGAGTTTAATATAGAAGATTAGATACTGTTAAGAGTAGCAAATAAAAGGAAACATCAAAGGCTTTATCTAGGCCCATATAAAATTGTGAACAGATTAGGACTGTAATTGTAATTGAAATTTTTTCAATTGTAATTGAAATTTTTTCAATTACAATTACATGAAATTGAAAATTTTAAGTAAAGAATACTTTTTTTGTATTTATTTTTAAAAATATTTAATTACAAAAATTGTAAAATTTATAAAAATATTAACAGTTCTATTTGAATAAATAAATTATGCATTATATTTAAAAACAAAAACACATGAACTTTTTTTGAGACGGCCACGAAAATTCATGCACATGATTTACTTACTAACAAAAAAAAAGATACTTGTATCAGTTTTTTTGCAAGTCAAAAAAAAAAAACAATTAATGCAAAAAAATAGCAATTACTAATAGCAAAAAAAATCTGAAATTAATTACGCTCAAAAATGTATGATCATACAAGCTCACGTGTGATCACATGTGATTTACGTTTATCATATTTGCGCGCACCATTTCTACATTTTAATACCAAATAGCTCAATGGTACGACTTTATTTAAAATAGCATTTTTGTTGTTTTAAATTACAAAGCGAGAGATTCATTTTTTAGATAAACTTAAAATTTTTAGGATATGATTGGATTTCGTTCAATTGGAATTAATGATTACTGCCTAATTACAATTAAAATTACTTGTAATTTGTAACTGAACTTTTCCAATTACAATTACTTGTCATTAGTAATTGAAAGTTTTCAATTACACATTACCTGTAATTGTAATTGAATCCCCCTATGTCTGGCAAAAAGTAATTGAAATAAAATACGAAACAGCAATTTTTAGAATTTTTGTATGTCTGTGTGTGTTCGTATCACGTAAAAACTTCTGGATGAATTTTAATAAAATTTTGTGTATTTTGGTACCTAGTATCTAGGTCCAAATATAGGATAATCATAATCATGAGCATAAATCAACAATGTTGCTGATTTAGTTAAGGATGTTCCAGTCAGGGTTTGAGAACTAATTAAAAATTTTGTAGGTAAAAATAAAAATATAAATTGTTGAATAAATTACACAGCCCAACAAAATTAAAAAAGATTTTTGCTGCTTTGAATTTATCAACTGATTCTAGTTAACTTGGGTGCGCTGAATTCAAATCTGTAATCAGTTTGCTCTATCATGATATAGCCTTTTTATACCCTCCACTTATGACCTCCAATTATGACCGGCTATTTGTATGTATGTATGTATGTATGTATGTATGTATGTATGTGTGTATGTATGTATATTTGGTGATTGACGATTTCTGTAAATTGACATAAAAAGTTAATCCATAACAACATTTACATTTCTACTCTCTTAAAGCCAGATTTTAATTAATTCCTAAATTCCCAAATTGTTTTAAGTATTTAAAAAGTAAAACTTTTCCATAGGAATTTAAAAAAAAATATGAAGAAGTAAAACTGTTTCATAGAGATTTATTAAAATAAAAAAAATTCTCACAAAGCATTAAAAATATAATATAAATATAATTCTAATGTCTCTTTTATGAGACATTCTGGAATGAACAGCTTGATGAGAGTCTCTTTGTAAATTCCATCTGTCTGCTATCATATGTGTATCCCACCTTCCCTAGTACCGATTCTCCATAATTTTGATATCTTGGTGAAACCTTTCTCCTTGTTGTTCTTCGCTTAAATTACAAAAATTTTCGGGAAATCGGTCCAAGTGACTGTGCAAATAATGGATTTTAATACTCATGTTGCAGCCAAAGTCTCTGAACTTATCCACCATATTCTCCACTAATTGAACATAATTTGGAGCTTTATTATTTCCCAAGAAATTTTTTATAACTTGCACGAATGATGCTCACGCATTTCGTCCAGTTTCGGTCATTGACTTATCAAAATCGTTGTCATACATAAACTGCCTTATTTGGGGACAGCCAAAAACTCCTGCTCCAATCTTGTCTCTACTTAGATTAGGAATTTTGCTGCAAATATATGCAAAACATTCCCCATCACGATTCAGAGCTTTAACAAACTGCTTCATGAGTTCTAATTTGATGTGCAATGGTGGTAGGACGATCTTTTCACGTGGAACTAAAGCTTCATTTGCAATATTTTTATCACCAACAAGCATTTTTTCTCTCGTAGGCCAATATTTTTGCCGCCAATGTTGTTGCTTGGATCTGCTATCCCAGAGACACAAAAAGCAAGGGTACTTAGTATAATCACTCTGTTGTCCAAGAAGAAAATTTACCATTTTAAGATCAACACAAATGATCCATTGGTGGTCTTGGTATTTTATCTTTTTCATCACTAATGCAATGTTGTTATATTCTTATTTCATTGTTGTGGAGTGCGCAATTGGAATTGATGCATACACATTGCCATTGTGCAATAAGACGCACTGCAAACTTCTCTTGGAACTGTCCACGAAGAGGCGCCAATCGCTAGGTAGATACTTGGATAGCCCCATTTCCTGCATAAGACTATTTACATTATTACAAAACAAAAGATTGCCTTCCTGAGTGAAAAAATGGTAAAAAAGCTTTACCCTAGTGTTCCACGTTCTAGCATTTTTTATCATTTAACCTCGAAGCTAACGCTTCAGACGCTTCTTTTGATAAGGCCAATTCTTGAATTAAGTTATTCAACTCGCATTGATTAAAACGTTGAGGAATAGTTTCTGTGTCTTCGAAAACACTGTCGCAATCACTTAGGTCATTAGCGGTATTATCTTCAAACTCCGAACTCAGCTCTGAATAATCATTCAGTTTTGGAATAGGGAATTAGACGGCGCGCTGACGGTAAATCGCGATACTGCCATTTATTTCGATTTTTCCTATTAATACCAGCAATACTGACTAAACAGAAGTAACAGTCGTCCAAATGATTTCTGGGCTCTCTCCAACCATCGGCGCACCAAACTTCGTTTTCCTTTAATCCACTGTCGCAAATTTACACAGCAAGTATTGCACACAATGTGTGGCTCCCAGCTTTTATCTTGGTCACCAAGATTAAGTCTAAAGTAATCTAAATACAATTTTTTAACACATTCCGAAATAGGTCTTATATTTTTTTAAAGGTGTATTCTCCACAAATATAACAAAATGTGTCAGCGTAATTTTTACACCGTCCTCTATTGGAAGTCATTTCTATTTAGATCAACACTTTTTAATAAACTTTGCCAACTGCAATAAACCACTTCTTACAAGCAACTAACTTCCGATATGCAATTGGAGTGCAAAAAGAAAAAATTACGTTGTACAAATAAAATTCCCGTTAATCAATTGCTAGCTGATTAACAAAAAATAACACTCTATCTCTATGAAACTGGAAAAAAAAGTACACAGTAGGCTGCGTCAAAGACGCGGCCGCTAAAGTTAAACGTAGAATACGGTAAATGTTGTTATGGATTAACTTTTTATGTCAATTTACAGAAATCGTCAATCACCAAATATACATACTCATAATTAGAGGTCATAAGTGGAGGGTATAAAAAAGCTATATCATGAAATATAGAGCTGATAGAGACAAACTGATTACAGATTTGAATTCAGCGCACCCAAATTAACTAGAATCAGTTGATAAATTCAAAGAAGCAAATTGAGTGTTGGCCTGCTTTTTTGCTTCTATAAAAAATGTGAGACAAAAAAAAATATTTCAGAAACAAACCACTTTCAATTTGCTATGGGAAATTAATATTTAAAAAACACCAGAACATATTTTTATTAGTGAAGGATATTGTTCTGAGGCATCCGTTAAAACTCTGCGATGTAATTTTAAAGATATTTCGGGCATATATGTTATATTTTTTCTGCCTTAAACAAATTCTAAACTACTTTGATTTCTCGCACTACAACACAAATACATACATACATATTTCTTGAACCTTTCGAAAGCAAAATCATTCAAAACATTTTAATTCCGAATCGAATTTGTGACATGCCTGAATATTGTACCAAAAAAGCATGAAGTGTATCACTGCACAGTGGGGAAGAATCAAAATATTTTGGAAATAAACCACCCATTTGTTAAGGGCCTATTGATTCAAAATTGACATCAGTATAGCAGAGGAGTATCTGAGCTTTAGTTTTGACGCTGGGCACCGTTCAATTGTCAAGGGTGGCGCTATGTTATCTCACACTCCTGCAAAATTCTTTTAGAACTTGCCTTTTCTTTAATTTTTATTTGATTGATCTAGTCTTAAAGGTCTAGTTAATACATAAAAAAAGAAGCTTAAATCTGTAAATTATGTTTTAAAATGAGCGAGTTATAAGCATTTTAAAATTAATATTTTTGATTTTTCGAGATCCTGCTCCACTTCTTTCAAAACATTGAGTACAATTTTCAGCAAATATTTTAAATTTTTTTGAAGTATATCACTTTGATTGATTTATTCCCATTGCAGTTCGAGATATTTCATTCTGTCGGGAGATAGTTAATAAAGAAATATCTCCTACATTCCCATAAATAACGTATTCACGATAACTAAACCTAAGAATTTACGTCGACTTAAGTAGTTATTTCTTTTTGTCAGTTGTGTTCCTAAAATTGGACGACTTTCAAAATGTTGTTTTACTATTTTATTTTTGTTGTGTATATAAATGTAGATAACACACTGTGTAATTTTTTAAGTCATGGCAAAATAACCATATACGGACACCACTACGTCATAAAAGACCAAAAAAAAAGACCCCTGTCTCGCAGTTTTGCCCAAAGTCCTCCAGGTTTTTTTATGGGCCCTCAAAGATGTGGGGCCTCGATGTCATTTTTGCAAAAAATGATCATTTACTCAAGCTCATATTTTGCAAACCGTTTGAAATTTTGATATACTCTCTGAGGCAAAGTTGTAGCTCTTGTCATAAAGAAAAATTGTAAACATATAAAATCAGAAAAACTTCATCTTCAAGGTCAAAATCGCAAAAAACTTTAAAAAATTAATTTTTTTTACCTCTTTTCCCCTGTTCAGGTCCATAGGTAGCAAACCGTTAAAAATTCAAGGAAACAATCAACTACAAAAATGAACCTAAGATCTCAATAAACAACTTTCTAGAACATATGAACTTCCTAGGAATGATTTTTAACACCGTTTAGGTAGCGGTTAAGTTCAAATGCGTATTTTTAATTGCAAACTTTTAACAAAGTCAATAAATAATCCTTAACAACTGAACACTCTTATGCACATCTGATGAAATCATTTGTATAAAAAAGTTGGTTTTTCCAAACAAGTATTTTTTTTTAATATTATTAAAATTATAAATATGGCTCAAAACTTTGAGCTTGACCTTCCAAATAAACGTATACATTTATTTTTTTGTGATTGTAAATTTACCCACAAAATATAACAAAATAAAACCCAAAAACCTAATTATGTGAAAAACAATAGAAACTAAGGTCATTTAACTATAAAAAATTCTCACACAATAATTTTGCGGATTCATCAATATTTCGAGTTTTTAATGAAAAGAGTGTGATAAATAGTTTGAGTATTAAATAAGTACCCTACACTAAGAGAAAAACAAGATGAGAAATGTTTGTTAACATAAATAAGAAATATTTTTTAAAGGAAAGGAAATTAAATTATATATAATTTTACTAAACAGTAAAAACCAAATTCCTGAATTACATTTTTTAAACCTATAAAAATTCTTGTAAAACTTAAAATAAAAAAAATAAACTTCATAAACCAAAAAGGAAATAACCGCTGTTGCAAAATAGGAAGTAATAAATAATCTATACTTATAAAAAAAAACTGAAACAGGGTAAATTCTGTACATAAAATATTTTTTGAAAATTTTGTTGCTGGTGCAGTTAGTAATCGAGCAATTTTTATAATTTTTGCCTGTCTTTCCGTCTGCTGGTCTGTATTGTTCTCATCACATAAAAACTTAAATTTTGTGAGAAGGTTCCCAAGTATCTTGATTCAAATATAGGATACTTTTTCCGTAAAAATATCTTATTTCCCTGAGAAAATGAATAAAAAGAAGTGAAAGTGCGCAATTTCACCGATTTAAATGTACTGCAAACTTGACAGTACCATTTATTTTTAAAAGCGAGCTATTCAGCCCAATTATAAATATTCCTAGGAAAATTTTTCCCTTCCCAATGACTTGTTCCCGGGAAAAATCTCCCTTATTCTAATCTCCCTGGGAGTAGCAAAAAAAGGGAGTGAGAAAATCGGAAACAGCTGTTTTGCTTTTTACATTATATTTCAAGTTTAATAATAAAAAAACAAGTAAGAGTGCTATATTAGGTTATTCCGAATCTTATATACCATTCACCATACTAATTTAAATATTGCATTACTCTGGTATGTGTCGTAATTTCACAATAATATACATTCGGTTTTTACTTTTATGATTTCAAATTCATTATTACAAATTTTTTTTTTAATTTTATCGAAATTTTTTGTAAAAATTTTATCAAAAATTGATTTGAAAATTTTTTTGTAAAACTTTTATCGAAAAATTTTTTATAAAAATTTTATCGAAAATTTTTTGTAAAATTGTATCGAAATTTTTTTTTTAAAAATTTTATCGAAAATTTTGTGTAAAAATTTTATCGAAAATTTTGTGTAAAAATTTTATAGAAAATTTTGTGTAAAATTTTATCGAGTTTTTTGTAAAAATTTTACAGAAATTTTTTTGTAAAAGTTAGGACTTCTCACGAAGCACCTGATGTCTATTTGTATTGTTTAGCCTTAATAATTCGGACTTCTCACCTTTGAAAAATCCAATAGCTATACCTGGATGCTTCTACATTACGGTCAGCGAATGAACCACCTGATGTCTATTTGTATTTTTTGGCCTTAAAATTTTTTTTAAATCATTGTTTTATACTTCTAAATTTAATACTTACATTTCCTCTCTAACTCCCTTTCAAATATATGAGAAAAAAACTCCCAAAAACAGTCTTTTACTATTTATAATACATACTTTTTTCCCCCGGTAGAGAAAAGAGAAAAAATTCCCGGGAAATTTTAATTTATAACAGCAGGAATGGGAGTAGGGAAAATTTTCCTGGAGAATTGTTATTTGTTAATTGGGCTGATTATAAAAAACTTTTGACAGAACTCAACAATAATATTAGAACTTTATTTAAATTTTAGAATTGTATCCAGGGATGGAAACCTCTATGTAAAGAAAATATATAAACCATAACTCAAGCACTATAAAAGTAAGAGTTTTAAAATTTGGTGTAGATTACTTTCAAAGCAAAATCGAACAAAATATTGTCAGGACGCCCACGATGTGGCGAGCACAGCTAGTATAATAATAAAGGAGAAAAGTCTACAAAACCAACAGGGTCTTACAGCGTATTTTGACTCTTCGACTTAAAACGGATGCCTTTTCTTTTTGTTTTTTGTTTAATATTTTGTCACAAGTTTTCTGCAGCAAAAAGTAAAGTTTATATTTTAATGGTTTAAAATTAATTACAGAATTATTTTTTCTATTATTTACAATGCATTCCTATGTAGACTAAAACGAGATTACATTAAATAATTTAAACATGCGATTCAACAATAATTAATTAACCTTCACAAGTTATGTTTGTTGTTTGTTGTGCATAATGCGCTTGATAGCAAACTATATTCACTGTAATTAGGTATGACTGACTGACCTATGGAAAACATGTTCATTTTCTTACAACTTCTAAAGTTTAAGCCGCCCTTAATGAAAACAAAAAAAAAAAAAAACATGAAATGGCTTTAATTAAATACAAAAGTATTAAAGCCAATAGGTATAAATTGAAAAATGTCCCTGAGCTCACAAAACTTATTCATGTAAATTTTATTTTGTTTTTCATTTTATCTACTCCAGCATATAATTAAGAGAATTTGTAAATGTTTAAAATTTTAATAAAAAAAAATGTAATCGCTTACAAAGCTAACAAATTATGTTTCTTGAAAGAAGCCGGCAATGGAAAAAATGTCAAAATCACTATTTTCACGTCAATCCAAAATTTTGATAATCAGGGCTGCCACAGAATCCAATGTTGTCGGAATTGGATTATAAACCGAAACAAAAAAAAAATACTTTGGTGAAATCCAATATTATCGGTTTTAAGCCTAAACTTGAATTATTGACGGTTTTAGGGGTCACAGAAACCAATATTATCGTCTCTTTATTGGAAATAAACCAATCAGCTGACAGCTATCGGTTTTAATTTACTCGCTTTTGTTTTTATTTTTTGAAGACGAAGTTTTAAAAAAATAGTAATTAAATTTATTACATACATACATACATACATATGTACTTATGTATATTTCATAAAAGAAAATATTTTTTAAATAATTATATGAATTTTATTTGAACTATTTTGAATTACCATTTTCAAATAAAAGAAAATATATAAAAAAAAAAATAAAGAAAAATATTTGCTTGGTAGTATAATAAAAAAAAGAAATAGAGTTTACAACTGTAAAACAATTTCAAAAAGCTCTATCTCCTATGAAATATAATGTAAAATTAAAAATTTCTCATATTCTATTTCTTTGATAAGTTTGTTTAAATAGAAAATTAATAACAATTGAAACTACCGGGTAGATCGATACGAAGAGTACTGATGACGGACGTAGCTGTCTAGAAAATGCATTCTGCTTTGCTGGTATTTAATTTTTCTTTATCTCTTTATAATTAAGAACTTAAGCCTAAATAATTCATTTATTTTATTAAATAATATTTATATTAAAAATTAGGGGAAACCCTAAAAATAGCACCTAAAACACCTGGAGTTTATGGCAAAATATTCTTACTTTGCTTCAACCGGGATAAGCCAATCGTAGATTGCCAATGGCTGAATCACTGAACAGTGCAGGTCCGCCGAAAAGTATAAATGCTCGTCACAACTAGGATTAATAATCTTTGTCGTCCAACCAATTGTTGAAGAAATATTGTATTTGCTGAAGAAGTTGAACCCACTGAGGGCAAATGCACCGCTCCATAACTTTAAGTATATCATGTAAAATGGTTGAGACCATGCTTCTACTGAGAATACTAGATCTCCGATAGGATTCTTTAGCTAAAAATCAAAATAAACTGCAAGTTATAGCAACGGCGGAATCTTAGAACGTGGCATGTGTCCTTTAATTTTACCAATGACCATTCGGAAAGCGTCTTTGCGATAATATGCAAAGCAGCTTTAAATATGAACGCTCAGTATAAAATACTACATACATATATTTACACTGTCTTCAGCAGCTCAAGTGAGTTGCTTTAATCTCGGAAAATTCTTCTGTTTACCTTTTCTTAGCGTCCTCTCAACTGCAGAAGTAATTTTGTTTTATCGTAATATTTTTTTTATTAAAAATGCAGTAACTTTTAATAAAATTTGAGCAAAAACAATTATTTTGTCAAAAACGTAATATTAAAATGGTAAACAAATGTCCAAGTGACAAACAACAGCTGATCCGAATATCGGTTTAATGTCGATTCGAAAATAACCAAACCGACTTGGTTTCATGACACCAAATTAAAACAAAATCATTCCAATTTGTATGACTTTTACATTGTGTTTCGAAAAGATTTTCATTCGAATCGAAATACGCAGTAACCCTTCAATATTGGTTTACAAAACCGACTTGGATTTTGTGACAGCCCTGAATAAATCTAAGGAAATTTAAATAATATATTATTTTAATTTGAAACTCACCACCAAACCAAAGCTTTCGATTTTTTCTAAATTTAGACTTGTCGTAACGAATTCGTTAAGACATTTCGTTTCTTTGTCGGAAATAAGACTTGTAACGAATTCGTTACGGTAGTTTAAAAGGCATTTCCGTTTTTTGTCTGAACAAATAAAAAATATAAAACTTTGATTTATATAAAAACCAGAATTGTAGTAAATATGAACAAATTTAATAAATATATCCAAGATAGACGAGGTAAGGTATTGCCTTGAGTACCAAATTGTTACCTAATCATTATATTCAAAAGTAATCACAGAAAACATGTCGTGCGATTTCGTACCTACCTATCGTTGCGAAGTCATGTCAACCCTTTCATACAAAATCATTACGATTTCGCTAATATTTCGGTTCGAAATCGGAAGATTTTGTCGACTAGTCGTTACGAATTCTTTAAGAAATCGGAACATTTGGTTTGTTGGGTTGGTTTGTATATCATACATACATAGATAAATGCGTCCGAAGCACATTGCCAATTTAGTCATTCGGCAAGTGATATATAGATTGGACATCCTAACAAAAAGCTATAAATTCATACTTTGCTTAAAAAATTTATTTATTTCTTTAAGGTTATGGACACATTTCACCACGTACGGATTGGGGTAAAGTTACTACAATATTTTACGCCATCGTTGGTATACCACTTATGCTTCTATGTCTCTCAAACATTGGTGATGTTATGGCTACTTCGTTTCGGTAAGCATACATACATAAGTACATATACATATATTAAATAAAAATAAGTAAAAAAGAAAATAATTAAATCTATATACATACATATGTACATATGTACATATGTATCTATTGAATTATTTTAGATTCATTTATTGGCGTGTTTGCTGTTATGTGTGTACGCGAACTTCAAAAAGATCACGGTCGCGTTCACGTCAACGTTCTGTAAAGGGCCATCGTTATTCCTCACGTTCTCAACCGCCTCCACTACGCAGATCCATTAAGATATCACATCGGTCAGCGCATGGCGCTAATACAGACGGTAGCTTACAACACGCTTATTCCGATCCCGAGTTAAGAAATTTAGGAAGGAATGAATGTGGTTTTGATTACGAACGTCAAAGTGATCGTCGAATGCAACATGCGTATGCTCGTGATCGTAAGCGTGAACATTTTATGAACAGGGCACCTCCACCAAGAAATAGCAATCGTCACATGTCACCATATGAAGATCCTAACTATTTTCCCGATAATGGTCCTTTCTACACTCAGACGCTTAACAGAGGCTCACGATTTAGTAGTCGACAAAGAAACCGTGAACTTATGCGTGATCGTCATACGGTGGAACGAGAGCGTCATATAAGCAGATCAAAACAAAATTTTGATTTTATGGATGACCTAAATGATTTGAAACACGCCAAAAGAGCCATGAGCGCACGATCCGTTAGGACACCAAATCTTAGGAGGGATGAAATTTCTAAAGAAACTCGTGAACTAAATAGACTTAATTCGCATCATAATATGATGGCCAGAGGTAAATCAATGCCAAATTCAAATGTCAGAACAAGAGCTAAATCCGTTGACCCACGCTTATCAGCAGGCCAGTTTGAAGAGATAGATGAAGAAGTAGTACGCAAAACGCCAATCATATCTAATAGATATGCAATTGACGAAATGGAACACCATGAGTCTAAAAATAAATCATATTTAAGGAGTCAATCTATGCCAAGATCGGCATTTTATAAGAACACTTCAAATCATTTTCCCTCAAGACATTACGAAGATGAGTTGCCAAGGCATATAAACTATCAGCGACAGCAGCAGCCAAGAAGAGCTAGCTTAGGCATACAAACTTCATTGAGATCGCCTTTAACAAATTCAAGATATGGCAATTATTTGGAATTACCCGAGTTCGGCAATCACCGCGGACATCGATTGAAGAGAGGAGTATCCCCAAGAAATGTTGAAGCCTATGAAGAAGATTATGATGAGAAATTTTTGGAAGAACAAGAAGAGCATATACACATGACTCGTAGACGTGGTAGAGATTATGACGAAATGGAATATCACTCGCCGAGATCATCGAGTCATAAAAAAAGGATTCCAAGAAAGGAAAAACAAGGTAATTTGGAAAATATTTCAGTGATTTAAAAGAAAAAAGTTTCTTTGATATTTCAAGAACGATTGCCGCCGTCGCCGCGCATTATGTCGCCGATGGGTTTTGCCGTCAAGAGACAAATACGAAGACGTTCCAGTTATGATTATGATAACGATTCCCAGTATGGCGATGAGTGGAACGATTTTTATGGCGACATATCTCCCAAAGATCGCCCAGTACCTATATGGCTGTGCGTTTTTCTAGTAATCAGTTATATATTGGGTGGAGCAGCTTTATTTGCCTATTGGGAGGAATGGTCATTTTTAGACTCAGCCTACTTTTGTTTTATAACATTAACAACTATAGGTAAGTCCGAAAAAGCCGTCTTTATACTGTTTTTGAAAATGAACTGCATTCTATTTGACTTTATTTCTTATTTGTGTCTTTTTTAGGTTTCGGTGATTTTGTGCCTGCCAAAGGTGTTAAAGATGAATCAGAACAATCTATAGCTTATTGTTCGTTATACTTATTGTTTGGCATAGCTCTTTTAGCCATGAGTTTTAATTTGGTACAGGAGGAATTCATAGCAAATGTTAAAGAAGTGGCTAGGCGACTGGGCATTTTGAAAGATGAAGATGATGATGACAATTAATTATGCTGCATAAAACATTAAGGAATATTTTGTTAAATGTTTGTATTTAAACATCCATTTATTAAGATTTATTTACATTTCTATATTTACATTAAACATTTAAAAAAGTAATGAAGAAAATGTGTATTTTCAAGAGACAATGGATTATACATACATACAGATAAAGTGAAAATAAATAAAATGTTGCAACACCACGAGCAATTTATCTTTATTAAAACACACGAGAAAGAAAATCTATGAACTAGAAAAACATAAAATCAAATATTATTTACATATATGTACTTTTATATAAACTAAAATCTAAAGCAATAAAAACTTACAAGCTATAAATAAAAATATTGAAATGTATTTTATGAACTCTGCTATTGTTAATTTACGCAATATTTTCTTTGTTATCCTGCAATAAAAAGTAATTAAGTTTTAATAAAATAAAAAAACTGGAACAATATTTTTATGATTGGTTGAATAGATCTTACCTTCTGATACGCTGGTGAATTAATATACGGTGAATTATTTTGTGATCCGACGTTTTTTTGTTCTTTCAGTGAGTTGGAAGTGAAATTGATATTGCTTAAATATTTAGGTGTTGAATTTAAAACAGTCTGAGCATCAGATATGTCACGAATGGATATAATACCATCTTCAACGTCGTCATCACTTTCCTAAAGAAAATAAAAAAAAAAACAACATTTAAGTGGCTTGAGCATAAAAGTTTTCAAACAAGAAAGTAAGTTAAATGCAATGTTCTAAAAAAACAAATTTTTATTAGCCTTACCTCATCGATGGGCACTGTTGTATCCAAGTCAGACCAATCATTCTCCTGACGATAACGTTTTACAATCCGTGTGTGAGGCGAAGTTTCTGCCAAAACTCTCGGATATGAAAACTGTTTTTTCGACGGTGTCGTCCCTGTGGCTGTATAAGTTTTCAATTCACTACGTCTAAAAGAATCCATATCACACTTACAATTGGTCACCTGTTGATTAGATAGTTCTGTGTAGTCTTCTATAGACCTTTGCAAGTAAGAATTTGTATCATCTAATATATATAAATGATCCTTTAAGCATTTGTCATAATTATCCATAGACGAGGAAATTTGCTCTGAATTTGTTTTGATTTTTGCACAATTATCTAGCCGTAAACGTTTAATTTCCTTTTCATTTTGTTCACTTTTTTCATTAAACTCTTCGATATATTTTGATTGTCCTTGAGATATTCGGTTTGTTTGATTGAGACTTTCCTTCAACATATTGTCCAACTGTATGTCGATGGTCGAACACTTGGCTACACTTTGGTCTACAGAAAGTTCCACCTGGGAAGTCAAATTATCAACCAACGAACAATTATTTTTTAACTCAATTGATTGATTATTTAAATATTCCTTATTGAGTGATGAGGTATCTTCAGCTGTTTTAATGATAGCTTGCTGGTAAAAATCTACATTTTTTACATTTTCTCTAACAGTATCGTTACATTGTAAACGTTTTTCTCGCAAACTTTTCATGTTTTTTTGAAATTCTTCCATTAGTTTTTGCTCTTCTTCCATTAAGGAGCGTTCCTCATTTAAGTTGTTTGTTAACTTTTGCAGTTCTTGTAGATTTTCTAAAGACTTTTGTTTTATCCCATCTATGGTGGCGTTTAATTTGTGAGTATAATTTTCCACTTCTTTATTACTGATTGTGAACTTTTCTATAATACTTTCGCGCATAACGTTCAGCGATGATTTCTGTTGTTCATTGCACTCTAACAGCGTAAAAAGATTTTCTTTTATTTCTTGTTGAAATTTGCTTTCTTTTTGTTTAAGTTCTTCTAGAATTCCTAAAAGTTTATATTGATGTTCATTGTTAAGTTCTTTAAAACAATTTGAAAAAATATCTTCTAATGAAGAAGATTTCGTTAAGAAATTATCACATAATTCATCAATGTCATGAATTTTCTTTCGAGTTGTGTTTAAAAGTTCTGAATGAACACTCTTGATTTTTCCTGTTAAACAGTAATAAAATAAATTATATTCAAAATTAAGAAACTCAAAATAAATTATGTACCTAATTCTTGTGTTATATCATAAGAACGCTCAAGTTGTCGACTTTTTAAATCCTTGAGGTTGTCATCCACCATTTCAAAATAATCATTCATGCGTTCTGAAAATTTTTCAAAAGCTGTTTGAATTTTGACATCCACATCTTTTCGTCGATCGATGGTTTGCTAATTAAAAAAAAAAAAGAATTATTTGAAGTTATAATCTGGTAATTTCAATAAGAAAAAAATGTACATGCAAAGCTTCCGTATCTTTGGTGGCAATATCGGCTACTTCCATTATTTTCGTTGCTTGGGTTTTTAAAGTTTCTTCTGTTTTCACGTGCGACTCTAGCAATACTTTCTTTTCTTTATAACGTCTTTTAGTAGTGTTCAAAATTTTTTTCGTTTCTAATAAAGCCCCTGTAGTTTTTTTCAGGTTTTGTTCAATTTTATTGAGCATTTCCGTCTTCTCCACCAAATTCAAACTGACTTCATTGAAAATTTTCTCCTTTGAGGATAACTCATCTTTTAGGGCTTTTAGCAGGAGCATTTTTTCATTTAGTTCGCGATGTTGTGAATCCATTTTTAGAGTCATTTCTGTATAGGTTTCTTCGGCTAGATAAATACCATTTTTATCTCTAGCAGCCATTAAATCACGCTTAAGTTTATCGATTTCTTCGGTATATTCTCTTAGTATGACTTTCTTCGTTAACTTTTGATTTACTTCTGGTTTGTTTTGTATGTTCTTAGCACGATACGCATACTCCAATGTACTTAATGTCTCTTCAATGTCCTTATGTCCAGGAGAAATGGTGGCAATGATTGATGTTTTTGTGCGACCACCTAATGAAAGTTAAAATATTACATTATATTAGAATCTAAATTAAAAATAAAATATATTAAAACTAAAATAAAATTTTAATATAAGATGAATATTTTTTTCGGATCCTAATTAAAATAAAAATCTAAAGAAGCAATATTTAGATATGCAAAGTTATGAAGAAAAATGTTACAATGATTTATAAAAATATTACAAATTTAAGAGTCAAAGATAATGAAATATAGAGTTTATAGGAAATATTTAACAAAAAGTTTCGAAAGTTGCATTTGTTAAAGTGAATATTTGTACATATTCCACTTTAAATTACAGAGGTGGGCACGAGGTCAGCACACTTGACACTTTTTTTTTTTGATTCAATTTACCATTCCAGAGAATATTTTTCCAACAGTTAATTGGCTTGTATAAATTATAATGGCGTTGCATTCCCATATTTGTAGCCCTTTGTAGTCTAAAGTTTTCAGCGTTTCTAAGTTGATATGGTTGTACTTCCCCCACATAGTTTAGTTCTTCTATAAGATAATCAGGAGCTTTACCAGTTTTAATTTTTTGTATACAACTAAGCGTATTCATTTTCAGTCTATTTTGTATACTAATCCACTTTAAAGTTTTAAGCATAAAATTTATTGATGTGTAACGATTACATTTTAATATTGTCCGCTTTGCTTTATTTTGCAACTTTTGTAATCTATTTGATTTAAAGAGCAGCATGTTTATAAGATTGTAGATCCAAATTCGAAATGAGGCTTAATAATCGTGTTATAAATATTTATTGCCGTTAGTGTTGAATTTTTATTTCTAATTCTTTTGAAAACCCCGATTTTTCTGCCGATTTTTTTACATATGTATTCTATATGTTCTTTAAACTTTAAATTTTTATCTAATAAAAATCCCAGGTATTTAATTTGATCAATATTCTCTATATTTTCGTTATTAATATTAAACTGTATTTTATTTTCCACATTTATTTGCAGTAGTTTTGTCTTCTTTTCATTTAATTTAAGTTTATTAATTTTTAGCCACACATTCACATTATTTATATCATATGCTAAATTGTCTTGACATTGTTTATTAGTACTTGCTAAATATTAATGTATCGTTTGTGTAAAGAACTATTTCACATTTTTAATGCCATTAGGCAAATTATTTATATATATGATAAGTAGAAGTGCTCCGAGTATTGAACCTTGTGGGACTCCGCATTCGTTTTCTTTTATATGATAATTTATACCGTTAACTTTTACAATTTGCTTTCTATTTGAAAGACATGTCTTAAACCATTGTATTTCGTTGCCATTAACACCATATGTATGCAGTTTTTGAATTAAAATGTCGCTGTCGATGGTTTCAAAAGTCCAAGAAAATTGCCAAAATTTTATTATTTGTAGCTCTTTTCTTCCATCTATTAATGACAGCTAACTGCCGTTTCACATAAAAATTTTTGTCTTAAACCAGATTGATATTTTGATATAATATTATTTTGCTTCAAATAATTTTCAAGCTGTTGTAAAGAGTTCTCTCTAAGAATTTTTTTCTAGATCTAGGAGCATGTGTAACATTTTTATATGTTCGATAGGTTTGTACCCGTGCTAAATTTGTGTCTAGCTCAGATTACCTATTAGTTGCAATTAAAAACAGAAGAAAAAAAATGAGAAAAAGAAAGTGAAATTCTTATCACGACATAGGGAAATTTAATGTACAATTGTTTCAATTATTAATTGAAATCAGACACAAATGTTTTCTTTCTAAAACACCATAAACAAAGTGCGGTAACCTTTTCTACACCTTTTTTGTATTTTTACTTTTTTATAAAATTAAATTACCCTGATTAATGTGAAAAATTAACTATGTTTTAATTAATTTATTTTCGAGGTAAAGTCGAAGGCCTCGAGTAAGTACTTTCTTTCGTTATATGATATCATTTATTGTATTATATAATTATAATAAAAATGAAAAAAAAAAAAATAAATTTATTTTCGATTTTTAAAGAAATAAAGAAAGAAATTCATAGTAAATTTTGTTACTTGTTCAATAACGAATCACCCTTTATTGTAATATTACCGTTCAAGATCTTTTACTGAAGTAATCGAATAATTATTGCTATAGGAATGAATATGGTAACTTACCTAAAGATTCTTGGAGTAAACGTGTTAATTTGGATTCACGGTATGGTACATGTGGTGTTCTTTCCACTAATGCAGTAATAACACGCCCCAATGTCAACAAACTTTGATTAATATTAACTGTTTCTCTTGTTCGTATGCCTTTTTCATTACCAGCCTTGGAAGCATTTTCACTACCCGCCAAATCCACTAAATTTAATTTTCCAATTTTGAGCATTTCCTCACCATCAATACCGTTCTCCTTTATATGCACTAATATAGAAAAAACGGTATGAGAACGTGATGACTGCGCGTTCATTAAAGTGGCTGCCGTTTTACGACGTTCCTTTCCTTTTTCCAATAGCTTGTAAACATCATCTTTGCTGTGAACAGGAATCTCTTCGAGCCCCTGTATTATTACAGAGCCTTTCTTAGTACTATCGTCGTAAATGCGTATTTTAGTACATTCATCGGAGGAAAGTAAATCGCACAGCTCTTCATTGTATAACTCCAAATATGAAATGCGCATAGAAAACTCGACCTTCATCATGCGTAATTCATCGAAAAGATGGCATAAAGCTCTTGGTATAATACCGATACCAGAATCCTAATGTTTATAAAAATAAAGATCAAACTTTAAATAAAAAAGAGTGCGAAACAAGTCTAGTTTAGTGAAGCTTCACCAATAAAAAAAATTATACAGATTGATAGAGAATTAAATAATAATAAAAAAAATTGACGGTGATCCTTATTTGCTGAGTTATGCGCCTCTGAACTAGTCATAAAAATCTGTTATTGTATACTACATTTTTGAAAAAATTTGGTCAATATGAGTATCATTTTTAAGTTTTTGAAAATATCTATTAAGTGGTAGGACCAACACCGGCTTCGCTTACTAAAGCCGGCACGGGGCTCAAGGATTTTCTCATCTATGGTATAACCAACATCGGTTTCGCTAAAGCTTTCTTGGATAGCCGGCTTTCGGCCGGGTGCAAGGGTTTTTTTTTTAATTAAAACATATACCTAATTAGATATTAATTTTAAATGTCTTTGACTGGACTGTTATAAGTTTGCTAGTTGCTTTTACCAAAAAGTGGAACCGAGCAGGATCAATTCCTTTCTGAGAAGCTGCGGATGGTTTTCCAACCCGTTCCAACTTGGCGAGGCATACCTGACCTGTCTCAGCCAACCTGACCTCCACAGCAACACCTTATTTTTATTCTCTCTAGTCTATATATCCGTCTAATTCTGTTTTATATTTTATCAATACATTCTTCTTTTCTACTTCTGTCCTTCCATCTTTCCTTTCTTCTTCTTGCAGGTAAAACAAAGGGACCAACATCTGGACCCAAGTGAGCTGCACTGAAGCTGCCTCCCTTAATCTAACCCAACCTTTACCAAAAATTAAAGGATGCAAAACTGTACTTACGTCTTCCCATGATGATTTCAATTCAGCACACTGATTACCAACCATTGTATGAGTTTTGCCAGTACCAGTTTGGCCATAGGCAAATACAGTACAATTGTAGCCTGACAAAACTTCCTCGATCAAAGGTGACACCACTGATGCATACACATCAACTTGCTTTGAATCCGTACCAAAAACCCGATCAAATGTAAACTTTTTCGTCAATTTTGAATCAAATGTATGGCGGGTTATAATTTCCCTGGGAGAAACAACATCTATAACTTCCGCTGAACGCAAGCATCTTTCACGAGCATTTAGAGGTCTACATTGATAAATAACTCAATAAATATAAAAAATTCGCAGAAAAATTATTTATAACTACCTGACGCGAACATAAACTTGTATGTTCTGATTTGTTTTTCTAGACGACTGTATGTGGCTCGAATTTGGTGCAGAAGTATCCATTTGTATGTATAAATATTTTTATCGTCGAGAAGAAAACAAACTTTTTAACAAACTTTTTTTTCAGTTTTAGCAAACTTTTTCACAGTTGATTAAAAAGTACTATTTGATGTAAAAAAATTGTAAACAAACTTTTGCAAAAATATTGCTATATTCAAAAGGCTCGCAACTCCTCATTTTTTGTTGAATTAAAAAAATCGAAACTGAACTCAAAAGCGTTACCCCTATAGAACCTAATTTTGCAACTGTCACTTAAATCAGATTAGAATTACGGAAGTTATACAAGACAAATTATATCGTTAAGTAAAATAGTTTTTTACTTATAAAACCGAAACTATTCGGTGTGCCGCATAGCGACCTATACCAGTCGATAGAGGACGCAAATACGATTCAGAATTGGTATTGGTCAACTTCTGAAATACTTGCGTTCAAAAGTTATAGTGCAGCAAACTTTTTCAAAATGAAAAAAAACGCTACATTTTGGTAAAAAAGTTTTTTACTTATAAAACCGAAACTATTCGGTGTGCCGCATAGCGACCTATACCAGTCGATAGAGGACGCAAATAGGATTCAGAATTGGTATTGGTCAACTTCTGAAATACTTGCGTTCAAAAGTTATAGTGCAGCAAACTTTTTCAAATCGAAAAAAATCGCTAAATTTTGGTAAATAGTTTTTTACTTATAAAACCGAAACTATTCGGTGTGCCGCATAGCGACCTATACCAGTCGATAGAGGACGCAAATACGATTCAGAATTGGTATTGGTCAACTTCTGAAATACTTGCGTTCAAAAGTTATAGTGCAGCAAACTTTATCAAAATGAAAAAAAACGCTAAATTTTGGTAAAAAAGTTTTTTACTTATAAAACCGAAACTATTCGGTGTGCCGCATAGCGACCTATACCAGTCGATAGAGGACGCAAATACGATTCAGAATTGGTATTGGTCAACTTCTGAAATACTTGCGTTCAAAAGTTATAGTGCAGCAAACTTTTTCAAAATGAAAAAAAACGCAAAATTTTGGGAAAAAAGTTTTTACTTATAAAACCGAAACTATTCGGTGTGCCGCATAGCGACCTATACCAGTCGATAGAGGACGCAAATAGGATTCAGAATTGGTATTGGTCAACTTCTGAAATACTTGCGTTCAAAAGTTATAGTGCAGCAAACTTTTTCAAATCGAAAAAAATCGCAAAATTTTGGTAAATAGTTTTTTACTTATAAAACCGAAACTATTCGGTGTGCCGCATAGCGACCTATACCAGTCGATAGAGGACGCAAATACGATTCAGAATTGGTATTGGTCAACTTCTGAAATACTTGCGTTCAAAAGTTATAGTGCAGCAAACTTTTTCAAAATAAAAAAAACGCTAAATTTTGGGAAAAAAGTTTTTTACTTATAAAACCGAAACTATTCGGTGTGCCGCATAGCGACCTATACCAGTCTATAGAGGACGCAAATAGGATTCAGAATTGGTATTGGTCAACTTCTGAAATACTTGCGTTCAAAAGTTATAGTGCAGCAAACTTTTTCAAATCGAAAAAAATCGCTAAATTTTGGTAAATAGTTTTTTACTTATAAAACCAAAACTATTCGGTGTGCCGCATAGCGACCTATACCAGTCGATAGAGGACGCAAATACGATTCAGAATTGGTATTGGTCAACTTCTGAAATACTTGCGTTCAAAAGTTATAGTGCAGCAAACTTTTTCAAAATGAAAAAAAACGCTAAATTTTGGGAAAAAAGTTTTTTACTTATAAAACCGAAACTATTCGGTGTGCCGCATAGCGACCTATACCAGTCGATAGAGGACGCAAATACGATTCAGAATTGGTATTGGTCAACTTCTGAAATACTTGCGTTCAAAAGTTATAGTGCAACAAACTTTTTCAAATCGAAAAAAATCGCTAAATTTTGGTAAATAGTTTTTTACTTATAAAACCGAAACTATTCTGTGTGCCGCATAGCGACCTATACCAGTCGATAGAGGACGCAAATACGATTCAGAATTGGTATTGGTCAACTTCTGAAATACTTGCGTTCAAAAGTTATAGTGCAGCAAACTTATTCAAATCGAAAAAAATCGCTAAAATTTGTTAAATAGTTTTTTACTTATTAAACATGAATGCAGTTGTAAACCTTTTAAAACTAAAATAAAATCACTTAAGTTACTTACTTCACAAATGTTAGATACAAATTTTTTACATTACAAAACTATTCGAATGATGCAAATCAGTGAAGTATAAAATTAGAAAATATGTGAAATTTTTTACCAATTGAAAAGAAAATATTTTAAGAATAAAAAGTTAAGTCGGTAATACTGTTCATATTAATTACGAATAAGAAAATGGTGGCAACATTTTTGTAAAATTATAAAATAAAAAGTGGTGGCAATATTAATGTTGAATGATTAAGCAGAATGTAGAAGATTGGTTGGCATACAGTATAACACCATTGAAACTTTACATAAACCCTTGGTCTAGATATCGTGTGTTCTACCACACTTTGGGAAAACATTTTTATAATAGAAAAAATCCAAACAGAAACGTTATTATCGTTATCACAACAAAGATGATCAAAATCACAGGAATATCTCAAATCCTACCTATGCATTGGATGAAAATGAGTACACTTCAAAAGTGGGTGAATTAAATCGCAAAACGGTCTCACGATGTTAGTAAAATGTTGGAGCCATTGATAGCGAAAGATCCCTATTGTCTTATTTTGTGGCAGGCTTTAATAATGTGCACACAAGGAAATATGGCGCGCTGTACTGTCCAAGAGGTTTTGGGGATCTACGAAAGAAAGAAAAAAATGTTTCATAATCATAAACAGACTATAAATATTCAAGTCTGTTATGATGCAGTTATGCTGGAATTGTCCTATAATTGTTGCCCGTTTTTAAGGCAGCCAGGTTTGTATGAGCAGTTTTAAAACTACCATTTATAATCAGCCACACATTGGTGATTCAATTGCAGGGCCATACTGACGCCATAGAAGATTTATTGGCGGTGTATGTAAATCCAGATTATATTTGCTCATGGGACCATCAAGATTTTTTTTCGAGTTTGTTTGACCTAAGCAAACAAATGGTTAATACACCCACTTTCTTAGCAATTCCATACTACATGAACTTTATTCGCAGTGTTTGAAAAAGCTACTCATAAATTGTTCCCAGTCTTATGAACAGATTGATGAAAGAAAGAGATTAATATTTTTACAGTTGTGGTGCCGTTTTGAGCGTTTTCTGTTAATACAGGAAAAGCTTAACGGCAAAATACCATCCGATTTTATACAACAAGCTCGCAAACGTTTTAAAGCTCTACTTAAACAACATCAAAATTGTCTACAGCTTTATGTAGAATTTATTTTATATGAGTATGAAGCTGAGGTATCAGAGGAAAATATAGCAAATATATTTAAAAATATTTTGGAGGCCTATAATAAGGAAGAAAATTTGCAATCTGAATTGGCTTTTGTGTACCTGACATATGCCGAAATGTTGGTAAAATGACAGAAGTATGATAAAGCCTCTAAACTACTAACCCTTTATGCACTTAATTTGGAACCTAACCAGCTGGAGAATATAACAAATGCCAAAAGCTTTTGGCTTTAAGTAATGGTGGTGCTTCATATGTGCCACAGGAGCTGTCACATTTGCAGGATTTAATAATTGAGAAACAGCTTTGCTTTGCCCGAAGAATTGGAGATTTTAAGAGAATGTTAATTGTTACTAATTAAAATATTCATAGTTAAAAAATGTATAAATCTTCTTTATATATATTATAATAAGTATTTTAATAAAAGATGTGAAAAACTATTTAATAACATAAATTCTATTATTGCAGAATTATCCATTGGGTTAATAGTGTCTAAATTTAAACGCTTTCAATAATCAGTATTATTAAATCGGTAAGATTGCTTGCTTTCACCATTTATATGTACTTTCTCTACTGGAAATGAGATATTTTTACGGCAAAAATTATCCTACATTTGAACCTTGGTACTAAGGTTTGATTAAAATTCCTCCATTAGCTTTTATGTGATGCGAACATAGAAAGACCAACAAAATTTGTGTATTGTATTCTATATTGATATCTATCTGTTGTAGTTTTACCGTTTATAACCCTGTGTTAGTACGGTTAACAAAAGTTTACAACTACTCAGTAGCAGTTATTTCAAATTACAACTCATCCGTAGCAGTTGTCTTTCAAGTTGTCTTTTAGACAACTCAACTGAGTTGAGTTGTAATCCGTAATAGGGGCATAAAACTTATAGGGTCTTATGTCTATATTTCTTGAACTATAGGAGGCAACCACTTAAAATTTGCAGACAGTAATTTAAACTATGTTCGCGTTATAAACAGATATACAATATTAAACATAACAGTTAAAGGGTGTTACGATAGTGACGTGATTTTCATGTATATGGCATAAGTTTTTAACGATAATAGGTAGACTTTTGAAGTGTTTACAGGAGGTATATTACTATGTCCATTATTACAAATAGTAAACATTTAAAGGGTTTTCCGACAGTGACGTCTTTTGCATTTTTTGAACCGTAATAAGTGGACTTTTCCAATTTGTGTAGAAGATGTATTGCCATGGCCGTTATGACAATTACTAAAAATTAAAGGGTGTTCTGACAGTGACATATTTTTATAGGAGACACTAAAAATTTTCAAACAGTAATTAAAACTTCAGCTTTATAAAAAAGTCTATAGAAATAAACCTAAAATTAAAGGGTGTTCCGATAGTGTTGTGATTTGCATGTATAAGGCCTGTGTTTTTAACCATAATAGGTAGACCCACAGAAGTTGTATAACTGTGGCCACCATAGCAAGAAATACTAAAACTTATAGGGTCTTATGTCTATATTTCTTGAACTATAGGAGGCAACCACTTAAAATTTGCAGACAGTAATTTAAACTATGTTCGCGTTATAAACAGATATACAATATTAAACATAACAGTTAAAGGGTGTTACGATAGTGACGTGATTTTCATGTATATGGCATAAGTTTTTAACGATAATAGGTAGACTTTTGAAGTGTTTACAGGAGGTATATTACTATGTCCATTATTACAAATAGTAAACATTTAAAGGGTTTTCCGACAGTGACGTCTTTTGCATTTTTTGAACCGTAATAAGTGGACTACCTATTATAGCTCAGAACTAAGGCCATATATATGAAAATCACGTCACTATCGGAACCCCCTTTAATTTTAAGGTTTAATTTTTTATATGTACTTTTTTATTTTTTTTATTTGAATTTTTAATTATCTTAAAATATTTAAATGGAATTCGTCTTTTCTGTTACGGATGGATCAGTTGCTGGCGGATTCTCCACTGGTGCAGCTGATCCATCTTCAGCCTGCGGTGGTGCTGCCGAAGTGGTCGGATTTACCAATTGGGGTGGGTGTTGTGGACCCCAAACTGGCTGCGGTGGCGCATATAAATATTGTGGGTAGTATGGTGGTGGTGCATAATATGCATACGGCGAGGGCGCATAATGCCCGTATGCCGGTGGTTGTGGGTGTGGCTCTGGCACCATTCTGGTACGTGTCAACCGCTGCAAAACATAAAAAATATACAATATAAAAATATATATATGAATATGTATAATTTAAAATTATAGCTAATAAATAATAACTTACCCCTCCCGGTCTTCCCCTATAGCGACCTCTGCCCCGGCGATTTTTCCCTGCTTTCAGCAGTAATTTAATGACTTCCTGAAAAGAAAAAAAAAATTAAAGAAACAAAATAAAAATGACTCTTGATGACTTACCAATGTATCTCTATCCATTTTGCCTTAATAATGATGTTTTTAAAATTTAAAAACGTGTATTATAATTCACCACACTCTATGATTTCAATGTTGCCAGCATGATACTTATAATGTTTGAGGTCAGGGCTGCCAGAAAAAAAAATTTGGAAATACTATTTCCTGATACAAAAAAAAATATTTTTTTCTTTTATTAATCGAAATGTAGTTTTTAATTTTTCTGAAAACTTTTTAAAACATTAACACATTCATTTATAAGTTATTACCTAACAAGCATCGAATTAAAAAATTTTTAAAATCAAGATGTCGGTAATAGTGTTCGTAGTCAAAAAGGTGGCAGCATTATGTTTGTTTTAAGGAATTCACCTCGTTATAAAAATATGGTAACTCAAATATTTATAACTGTAAACGTTATTTGTGTTGCGAACTATTAAGTTTATTTTTTTAATTATTGAGAATATATTTAAAAGAATAAACTTGAATGTACTAAATTTGTGTAAAATTTTTTGCAAATTTATTTATTTATAGTGGATATATGCATATGTGCATAGTTTTAATATAAAATAAAAATAAAATAAAAAACTAAGAACTAAAGGGAGTACCGATAGTGACGTGATTTTCATGTAAGTCGTGCGCTGATAGTGATAAAATATATATGATAAATATATATATATATAAATATATGATAAAATATATACCCTTCACCACAAGTGGAAAGGGTATATATAAGTTTGTCATTCCGTGTGTAATTTCTACAATATTCATTTCCGACCCCATAAAGTATATATATTCCGGATCCTTATACATAGATAAGTAGATTAAGCGATGTCCGTGTTAGTGTTGTAATGTCATTTGCCAAGGCACCAGAAGAGATACCCACTGATAAATAGGAGCAGTTAAAAGGACCCCCCATGTGTCAATATGAAGAAATGGTTTTTTTTGTAAGGATTTCTTTTTGCTTTAGTCTGACCATTCTAACTCAATATATATTGCAGAAAGATCCTAAATTTAACAAAAAAATTTCTATAAAATTTAAAAAAAAATTAAAAATTTTTTTTTTTCAAAAATATTTACAAAAGAATTTACAAAGCATTTGCAAAAAGATATTTTACAGAAAAATATAAGAAATAAATTTAAAAATATTTTTACAAGAAATTTTTACACACAATTTTCGAAAAATTTAAACAAAAATTTCATTATTTATTTGAAAATGAAAATCATGACTGTAACATAACATATATTTAATATAAAGAATATACATATCGTCACCTAAAATGAAAAAGGACGTAACTACACTTTTTAGTTTTTTATAGGAGAATGAATAAACGTTATAAATTAAAGACTACTTAAAACTTAATATCCACATTTTAGATTCAAACTTAGAAAACAAACATAACACACATTGAAAGATAATCAAAGCCAACTTTGTTTTGATTTTTCAGGAAAAAAGTTGCTCAGAGTCAGACCAGCTTTTTTTAGGATAAAAATTGCTCAGAGACTGACCAGCTTTTTTAGGAAAAATATTGCTCCGAGTCTGGCCAGTTTTTTTTTGGAAACAAAGTTGCTCAGAGTTTGGCCAGCCTTTTTTAGGGATAAAAAGTTGCTTAGAGTCTGACCCTCTTTTTTAGGAAAAAAGTTGTTCAGAATTTGACAAGCTTTTTTTAAATAAAAGTTGCCCAGTTTTTAAGAATAAAATTGATCAGTCTGACCAGCTTTTTTTTAGGGAAAAAGTTGCTCAGAGCCTGACCAGGTTTTTAGGATAAATATTGTCTCACCAGTTTTTTAAAGAACAAGTTGCTAAGAGTCTGACCAGGTTTTTTTGGAATAAAGTTGCTCAGTAGAACCGGATTTTTTATACATATAATGAAAAGTTGCTCAGAGCCCGTCTAGTGTTTTTTTAGTAAAGTTGCTCGGAGCCTGACCCACTTTTTTCAGTAAGAAGTTATTTAAAGCCACGCCAAGTGTGTTTAATAAAAATATGCTCAGATGCCTGCTTTTTTCAGTAAAAAGTTTCTTATTAATAAATGAGTCCGTTCCTCTTTTTATGTAAAAAGACCAACTTTTCTAATAAAAAGTTTCTAAAATGCAGATCAACCTTTCTTAAAAAAAATTCAGAGTCTGATCAATATTTTCTTTAAAAATGTGCTCAGAGTGTAATTAATTTTATTCACTCCTAATTTTTAAGTAAAACGTTTCTCAGGGGTGGATAAAATTTTCGAAGAGTCTGATCAACTTTGTTTTTAAGAACTTGCTTGGTAAACTTTTTTGTAAAATGTTAAGATAAAAAGTTGTTCAAAGTTTTTAAAATAAGTAATTGTAAGATTTTTTTTGTAACTTTGCTTGTAGGAGGTTTTACTAAATATTTTTAGCAAAAAAGTTCCTCTGAGGCTTGTTTTGTTCAGCCATTTGAGGTTTTAAGTTAAGTTTGGGAGATATTATAATTTTTTTTTGTTTTGTTTAATAGCAAAATTCTTTTTTTTTTGATTCGAAAATATCTGAGGAGTTGTACAAAGGGAGATGACGACCACAGTTGGCATGATACCAAATCGAAATGTTTTTTTTTTTTTTCATTTGATGTGATTGAAAATGCTTCATAACAGATTTCGAAGCATTGTTTGTTATGAGCTAAACTTATACTCATGCACTTTCGTTCATATACATATGTATGAATGTCTGACATATTTATTACTTTTATTTTAGTTTGATTTGATATTTAATTAACATGAAATGTAAATGTATAAGTTTGTTGTGTTTATTTTTGTGTTTATAGCTAACAACACGGCGACAATTGTAGTAAACGGAATTTGTTTTCATTTGTCTTCTATTTCTTTAACTTATGAATAATGATTTTTTCTCATACGACTTAATTTAAGTAAAGAGTACATGTCTGTATAAATAAAATCACCGTGGTGAAGGGTATAGAAGATTCGGCACGGTCGAATATAGCAATTTTACTTGTTTTTAATATTATTATAAGCGAAATTGAGAAAAGCTTTTAACACTATTTTATATAAGCTTATTCTCATGTTGTATTGTTATTACATTGCTATATGGTTTTTTGGGTACATACATACATGTATATCCCAGCAAACAAATTGTAATAAAATTAACCTTTGTTTCTAGAACAACTGTTTATGGATTAAATATTAAATATTTATTACATTTAATTTTTAGAAATAAAAATGAGGGATTCTGCAAAACTTAAACAAATAATACAGTCCAACGTAAAAAATGGACTTTTTCTTAAAAATTTAAATCATTCCGCTTTCCAAACTATAATTGAAGAATATAACAGGAATTTGCCTGTTAACTTTAAAATGCGAAACACAAAGAAAAATAGAAAAATGATTTATATTACAGTAAGTAAAAAATAATATTTATTTAAACATGTAAAGCATTTAAACATTTCAGATGAAGAGATTTTCGCAAAAACAATTAAAAGAAAATTGCTCATCTGACAACACACCAATTTTAAATGAAGATGAAAAACTTGCTGTAGATGTTTTATCAAATTTCTGTGAAGTAATTAAACAAATTTATATATGTAGAAGTTTTTAACAATAACGATTTTATAGTTTATAAACACAGAAACCACAGATTATCAGCAAAATCACAGATTTGAACAATTAAATGTCCCGATGTTAAATGAGGATGAGAAACTTGCTGTAGATGTGTTGACAAGTCTATGTGAAGTTAGTAGAAGGAATATATATTTTTATATTGATTATTTAAGACTGTAAAATATATTAACTTTTTCGTAGTTTATAAATACAGAAAATTTTGATCATCAGAGCTTTGAGCAATTGGAAATTCCGACCCTAAATGATGATGAGAAAATTGCTGTGGATGTTTTAACAAACCTCTGTGGAGTTAGTTTTATTTATTGATAAATCGTATTTATTTTTTAATTTAAATACTACAATTCCCAGGAATCAGAACATGGCATGCAACTACAATACGCTGAATTTAATGATGATGAGAAGTTGGCTTTAGACAACTTATTAAGCTTATGTGAAGGCATGGATGTTAACGGAATGCAACTTCACCATTCAAAATTGGAAAAAGGAAATATTGTGTCATTTTTGCAAGAAGAAATGGCAAAAGAAAACGAATTTATTATAACAGGTAAGTCATGTGTAGTCCTTTGTGAAAAGTATATTATCAAACACATATAAGTCAAACTTGTCTAAGTTGTTGTAATGTATTTTTTCGTCCCAATAAAAATATTGATAAAAATTGGTCAATTCCCACACTAGTTTTATTTACATATTTTATTCGATTCCTATTTTCACTTTCAATTTCATTTCCTTTCTTTCAAAATATAGACAAAATACCGGTGTTTGAACCCCGATGTAATGTAAATAATGGTAAGTTTTTTTCATTACATATCTTAACACAAATTTTTATTAAAACTAATGTTTTAAAGACATAGGCGACAGTAGGCTACCGACTACAAGTTATTTTTATAAAAGTAAAATATATATTTTTACATCATAATATAATTAAACAGCTGACTATAATGCCAACGTTGTGGCCGACGTTGTTGTAGTCATGTAGCTGTGTAGCCGCAGTCGCCTATGTGTTGAAAGAATATTAAATTATTCAATAATTCAAAAAATTGTTTATCTTTCGAATTTCAGGTGAGGAATATAGCAAATCTGAAATAAAAAAAATAGAAAGTTTGCTAACTAATTTTGTAGATCATCTAAAAGGTATGCTTGAACAACTTTTTGATCGATATTTTGTAAATCTGCCTAATGGCAGTAGAAATACTAACAATTTAGAGAATAAAATTAATTATTTTAATAGTGATAATGATAACGTTAACATTTTAGATATAGTTGAAAGTAACGTTTTAAATAAAAATTCAGTAAGAGTAGAAAATGATGTTTTACTTAGTGAAAGTTTAATAGAAAAAACGGGTAAATTACAAAATCGTGGAACGTCAGTTTTACATGAAAATTCAGATATAATAAAAAAAGATACAAGCTTTTTTGAAAATTCTGAAAATATTAACAATAGCAATGTAACACTAGGCCCTTTTGAGACATCTGATAGAAGTTTAAATCTTGAAGAGTTTGAAATATATCGAAAGGATCCTAATCCAAAGGAAAAAGTTAATATAAGCGTTTTACGGCCAAAAGGTATAGCAACGCAAAGAACAAGAAAATTTAAAAGAAATATTTTGGACTGTAAATTTAAAATAAATCCTAACCTTATATTTCAAGCCGAAGATGACGACAAACTTAAGTTAACAAAAAACAAACTTGTGCTTGATGTTATCCGCCAAGAGTATTTGAAAATAAACAACTCTTGCATTATATCATTCTATAGTGCTAAAAGATTGAAATCAGGTTTTCTGGCTTACGGATATTGCAATTTTAAAGATTGCTCTGAATATAGATATAAAATTAATGCTGATGGAAATGTTTTAGTTAGTAGATCTGGGAGAATTGTGCATGCAGAAGGAGAAAAAAGAGTTGGCCAGATTCGTGGTGTAACTCGTAAAATAGTGAAAAAAGCATTAGCTGGAAAAAGTGCTTACATGTATAGAAAAGAAGAGATATTAAAAGCAGCAGATGATATTGCAAAGAGTGGTAATTTGCAAAATATCCAAAACCTATCTACGCTACGCAAATGCAAATCAGAAGGAAACGCTGATAAATGGCTTCATCCAGATCCATTTTATGAAGTGTTTTTAATGCAACAGAATATTTATAAAGACTATATTCAACATGTTGCATCACCATTGGCAATATACTGCTGGGGAAGAGCAACTTTTGTCACATTTGCAGTTAACCCCCAAATATTGAAAGACGCTAATTATACAATCCATTTCGATGCATCTGGACAAAGTGTACGTCAAATTAAATGTGCGGAAAAACGAGTTTTGATATATAAAATTGTAATGAGGATTAAAAAAGAGAAAATGGTTATCCCTATTGTAACTGCTATACTTTCACGCCATACGCTAAATGACATATGTTCAATCCTAGATAAATTAAAGCTCTACTGCATCGAAAACAAACTTAAATTTCTATTTTTTCAAAGAGTTTGTACAGATGTTAGTTACGGCTTATTTGGGGCGGTATTAAAAAGTTGCAACAATCAAAATATTTCAGAATATCTGATGAATTGCTATAACTGCTTACAAGATAAAAGTCTAAACAAGAAGCCAAATGTCATTATTCAATGGTGCAAAGCCCATTACATACATATAATGTGCAAGGATTTGAACAATAAAATTGGAAAGAATAATTTCCTTCGACATTTTATTAAACATGTTTTGACCATGGCTTTTGATCTCAAAACATTAGAAGAATGTATATATTGGTTTAAACACTTATTTATAGTACTTCTCTTTCCCAAACAAAATTTCATGTTTAGAGACAGCTTTAACATTTTAAGAAAAAATATATTGCCAGATAATGATACGGAATCAGAAAATATCAATATTATTGATGATGATATAAGCAATTTAGAATCTATTGCTTCCCGAAGTCCATTCAAAAAACTTTTTTTGAATACCTATGACGAAATATGCAACGTCATAAAAAATGTTTCTATTACAGGTGAAGATAATAAATATAAAAATGATGATATATGTAACTTTATTATAAACAAATATATTCCATTTCTCCCCATGTGGACAAATATAATGGGAATTATGATAGACCCAAGCGGCGATCATATCAGCAATGCTCCAGTAGAATTTAGTTTCTTTTTGCAAAAACATATTATTTTGAAGCAGAGATCATTGCGACCTGGTGATTTTATAAGAATTGATCGCAAAGAAAACATAAGTACTCTTAAGGACTTAAGATATCGTTACAATATGTTTGAGGAAATAGAAGTGGATGATGCAGAACGTAAAAAACTATATTTGAATATGCCTGAAGAAACCAAAACACTGGTGCACATTTCAGAAGAGCATTGCTATTCACGATTATCGAAACATCAAATAACTAAATTATCGGAAGATTTACAACCAGAAGAACAATGGAACAAAAAAGATCCAAAGAAACGAAAAGCCATAAACCCGAAACATTTGCTTAATTCTAAGAAACCCAAAAAATTTTTGGAAAAAACTAAAAATGTTCAGGACATTATAAAAACTGAACCGGATGACATTAAAAACACAGCCGTTGTAAGCAAGACTTCCTGTGAACCTAGTTCTTCACTAAATATCAGAATAAATATAAAAAACCATTATTATATTTTTAGATTCAACGATTTATATAATTCAATTAATCCGAAAACTAAACAGATTGATATCGGATTCTACAATTTTTTGGATCGCGAAGATTGGGAATCCTTGAAAGAAGATCGATGTTTGACAAATTTGGTTTTAGATTGCGCAATTTTATGTTTTATTAAAGAATCTTTCAAAAACGTCTTAAGCTTACCGTGCCAAATTAATGAAATAAACTTTGAAAAGGTTAACAAACTTCTTTCACATAAGCCAAGAATGCTATTTGTACCAGTTTTACAAAACGCACATTATAATCTGTGCATAATTAAACCTGCAACATCAGATTTTATTTTTATCGACTCAATGCATGATCTTAACGGAAAATCTCATTTTGAAAAACTCGAATCATACACTAAACAAAAGTGGAAATTTATTAACATCTTGGAAAGAGATAAGCAAAATGACTTCGTAAGCTGCGGTATTTTTGTCATTTTATATATAATAAGTTTCTTAAAAGACCTGCCTATGACGAATTTGCCCAATCCCAATCATTTTCGAGATAAAATAAAGTCTGTGTTAATCAAACATGCTGACGATTGTTCCAATTTTTGTTGTCACTGCGCTAGTTCTAAAAAAAGTAAAACAAAATGTTCCCTTTGTAACTACAACGTTTGTAAAGATTGCATAATTGATATATATAACAATTCTTTCACTATATGTAAAATATGTAGTAATAAAGTTTTAAGTTAAAAAAGTGAAGTGTGTTGAATATGCCAACAATGCCTACAAAGCCATCAACATTACTTATTATTTATTTAGTTTATTTTTAATTAGTATTTATATGCATGTACATAGTAAAAAAGTTATTAAATTTTACGAATACGAGTGAAAAAAAAACAATCACACTTCTATTAAAACCACTCGTAAAATGATGGCTTATTGCATGACAAACCAAGTTTTATTTGCATGAAAAAGGGGCATAATTGCATGAAGAAACAAGGCATAATTGCATAAAAATAGGTACATATATTTTATTTATTAGTTAATTGTGATCAATGGTGTAGGCCTATTGGGGATGCCAGCCATATAAAATAATTGGCAACGCGCTAAGTGTAGTACCTCAATGGTAGTGTGGAAATCTACAAGCTATGTGATATATATATATATATATATATAATGCACTTTATATACATACAAACATATATACATCCTCTCACGTTTTACCTTTTTACTTTTAGAAATTATTTAAAGACTCACATCTTACCCTAATTCGATGGTAGCGGGTGTAATTGGCTACGTTATGAACTTGATGTAATACAATTAGCTTTGTTCGATGTGAGTGACAAATCGTCGCGTTTCTTCTTAAACCGCGTAAGCGACATCTTTTCGAATTGACATTTTGGTTTTTATTGTAGAAAATGGTAAGCGCCATACAAATGACATTTACATGCAAAATATAATGGTTTTTATATTTCAAGTTGGAAATGTTAGTCTCAACCACTAAGTTTTTTGCATTTAAGATTAAAAAAATCATGAAAGTCTCAGGCCAATTGGAGCATTTTTTGTAAAGTTTAAAGTTTTTTTTTTTTGATAAATACAAAAATAAATATTTATTTACACACATAAATTTGCAATTTGCTCCAAAACCACGTAAGCGACATATTTGGCTACAATTAATTGTAAGTAACAAATTAAAAAAAAAGTTTCTATACCCTTCAAAGAGTTGCACAGCCATGTTTTGCAAAAAAAAAAAATTATTTTAAAACCCATATTAAACAAGTTAAGTTTTTTTCGTTTTCTGAAAAGGGAATTCTTGGCGCTTACGTGGTTTAAGAATAAACGCGACGAAATGTACTTTTCAAACTTCATATTCCAAAATGGGAAAAACACCATAGGGCTACTGTATTTGGTATAATATAAATACATTATGAGGATCGTTCGTAAGTTATTAAAATATTAAGTAGAAGTAAGATAATAATAGTCATTCTTGGATGTAATCATTAACTCTTTGGATGAGGAATTCAATAAGCAAGCTACATACCTTACGATTATGCCCAAAAACTATAGAGCTCTTCATCTACATAAACCAAAGTAACATACTGATATCATTTTAAAATCGAATAGGAAAAGCAGAATTTTACTAAAATATTTACGGTTTCAACAAAATTTCACAAAAAGTGAAAAAAAATTAATGACCTGTATTTTACTATATTTTTAATTTAATCATCATAAAATTGTTTTTTTAATTGTAAATTTAAATATTTATTATTGTTGTTATAATTATTATTGTTATTATTATAATTATTAGTTTTTCTTGTTTATCTTTTTTAGTTTATAAAAGAATTTTATTCTTAAAGTCCTAAAAACTAAATAAAATAAGAAATAAAATTAAACTTAAAAAATTTAAAATAGCATATGTATTTTGTTGTTGATTATCAATATTTACCAAACCTACAAGATGTAAAAGGTCTACAAAGCAAATCGTGAATTCTGCTACTAATATCTTATGCTATGGTAGTCACTATTCAAACACTTCAAAAGTCTACCTATTATCGTTCAAAACTTATGCCATATTAATTAATACTACAACTAGTAAACAGAAGCTCCTCACTAGTATTCTTCTGCTTATATAGAACACTTTGTTTTATTAAAAACAATCTATACATATACTAAAACTGTAACAGGACCATTTCTGTTCATGAAATATATTTTGAAAATGTTGTTGCTAGTGCAGATAGATATCAATATAGAATACAATACAAAAATTTTGTTGGTCTTTCTGTGTTCGCATCACATAAAAGCTAATGGAGGAATTTTTATCAAACCTTAGTACCAAGGTTCAAATGTAGGATAATTTTTGCCGTAAAAATATCTCATTTCCAGTAGAGAAAGTACATATAAATGGTGAAAGCAAGCAATCTTACCGATTTAATAATACTGATTATTGAAAGCGTTTAAATTTAGACACTATTAACCCAATGGATAATTCTGCAATAATAGAATTTATGTTATTAAATAGTTTTTCACATCTTTTATTAAAATACTTATTATAATATATATAAAGAAGATTTATACATTTTTTAACTATGAATATTTTAATTAGTAACAATTAACATTCTCTTAAAATCTCCAATTCTTCGGGCAAAGCAAAGCTGTTTCTCAATTATTAAATCCTGCAAATGTGACAGCTCCTGTGGCACATATGAAGCACCACCATTACTTAAAGCCAAAAGCTTTTGGCATTTGTTATATTCTCCAGCTGGTTAGGTTCCAAATTAAGTGCATAAAGGGTTAGTAGTTTAGAGGCTTTATCATACTTCTGTCATTTTACCAACATTTCGGCATATGTCAGGTACACAAAAGCCAATTCAGATTGCAAATTTTCTTCCTTATTATAGGCCTCCAAAATATTTTTAAATATATTTGCTATATTTTCCTCTGATACCTCAGCTTCATACTCATATAAAATAAATTCTACATAAAGCTGTAGACAATTTTGATGTTGTTTAAGTAGAGCTTTAAAACGTTTGCGAGCTTGTTGTATAAAATCGGATGGTATTTTGCCGTTAAGCTTTTCCTGTATTAACAGAAAACGCTCAAAACGGCACCACAACTGTAAAAATATTAATCTCTTTCTTTCATCAATCTGTTCATAAGACTGGGAACAATTTATGAGTAGCTTTTTCAAACACTGCGAATAAAGTTCATGTAGTATGGAATTGCTAAGAAAGTGGGTGTATTAACCATTTGTTTGCTTAGGTCAAACAAACTCGAAAAAAAATCTTGATGGTCCCATGAGCAAATATAATCTGGATTTACATACACCGCCAATAAATCTTCTATGGCGTCAGTATGGCCCTGCAATTGAATCACCAATGTGTGGCTGATTATAAATGGTAGTTTTAAAACTGCTCATACAAACCTGGCTGCCTTAAAAACGGGCAACAATTATAGGACAATTCCAGCATAACTGCATCATAACAGACTTGAATATTTATAGTCTGTTTATGATTATGAAACATTTTTTTCTTTCTTTCGTAGATCCCCAAAACCTCTTGGACAGTACAGCGCGCCATATTTCCTTGTGTGCACATTATTAAAGCCTGCCACAAAATAAGACAATAGGGATCTTTCGCTATCAATGGCTCCAACATTTTACTAACATCGTGAGACCGTTTTGCGATTTAATTCACCCACTTTTGAAGTGTACTCATTTTCATCCAATGCATAGGTAGGATTTGAGATATTCCTGTGATTTTGATCATCTTTGTTGTGATAACGATAATAACGTTTCTGTTTGGATTTTTTCTATTATAAAAATGTTTTCCCAAAGTGTGGTAGAACACACGATATCTAGACCAAGGGTTTATGTAAAGTTTCAATGGTGTTATACTGTATGCCAACCAATCTTCTACATTCTGCTTAATCATTCAACATTAATATTGCCACCACTTTTTATTTTATAATTTTACAAAAATGTTGCCACCATTTTCTTATTCGTAATTAATATGAACAGTATTACCGACTTAACTTTTTATTCTTAAAATATTTTCTTTTCAATTGGTAAAAAATTTCACATATTTTCTAATTTTATACTTCACTGATTTGCATCATTCGAATAGTTTTGTAATGTAAAAAAATTGTATCTAACATATGTGAAGTAAGTAACTTAAGTGATTTTATTTTAGTTTTAATAGGTTTACAACTGCATTCATGTTTAATAAGTAAAGAACTATTTAACAAATTTTAGCGATTTTATTTCGATTTAAAAAAGTTTGCTGCATTATAACTTTTGAACGCAAGTATTTCGGAAATTGACCAATACCAATTCTGAATCATATTTGCGTCCTCTATCGACTGGTATAGGTCGCTATGCGGCACAACGAATAGTTTCGGGTTTATAAGTAAAAAACTATTTACCAAAATTTAGCGATTTTTTTCGATTTGAAAAAGTTTGCTGCTTTATTCGCTATGCGGCACAACGAATAGTTTCGGTTTTATAAGTAAAAAACTATTTCCAAAAATTTAGCAATTTTTTTCGATTTGAATAAGTTTGCTGCACTATAACTTTTGAACGCAAGTATTTCAGAAGTTGACCAATACCAATTCTGAATCGTATTTGCGTCCTCTATCGACTGGTATAGGTCGCTATGCGGCACAACGAATAGTTTCGGTTTTATAAGTAAAAAACTATTTCCAAAAATTTAGCGATTTTTTTCGATTTGAAAAAGTTTGCTGCACTATAACTTTTGAACGCAAGTATTTCGGAAATTGACCAATACCAATTCTGAATCGTATTTGCGTCCTCTATCGACTGGTATAGGTCGCTATGCGGCACAACGAATAGTTTCGGTTTTATAAGTAAAAAACTATTTCCAAAAATTTAGCGATTTTTTTCGATTTGAAAAAGTTTGCTGCACTATAACTTTTGAACGCAAGTATTTCGGAAATTGACCAATACCAATTCTGAATCGTATTTGCGTCCTCTATCGACTGGTATAGGTCGCTATGCGGCACAACGAATAGTTTCGGTTTTATAAGTAAAAAACTATTTCCAAAAATTTAGCGATTTTTTTCGATTTGAAAAAGTTTGCTGCACTATAACTTTTGAACGCAAGTATTTCGGAAATTGACCAATACCAATTCTGAATCGTATTTGCGTCCTCTATCGACTGGTAGAGGTCGCTATGCGGCACAACGAATAGTTTCGGTTTTATAAGTAAAAAACTATTTCCAAAAATTTTGCGATTTTTTTTGATTTGAAAAAGTTTGCTGCACTATAACTCTTGAACGCAAGTATTTCGGAAATTGACCAATACCAATTCTGAATCGTATTTGCGTCCTCTATCGACTGGTATAGGTCGCTATGCGGCACACCGAATAGTTTCGGTTTTATAAGTAAAAAACTTTTTTACCAAAATTTAGCGTTTTTTTTCATTTTGAAAAAGTTTGCTGCACTATAACTTTTGAACGCAAGTATTTCAGAAGTTGACCAATACCAATTCTGAATCCTATTTGCGTCCTCTATCGACTGGTATAGGTCGCTATGCGGCACACCGAATAGTTTCGGTTTTATAAGTAAAAACTTTTTTCCCAAAATTTTGCGTTTTTTTTCATTTTGAAAAAGTTTGCTGCACTATAACTCTTGAACGCAAGTATTTCGGAAATTGACCAATACCAATTCTGAATCGTATTTGCGTCCTCTATCGACTGGTATAGGTCGCTATGCGGCACACCGAATAGTTTCGGTTTTATAAGTAAAAAACTTTTTTACCAAAATTTAGCGTTTTTTTTCATTTTGAAAAAGTTTGCTGCACTATAACTTTTGAACGCAAGTATTTCAGAAGTTGACCAATACCAATTCTGAATCGTATTTGCGTCCTCTATCGACTGGTATAAGTCGCTATGCGGCACAACGAATAGTTTCGGTTTTAAAAATACAAAAACTTTTTTACTTAATAGATAAATCCCCTTAATATAGCTCCTTATATCTTATACTGATTTAAGTGACAGTCAGAAAATTAGATTCTATAGGATTAGTGCTTTCTAATTCAATTTTTATTTTTAAATTACAACATTAAATGAGTAGTTGTGAGCGCTTTGAAAAATGCATTTTTTTTTCAAGAATTTGTTTACATTTTGTTATATATTCCAAGAAATCATGCCGTTTTTGCAACCCTGTGAAAAAGGTTGTTGGAAACCCAGAGTTTGTTTTTTTCTCATGCGTAATATTTTTTTGTACCTATTTAAGTGTTTTAATATTTCTTTTTTTATTTTATTCTTTAATTTTCACTTTAAATGTTAAGCGCGTCTTTCCACAACAAAAAAATGCTTTTATTGAAAATGTCGTATTCGAAAAAACCGTTTTGTCGTCAAGTTTTTGTTTTCGTCGTGTTTTACTTACTACTAGTAATGCCAAGTTTTATAAATATGAGTAAAGTTGCCACACTAAAAATATATTTTTTGTGTTACATTTTATTCTTCTGTTGCACAAGTATTTTAACCCCCGTAACACAAAATCTACATTCAATTTCAATTCGTCTTAACAAAAGTCAAATTTCATATAAAAAAATATTTTGAAAACTGTTATTTTATATGAAGTTTGACTATTGTTGCGACATTTTGATGGCTCATGTAGAAGGTGTGAACAAGACTAGTCATCGATATGAACAAGACATAAACATAAATCCGGCAGCACAACGGTATTAGTTTACTCAGGTTGTTATAGGTGGCGAAATCTTTTTGATGTCATTTCCTGGTCGAACATAACTTTTCTATTTTCCCACCAATGTTGTTTGAGTGCTTATACCACAGAAAATAGTAATAGTACGGTTGCAAAACAGATGGGGCGGTTTGAAAATAAAACTGAAATAAAACGTAATTTTCACGTAATAAAATATCTTTTAAATGTTTTAACAACCATGCAAATATTTTAATAACAATGATTTACTATCATACTCAGTAGTACGATTTGTCAAAAATTGCATGTGTGCTCAAAAAGTATGATTGTGTGTTTAATTAATTGTGTTTAACTAATCTCTACAATAATTATTATTATTCTGTTTTAGCCATGAATTTGCTTTCGAAAAGTCCAACTTTATGTAAAAAAAATATTTTTAATACTGTTTTTTATATTAAGTTGGAATTTTTTAAGAAAATTGATGGCTAATGTTGACGGGGCTAATAATAACATCTTGAAAAAAATACTTTCAAATTGCATTCAGCCTATATTACAGCCATCAATTTAAAAGGAATTTGACAAGCAGTATGTGTGAAAAACTTTAACAAGGCATGTCTAACCAATCTATTTATATGCCTTGAACATTACTCATTAACATGTCTTAACAAAAGTCAAACTTCATATGAAAAAAAAACATTATTTTTAATACTGTTTTTCTGTATGAATTTTGACTTTTGTTAGGACATGTTGCTGGCTAGACGGGGGGTAAATGTGGCTACGTGTTAACCTTGCTATCAAGGCAAATACACTGACGAGATGGCGGCAATGTCAAATTAATTACTTCGCCCAACCAATTTCACCACGTGTAAATAAATATTTTAACAATTTTCTAGAAACGTTACCTACCGTCTATACCTGATAAACATTTGTCTTGATAAAAAACAAACTTCATATAAAAAAACAGTATTAAAAATAATGTCTTTTAATGTAGGTGCCAAAAGTTTTAAAGAAAAACAAGTGAGGACACTACTAAATAGTATACAAAAATATCTCTGAAGATGACCAACAAAGTTGGCGAAATATCGGATAAATAAATGTGTAAATAATTTTAAATAATTTTAAGTAATTTTAATTTTATCAATCTTTTTAATGATCATGTACCTGAGACAACAAAATATAAAACTAATTTTGATAATACTAATTTATATAAAAATAGAGAAATAGCACATGCAATTAGAAATAGAGATTTAGCTTTTAAAGCATATCTTGATAATAAGACTGAAGAAAATAATAGAATTCTCAAAATATAGCGCGTAATATTATTAGAAACCATCGACGGCGTATTGGATACAAATATTTTTATAATTGCAATGACTCGAAAGAATTCTGGAATAAAATAAAAAGTACAGGAGCAATAGATAATAATTCCGAAGAATGTGTAATAAACCCATGTAATTTAAATAATTATTTTACATCGACAACTTCCAATACACTTAACTAGATTGCAGAATTCAATGATAACAAATTATCGTTCAGAACCATAAACGAAACAGAACTTCTTGAGGCCTTCTATAAAGTAAAATCCAATGCTATTGGTACTGACAGAATTCTCCTAAGATTTCTTAAATTAATTTATCTACAAGTTAATCACCACATTTTACATCTTGTGAACACAATACTCACAACCAATAAATATCCACATTTATGGAAAATAGCTAGAGTTATCCCATTACGTAAAAAAAAGACCACAGGTTATAATGTAAATGACTACAGACCAATTTCTATTTTACCGGCTTTACCAAGGTTATGGAAAACGTTATAAAAAACCAAATGGAAACTTATTTTGAAAAACACTCCTTAATTGAATCATGCCAATCCGGTTTTAGAAAATAACATAGTACAAATGCATTACTTGTTAATATTACTGACATGATAAGGCGCTCCCTTGATAGAGGAAACCCCTGTTTAATGGTCTTACTTGACTTAACGAAAGCCTTTGAGTCTGTTAACCACTCCAAATTACTATTACAATTAAGCCTCAAAAATCCCAAGCAATTGCTTTTGGACGCCCTCGGGATAATTCCTTGCCTAATACTGTAGTAAACGGATATAATGTTTCCCTTTGTGATACCGTAACCTGTCTTGGAGTTACTATAGACAAAGATCTTCAATTCGTACCTCACATTAACAACGTTATTTCCAAGATACATTTTAAGATTATATAGTATATCCTCATATTTACCTTATATAGTTAGATATTGTTTAGCACACGCCATTCTCATGCCTCACTTTTACTATTGTATTGATGTTTACTGTGGTACCAATAAGAAATATATTTCTAAATGTAATAATTGCTTTAAACGAATTTTAAGATTTGTTTATGGTTTGGATTATATGAGTCATAGCTCCCAATACTATGTTTCATTTATAGGTTCTTCGTTCACAAACCTAATTAAACTACGTTCGCTTCACCTGTTTTATAACTCTTTTAAATATGGTGATCCCTCGTATATTGTACGTTAATTTAAATTCTTTCATTCAAACAGAAATATTCAAATTTTATTTGACTCTTATAATAGCTGTATCTATGAATTTTCATTTCAAATTCGAGTGACTCGTATTTGGGACAATCTACCAATACATCTTATATCATTCTCTGCATCATTTAATGTGTTCAAGAAAAAATTGCTTCTATATTTTAACACTATTAGTACGTAATTGTTTTTGATTTTGAACAGTAGATATTTTGGTTCTTACCTCGTGGTTCCGGATGACGATTGTGTCGGACGGTTGAGTGGTTTGCATGTATATTGTTTTTGTATCATAAACAGGATAAACAGGATGGAGCCGTGGGGTGGGAATTGTAATGTTTGCTGTTCTGAATCAAAATTTATTAATAATAACAAATCAAAAATATATGTATATTCATCGCCAGTTTTACTAAATTTTAGTTGTGTTTTTATTGAATAAAATATATCATGCTGTTAGGGCTCATATTCTCAATAATTATATAAATTTCAATTTATTTTATGTATTTATTTTTTATAATTATTATTACATTTATAATGTTACTTTTATAATGTTATCTTCTAAAATATGTTCTATCAAGCAATCCATTAATTGGAAATATATTGATTAAATAAAGTAAATAAATACACAATCCCACCAAAGGTTTTCTCCAATTTATTTATACCAGGTCCTGAAGCTGAACAAACCAAAACTCCATAATGTTTTTTTAATATGAAGTTTGAGTTTTATTAAGACAAATTTTTATCAGGTATAGCGTTAAAGTCCATATATAAAAAATAACAATTTGTTATCTACAAAAGTCAAACTTAACATAATAAAATCAGGAATTGTTTTCGTGAGTTAACTATTTGCAACAAAAAAAATTACTTCACTTTTTATACAGAAAATTTGTTCTTTTGTTGCTGAGTAATGTAGTCCGGGGGTAAAGAAAACTATTGAATAAGTCATTGCCACCACATTGCCACCACCTGGTAAATGGTTTGGCTGCTATTCATTTTGATTGCATGGCTTGTTGTAACAAGAGGCAGATTTCAAAACAAACAAACAATCAATTAATTACAATTTCATGTTATTAAATTACTAATTGATAATTAAATTAAAAATTGGTATAGAGTGTAACAATGGTTAATACAAATGAAGCAAATAATTCTAGACCAAAGAAATTTAATAAGCCGAAAGGTGGTGGCAGAGCTGTTTTAGCGCCAGGCAGGAAACCTACACGTGGTAAATCAGCTCATGTAAAAACCATGGAGTTTCAGAAGAAGGTACATATGTACATATATTAAAAAATTTATCTTGGTCATTCCGATATTTGTTTGCAGTAGAAAACATATATATTTTATAAGCCTTTCCACACTTGAGCTCATCGTAGATTAAATCGTGGCTGATGTTGAATATGACAAAATACATATGTACATACTTAAGTACTTATGTAGATATTTAAGTTTAAGAACTTAGAGGAGTAATTTAAAATTGAAACAAACAAAAATATAATTTTAAGAACAAACAGTACTTTGAAGTTCGAAGAAGCTCAAGTTTCTTCATTGAAACATACTTTTCAAAGGATACTAAAATTTAAAAAATAGTGGAACAAGTCTAGTTCAGTGAAGCTACAGCAAGACTATTATCATTTTCCGTGTTATGGGCCTCTGAACTTTTCATATGTAACTGTGATTATGCATTACATTTTTGAACATGTTTACATTTTTCTTCTGGTTAAGTAGCAGGTCTATGCGGATAAGCCACAAATCCCAGAGGGCCGCTGTACGCCAACATAACCCATGTCATCGGTAAATTTAGCCTGTTTTGCACGAAGTTATATTTCATACACAATAAACTTTCTTACGAATACCTACAACATTTTTTGTTTTATTTAAATTTTCAGATAGGAAACACTTAATACTTTCGAATTACAAAGCAACATCAAAATGCCACGTTGTTCTTGTATTGTTGTAGAGACGCCACTAACGAGTAAGATAAATACATATGTATACCTTGGATATATTGTTCATTAATACCGATATATGTATGTATGTATTTAGAAAAATTAAAAAAAAAACAATTAAAAATGTAACTCCGGGACTTAGGATTTCGAAGTGTATTTAATTTTGTTGCATATTAATATGTTTATGCGCCTTTAAATAAATATTTTATTTGTGCTATACTACATTAAAATTGTAATTGTTTGATCTTTTAATTAAAAGGAACGTGCAAAAATTATCCAAGAACGCCAAGCTTTAAGGGCACAAAAACAGAAGGAATTAGAAGAGGAACGTACCAAAGCAAAACAAATAAAAGAGGAAAAAATACGTCAGTACAAAAAGAAACGTTTGGAAAGAACAAAAGCCATTAGTAAACGCACACAACGTGGTCAGCCTTTAATGAAGAACCGCATGCAGCTGCTATTAAAACAGATACAAGAAATGAAAAAGAATGGATAATTAAACAAATCTATTTGTAAGCTTTTTTTGTAATGTTTTATTTTATCAAAAGTTTAAAATAAAAAATTAAATAGAAGTTTGAGAAATAATTAACCATTAGAATCACCGTTACAGAGATATTTTAATTTTTAACAAATCAAATCATTCATAAAATTATTGCTGTTTTTCTCATGTCAAGGTATAGTTTCTGCCTATATTTAACTGTGCCTCAGTTCTGCAACTTGAGTGAGAAATATCTCACATAAAATTATTATTAATATTCATTACTTTATTTTGAAATGTTTATTATTAGCTCTAGACTCATAATTAAAATGATAAATTTGGCTGAAAACTCGTTCAGCTTTAGCATTTGACTATTGAAGAGAAAGCAGGTTCTATATATAAAACTTTTGTCTAAAAATAGGATATATTTAATGTATTTCTTTTGGATTCGTAATTTTTCGATAAGCACCAATTTATTTTATACATTTAGACCCATTATTATAACTTGCCTTTAGCTAAAGTTAGGATTCTGTTACAGCGATAAGTAGATTTTCGTTATAATAATGAGGATAATGCTCATTGCCATAACTTGTCCTTATAGTACGTGACAGTTAAAAGTGGTTTTTAGCTTACTTTTAATAACGAAAAAACTATTTATCGCTCCAACTAAATCCTAACTTTAGCTAAAGGCATGTTATAATAATGGGCCTTAATCTAAATTTTAGGATTAAATCTGTTTCAAATTTTTAAAATCAATTTCCCTTAATTTTTTAGTTTCAATAAATTAAAATAAATAAATTGCTTCTGCTTTGAAGTTTGAACAAAACAGATCTCATAGACAGAACGAAGATGTATTAAAAAGCCAAGGTGGGTACACGATATGTATCCGATTAGGTTGAATGTTTTTATATTAAGGAATTTGTTTCTTATATAAACGCTAATTTGAACTCTTTCAAAATTAAGTTGCATCTAAAATTAATTAATAAAATTTTGAAATTAATAATTTTTTTTAGTATTCTTTCTTTGTGAATGAAGCTTCTGATAATCATTGTGAAAAAATAAGTCATTTAACCCAAAATTAATAAAAAAAAACAAATACATACATACATATGTATGTATGTACATACTTATGTATATGTATGTATATAAATTAAGGTTTGTTTGGCAAATTATATTTTGTTATCTAAACAGATTCAATTTGTTAAAATTATTATAGAACAAGTACAAATTGAACAGTCGATATTTTCAAAAATCGTTTTTGAAAAAAAATACGAGTATGTATTAAGAACGCGCCAACAGCATACAAAACATTGTATGATGTCTTAGGAATTTGTAAAAATTCTGCATTTTCTAAAATATTTATAAATGGTACTGCAGTAACTTATATTATAAATAAATTGTCACATCTTCTGAACATTTTCTTTATCAACATATTCTAGTTCTGTGCCGGATAGGGACCCCTCACAAGTTGAAAACATAATAAGATTTTATTTGTTTCGGATATCAAATACTTTGTTCAATTTCGATAATCAATTTTCATTGGCGTAGAAAGGCCATTCTGGAGGTTCAATGCCCCTCCAGACTTGCTGCTGCTCCCTCCAGAATTTTTAAAAATTGTACTGAATATTATCTTTCAATAAAAATAGTTTTGACCTTCCTCCTATTTCCTTAATATCATCAAAACTCGCAACGATACTGCGTTCGATAATGCTTAATTTCTAAATTATTAAATAACTAAAAATATTTTGAATTAGATGGCATTTCAGACTTCATCATCATAAAAATCCCCCCAAACCTTTTGCACATTTAGCAAATATTTTTAATAATGGATATTTTCCAAATCCGCGAAAGCTAGCAAAATTTGCCCTGTCCCAAAAAACCTAATTACTTTGAATTATTCCAATATCTATTTTATCGAATGCATGCAACCGTTTTGAGAAAGTAATTATAAATATTGGGGACATAGGTTCGGAATTATCAGTTTAGATAATTTCATTAAACAGGTTATGTTCTTTTGAAATTTCAAAATGATTTAGTGAATAATTTGAGGCCAAAACG